>CM026284.1:16311533-16392317 GCA_014851415.1 Cnaphalocrocis medinalis | reverse complement strand
AAAGAGGATAGAGACCTAAGGAAAATATTTGAATGGAAAGAAGTAGGTCAGAAACCTTCTTGGAGCCAAGTAGCATCTTCAAGCCCCATTACGAAAAGTTACTGGGCGCAATGGGACAGTTTGGAGATTAAGGATGGAGTACTCTTCAGGAAATGGGAAACACCTAAAGGGGACCAAACAACATTACAGCTGATTGTACCCCGTAAACAAGTTGCTTCCTTACTGAGATACATACACGATGGGGTATCCGGAGGACATTTAGGCGTGAAGAAGACCTTAGAGAAGCTGAGACAGAGATTCTACTGGATACACTGTCGGGAGGACGTCGAAGACTGGTGCAAGAAATGTACGACTTGCGCATCAGTAAAGGGCCCACAAACCAGGAGTAAGGGCAAACTCAAGCTGTACAACGTCGGCGCTCCATGGGAAAGAATCGCAGTCGATGTAGCTGGCCCCTTTCCAGAATCCGATGAAGGAAACAAATACATCATTGTGGTCCAAGATTACTTCACTAAGTGGCCCGAAGTCTTCGCTACGCCTAATCAGGAAGCAAAGACGGTCGCTAAGAAGTTAGTCCACGAGGTGATTTGCCGCGATTTGGTGTACCCCTAGGGGTTGAAGTAAAAGTGTAAATCTTACCATAAAACTTATACCATTCGAAAGCTAAAATCAGTGTAAATAAACCTGTGATAGTTTCATCAACGCATGTATGGAGATATTGGTGCACAGAAGCAATATTCTTCAATAATCGCCGTTATTATTCGACCAAAGTATCTAGCGGCCGGGTGACGCGCATCGCTTCGGGTATCTTCGTGAGCGTTCGGCAAGACTTCGGATATCTTCGCGAGCGATCGCAACTACCGGCTTCGACGGGACGAGGCTCATAGTCAAAACGCAGCTAAGCATAAATTTTGTTTTTATTAGTGCGGCCAGGCGTAGTTGATTAATTAATTGTAATCGTAAATGATTAATAAGCAACATGTCTACAACATGCTATGCCTGTGGGAAATCGATCCTTTCTCTGGATTACATGGAGTGCAAGAATTGCAAGCACCTATTCGACTTAGAATGTCTTACCATATCGCTGAAATCGTTTCAAGAATATTCAAACGAACATAAACTCAACTGGACTTGTCCGATGTGCCTTGCTAACCTGCCTAAGCGTAACAATTCGAGTACTCCAGTCCAGAGTGTTGGTGCAAAGCTCAATAACACTTACACAAAACCAGACGCCAACAACATAAACCTGGTGCGGGGCTCCCGACACTCGGGTCCGACTTGTGACTTATCCGATGGTGACTCGGCGGTTTTGGCTGAGATACGACAACTTCGAGTGGAGCTGAAACAACAAGGCTCAGAAATTGGCCAATTGAGAGCTGAGATTCAAGAACTTAAGACCGAACTATCTGATATTCCATGTCTACTACAAAAGCTTAAGGATTTTGAAATCGGGATGGAGCTAAAAGACAAGGAAATAACAGAACTGAACTGCACAGTTCAGGATCTTCAATGTCAACTGTCGATACAGGAACAAGCAAACATGAGAAATGAACTCGAAATCCATGGAGTCTCGGAGATGGAGCATGAAAACTTACAGCACATAGTCACCCTTACTTCTAAAAAGTATGGTGTTGAATTATCAGATTCGGATGTCGATGGCGTATGGAGGGTTGGGCCACGCCACCCAAAGAATGGTAACGTCGGTAAAGGAGACTGGAAGCCTCGGCCGATTGTCGTCAAGTTGCTAAGACGTAGTAAACGAGATCAGCTCATCAAGGCCGCCAAGTCTAGGCGAAGCGTTACGACCGAGGGTATAGTGGCTGGCAACCCCGGAAAAATTTCACTGTACGAGCGATTAAGCAAGTCAAATCGCAATTTATTTCGAGTTGCACGACTACGCATTCGACAGCACGATTTCAGCTACTGTTGGGTTCTCAACGGAATCATCTACGCTCGCAAACGAGAGGGTGCACCCCCCATACCTATTCGATCACTCCGGGAGCTCAACGAAAGGGTTGGACAGGACACTGACGAATTGCTACAACTACCTCAGTAGCAATGATTTAGCTAACCAATCTTTCTTGTCACAATGTCATTATTTTTGGTATTTTATAATTATTATTTTTTGTTTAAATTTTTGCCATCTCCTGTATATTTATTTGTCTGTAGTATTACACATTTTTCTTATCACAAACACACATTCTCTAACACAAACCAACACACTCATCACAGACACCACCAAGTCTCTGCATCTCACATTTCTTATCACAAGCTCACATTTACAAACACAAACATACACACTCATTACGGACACCACAAACTCTTTGCTCCTCGCAAATACCTTATCAGCAAGTCTGAATACAGCGCATAAGTTCCCAGTGGGCGAGCTTTTTTGTAGTCCATACCTATCTCTTCCGCAGTTCGTTTACACATAGCTTCTTCCATGTTGTTTATAACTTAACCTCTCACCAAGCGGTCATGTCCGCAATTAATTACTTTGAAATGCCTCCGTGAGATGTCTACAATAAATATTGATGTAATAAATGAAATCGATGAAGCTTTTGCTATACCTTGCCACCAATTTGATCTGCTAGAGGACTGTAAAAATGATCTTAACAATGCTTATGGGCTCAAACTCCTTACCTTGAACATCCGTAGTATAGGCCATAACTTTGATTCTTTTTGTATTGCCCTAACCAGACTTGCGATCCCCTTCGACGTTATTGTTCTAACAGAATGCTGGTTGCAATGTTGTCCGCTGGTTGGACAAATTCCTGGATATAATGACTTCCAAACTCAAAATAATTTGAACAGGAACGGTGGAGTTACTGTCTATGTTAAAAATTTTTGGAACGCCTCGTCTCAGGAACTACATTTATCTGACGCCGAAGGTCTCTCAATTGAAATAGCCAATGTTGGTACTATTCTAGCTATGTATCGTTCTCCATCATTTTTGGATAAATCCATCTTTCTTGATTCTCTCAACTTGGTTCTAAAGTCTTATGAAAATTCACCATTGCTCATATTAGCAGGTGATATAAATATAAACATTCTGGATCCCAGTGATCATGACACATCGCAGTATCTGGATATTCTTGCAGACTCTAATATGTTACCCGCAATTACGCAGCCTACTAGAATTAATACGTGCATAGACCATATTTTTGTAAAAAGTCAGACAACTAAGTGTTTTGGTGCCATTGCTCACTCAGATATTACAGATCACAGTCTCTGTATGCTAGGGCTAAGCCTCACCAAACCTAAACCTTGTACCCGGTATTGCTACAAAACTGACTTCGAGGCAGTGGCGGAAGATCTAAGAAAGGTAAATTGGTCATCAGTAATGTCGGCTCAAAATGTCGACACTGCCTCTACTCTTTTGGATACTACAATATGTACATCTGTCAAAAAATATACTAGTAAAAAAATAATCAGCCGTACAGTGTATACTAAAACCGTGGATGACACCTGGTCTTTTAAGATGCACCAAACACAAAGACAGACTACATCTTGACAGTAGAAGGAATCCGACTGATAGTGTGAAGGCATTAGTGTATAAAAGATACAGAAATTTCCTCACGGACCTTTTACATCGTCTTAAAAATGAGTATGAGACAGCAGAGCTTACAAATGGAAAAAACAACCCTAAGGAACTTTGGAAATGTATTAAGAGGATAAGTAATGCTAAAACCAAATCAAATTCTGCAACTGAACTAGTTCAAAGTCAGGTTAAATATCCGAGACTCTGCAAACTACTGCAATGAATACTTTGCAAACATTGGTGATAGCCTTGCAAACCGGCTTCTCTCGCAAAAAAAACTGTACGCAAGAAGACTTACTAAGGCAAACTCTTCTCGGGTCACCTACTCCGTTCTCGTTCTTTTTGCAACCAACTGATGCATCTGAGGTTAATCATGTAATAATGCAACTAAAAAACGATAGCGCTGCTGGCCTAGATGGTATTAGTCCCAAATTACTTAAAGCTATTAAACCAGTAATAATCACCCCTCTGACACACGTTCTAAATCTCAGCATTGGGTCGGGTACCTTTCCTAGTAACTGGAAGAGATCAATGGTCGTGCCTATCTATAAAAGTGGTGATAAGAAGACCCCAGAAAATTATAGGCCTATTTCGCTCTTGGGTATTTTTTCTAAGATATTGGAAAAAATAGTCAACAAACGTTTGCAGAAATACCTTGAACAGAATTCACTATTGTCACCTAGGCAATTCGGTTTCAGACATAAAATGTCTACAGAAGATGCTGTAAATACCCTGGTTGAGTCTGTCGCTGATCACCTGGAAGGGAATCGTAAATGCATTGGCGCGTTTTTAGACTTAGCAAAGGCCTTCGATACCGTTCCAGTGGAACTATTGCTAAAAAAACTTGAAAATATAGGAATTCGGGGATTGCCACTGGAATGGTTTCGAAGTTACCTCACTGATAGGCGTCAGTGCGTCAGGCTGGACCAGGTGGTGAGTGATGAGCTTCCGATAAGGTTCGGTGTACCTCAAGGCAGTGTTCTGGGTCCGACATTATTTAACATCTTCTTAAATAATATTCACGAGGTGTTGCCCCCGGATGCTGAAGCTATTTGTTACGCGGATGATACGGTTGTTTTGTTTAGTGACAAATCCTGGGAAGGTGCTATCCTTAAAGCCGAACAGGGCCTGGGGGTTCTCAAAGGCTGGCTCGATGGGAATCTTTTGACTTTAAACGCATCCAAGACAAAATACCTGTGTTTCCATAAAACTAAGTCTTCAGCGCCAAACTTCCCTACAGTTCTTCGTCTACATTATGATTGCGATCAAAGTATTTGCTCATGCCAGATAATCGACAGGGCAAGTGACATTAAATACCTGGGGATAGTCGTGGATGAGAACCTGTCGTTCAAAAAACATATTGGTGCTACAGCAGCTCGTATCAGGAAGCTTATTTATGTTATGAAGTTACTCAGGAGCTCGGCTGATTTAGAAACTCTTCGTCTGGTCTATACGAGTCTTGGGGAATCTCTCATCAGCTACTGTATCCCTGTTTGGGGAGGATCCGGTGTTACTGCCATGCTGATATTGGAAAGAGCTCAGCGTGCTGTACTAAAAACAATGTGTGGCAAACCATACCGGTATCCTACAATAGCCCTCTTCAAGGAAACCCAAGTTCTAAGCGTCCGCCAGCTTTATACCCTGAAAATGTGTCTAAAGACCCATCGCAAGGTTTTGAATAGTACTATGTATCCCGACTTGTGCAAAAAAAGGGTTTTTAAAATACCTACTGTTTCTGTTAAAACCGCCTTCGCACAAAGATTGCCTTGTTACATGTCACCTCATATCTACAACAGGGTTGCAAAGGAAATGCAACATAAAAGACCTCACTGTTGGGCAAGCAAAAAAGTCAATCTCCTCCTTGCTCCTATCTATGAACTACCAACAAACAGAGAGCCTAATAAGCCGTTTAAAATAAATAATTATAATAGAGTGACTTGCAATACAAATCATCCGTACACACACACACACACACAAAAACACACGCACAAAAACACACTCAGCCACACACACACAAACACATCCACACCCAACACGCTCACAACCACACATGCATATTAGGCTAATACGAACAGGCATTTAAATTTTAATCAACCTTTACAAATGGTTAGTTTTTAGTTACCTACATGAATAGATTTATATAATTTTTAAAATTTTTAAGTTGTTTACTTTTCTAACTTAACGTGAAACTTGAAACATCTGTCGCATCTTGTCTAGTAGGTAGGTGCCCACGATACAGGGTTATCCTAGTGTGGGACCTACGGTCTGATCTCCTGTATGTTACACTTACTTTATTTTAATTTAGTTAGCTTAAGTTTAAAGTGCCATAATGTAACAAATTATCTTTTAATAAATTATTCTTATTCTTATTCTCTTATTCTCTTATTCTTATACACATAAGAATGTTCGAATAATAAAATTTTGTTAATAATGCCAGTAGTAGACGCCTTAGAGGGCATTCTACAACTAGCCCGGGAAAGTAAAAAAAACCTCAAATCAATTTTTGCGCACTCTTTTCATACCAAATGTATTTCCTAAAAACGTCATGTCTTTGGGTGGATACCCCACGTTCTTGTGTGGATACACAGCGTAACCAAATTCACCAATATGTCAGTTGATGCGAGGTGAGTAAGTAGGTATTTAATTTTATCGCTTACAAACTGTTTCGCTGCAACTGCAATCGAACTTTACAAACAGGAGTGCATTCTCGCCTAAGTGTATAACATTTAATTCTGCTCATACGCGAGCATGCTGGCTCCACTGGAGGACTCGTAATTGATTTTGAATTCGATATTGTTTATTTGTATGCCTTTCAACCGTTTCTGTGAGTGAGAGGTTTTCAAGGAGGATAAACACGCATTTACCTACCTGGCCTCTTGATGGGGTTAGTAATGGAGTTATAAGCGGTAGGCACATGTATTTCTTGCATGTACATAAGTTGCATAATTTATTTCGTATTCTAATAGGTAAGTAGAAAAGTGCTACTAAGGTGATTGAAAGCAAATCTTTTTTAGATGATGATTAGGTTTGTTTTTACGTGATAGGTGGTTGACGGGCAGACGGATCACCTGATGACAAGGGGTTGCCGCCGCTTATAGACAGACACCTGCAACACCAGTGGAGTCACAAGTGCTTTGCCAATCTTGAACACCCTTCCCCCGATTGGGCCTCCGGTACCCTCACTCAGTCGGTAGAACACAGCGCAGGCACTTCTTTTTGGTATGTAGGTACTTGTTTTACCAAATATAAAACAAAACATCAGTAAAAATTGTTTGGTTCTCTAAAAAGTACAATAGTTTTATTGCAATAATGGAAAGCCGATTAAGAAATATGGGAATAGGTATCCATGCATGGTCTCAACCGAATACTTATTTCTGATTAACCTATTTGAATATTTAATTATCTAACTACCTAGGTACATCTATTTCGTAACCATCTGCTTGCAATTTTATTTTTATCTTGAATGATAAAGTGTCAGAGCCCTCCCAGACGTGGCAGACTCCGAGCCCTCATTACACGTACCGTGGGAGGGTCGAGCGTGTCAGTGCTGCGGACGTGACGACCCGACCCTCTTCAGGGAGGGGGATACATACTCTTCAGCCTTAAGTATAGCCGACTATCTGCCATTACGTCGATGAGATTTGAATTCTGATTGTTTGGTTGGTATACAATAAGAGTTTCACATTTGAAGGAGCACTTAACGTTACGTTTTATTTGTTTCTTCTAAACAAACTTCTGCGTGTATTTTAGAGTACAGCATAGTTTCGTTTTTGGGTAACGATTAACTAGATAAATGAAACAGCTTCTATCGCTGAACTAAAGTCGTAAATTAGTAGCATCGCATGTTTGTCCTACAGCAGATCCTTTTATTTTGTGCGCTTAATTCAACGAGATTATGACCGTAACAAGTATATTGTTTGTAACAGTGTCTGTAAACAAAATTTTAGAAAAGCTAAGTACCTACCTACCTACTTAAATAAATAGTTATCTAGAGAAAACGAGAACTATAGGTACCCAAATGCATGACAGTATTGAAAATATAGCTAAGTTTTTATTTGCCTCCTCAGTATTTGTAAGAGTGGCAACCCAGCGCGTCACATAGAGGCGTGAAAATCGATATTTTTACATAAGGCACCCTAGCGTGACATAATTGTGGAGCACCTCGTCGGGAGGACGCCCCCCGCATTTACATGACAATCCGAGCCGCGGGCGTCTCACATAGCCGTGTATGAGACAATAGTAGTACATAGCCACTGCCGGAATAATATGTATCCTGCGGAGATTTGGGCTAGCTATTATTCTCGGGCACCCGAGAATAATAGCTTTGTCTAGTCATCATCCTCAAATGGATTTAGATCTATTACTTAACTTGTAGCTCATACCTAGAGGGTTGATTTGTATCACCGTTATTCAAAGGGGAGTGAATCCAACTGCCTATTATTTTTTTATTCAAGAGGAGGACTAAAAGTTATATATTTACGCTGCTATAACATTTTCTGAGTCATAGTCATATTATTTATTGCATCATATTGTAGTTACATAAGATCTTAAACAATAAACAGGTTCACAACAGTCGCTTAATGGTTGATAGAGAATACTGTAAATAAAAAGTACATAGTGATGTTCTCCAAATTGTACTTTTTATTTCGTAGCATAAAAATATATTGTATAAATAAAAGCTAGGTATGTACCTAATCTATTTATCATTCCTGCAAAGGTCTATTTTTTCTGATAACTAAAATAAAAATCTGGACATCTTTAAAGCAAAAGTGATCAGGCTAGGCAAACGCGTGTCATCCTAGACCTCATCCTCATTTATATTAGGTGCGAGTGTGGTCAAACGTTGGTCTATTTAGTATAACAAATAATATATTTAGACCCATTAATTGACAAAACGGTAGTTAGTAAAACCATGAGGCGTTCCTTATGCGATGTCACACTTAACTAGTTAAGTAGTTTTTTTATACCTACCTTTAACATTTCTACTGTTAGTAAAAATGTGTTGCAAGTAGGTACGGAATTCTGCCAGTGCGATATGAATCTTACCCGAGCTCAATAATAAAATCAATGATAAATACAACGGATAAAATAAGCTTCAACCTTCGGCTACGGATTAATGCCATCTCATGTAACAGTCAATTCACATTACCACATTGCGTTTAGGCGATCCGTCCTTATCAATAACACAATAACTTGCCTTGAAAGCGAAGGTAACGAAACACCCATATTTCTCGCCGATATTGAGATATTTATCGAATTATAAAACATAATAGCTTCAGGTAAAACGGGTCGCGTTACATCCCCGTAACATGAGCAGCGAGACGCCTTCTCAATTATTATACGAGTTATTATAAGTCTGTCGCACAGAATTTATAATATTGCAGTTTTGCAGTATAGGTTTTTTCTAGTAGGTAATGTTATTTCTTATTTTCTGAAACGAAACCAAAAAATGTTACTACGTACTGATAGACATACCTAATTAAAGTCTTATTTTAACTGAAAATACAAAAAAAAAGTAATAAGCATTTTTGTTCTACCTACCAATTTTGTTTGATTTACGTAAAACTATTAAGTTTATTTTTTGAAGACAAATCTTAAGCTAGTCAATTTATAATATTTTTTAGACAAAAATCTTCACTTATCTAAATTCTATGTGAGTGTTTTTATTAAGATTTGATTTCTAACTTTATCGTATTTTAATTATGCGAACGAGCCAACTTATACACACCAGACCAGCATTTATCTGGGTGTCGTCTGCCCACCGATCCGATTAGAGAGGGTCACGTTACATCCATCGCTCGCAATAATGGCCCTCTAGCTGGAGACATTGAAATGTTATTTGAATTGTAAAGCGTCCATTGAGTGATTCCATTGTGTCGTCAATTGAGTAAAAAGAATAATGGACACAAATTGGATTTGTTTATTTTATTCATGGACTATTGAGTTGCGTCAACGACAGTCTGATATTTTTTAAATATGTATGTGCCTACATAAGTAATTCAGCTTAGTACCTGGTTTTAAATTTGTTGATTCGTTACAGCAACATTGTAGAGGTAATATCATTAAAACACTCAAGACACCCAGGTGTATTGAGTGATTAAATACAGGTAGAGTAAGTAGGTACAGGAATGTGGATTCTATTGTTTGTTTAATGCAGGTAGGTAGGTTGTTTGGTTGCTAGTACCTAGTTGTGTAGTATTTTTAGTTTTAGACTAAAACTAAATCTGTAAGTAAGCAGTGTTATTTTTTCATTTTCTTTTGTTTAAGTAAATGAATTAACAAAAACACAACAGCAAAAATAATAAATCAATATAAAACTATTATTGTAACAATTTCATTGGCACTCATACGTCTTACTCTAAACAGGGTTAGGTTGAAAAATGGAAAATTTAGGTATACTTAGAGGAGTGTTGGGAATTGGATTTATTATATGTCTTTTACAATCCATCTCAAAATATGTGTTACCAAGACTATAGTTGACTGATTGTTTAGGAATAAAGTTGTGTTGGTCGACAAGTGCGAGTACACGATACGATGCGACAAAGAAGTTAATCATCGAAGTGACCTTCTGTTCTTTTACTCTGTGTATGGTTTTAGTGATGTGACCACAATGTCGTCTTTGTGATTTGATTAGTAGGATGCGCCAAGCGAATTTATTGTTGGCGCTAACTGTCGCATATGTCATTAGGTACGGTAGCTCCATTGGTTAAAAACATAGGAACTCCGTTAGTTCCCCAAAAATCCGTTTCGTTATTTTAGTGTTTTGTCTTAGAGCAGACAGCCACTGGAGATGCCCTAACGTCCGCGCTTCTAACAATTTTTTTCACCATTTTTTGCGGGGGACGAGGTAAACACGTACAGCACACCACCAAAAATTTTAATACTCAACAGTCACAAATTTTGCTGTCACGATAAACGCACACTACAGAAAAATTTAACACATCAAAAAATACACGCTCACAAATAAAGATTTCACGTAACTATGCAGCATACATACGAAAAAGACAGTGATGGGACACAAAGAATGAGTCAAATCAGTTTGGTGAATGAACTTATATATAAAATTGTAAGTGTAAAATTCTGCACATTGAAGATAAATAAATATTTATTTAGTCAGTTTGTAAAATAAAACCGGCCAAGAGCGTGTCGGACACGCACATGAAAGTGTTCCGTATCCAAAAGATGGGCCTTAAACCTTATTTTCATAGTTAAGTTAGGTAGTTATTTCCATACATTACCATTTAGTTAGGGCAACTGCACGTCATAAGTTGGTCAAGTTGTATTAAAAATACTATGTATGATACAGAGTCCGCTAAAGTTTTCGTTAAAAGTACAGTCAGCCACACATCAGGTTACCACAATCTGTCAAATTTCCTCAACTGATATTCAACTTAATG
Organism: Cnaphalocrocis medinalis; assembly: GCA_014851415.1. Lineage (NCBI taxonomy): Eukaryota > Metazoa > Arthropoda > Insecta > Lepidoptera > Crambidae > Cnaphalocrocis > Cnaphalocrocis medinalis. The sequence goes on along the minus strand of CM026284.1, from coordinate 16,381,379 downwards.
TGTATGACAGTATTTACTGTGATGTGTGGCTGTACGTAGGTACTTACTTGGAGGTATAGAGCATATTTTTTTCAGAATTATTTTAATAGTATTTCAAAAGTTGGGGGGGGAGAGGAAGCTCTAATTTTAACTTTGTATTAATATATCTCGAAACTGGGGGGTTTGATCCACATTATGTCAAGGCAATTTTTGTAGTATTTAAAGATACCTTTTTAACGATACCGACCAGACGATGGAGTAAGTCGAATTTATTTTTCGAATTAACTTTTCGCTGTATGGAAAGGGGGGTGAAAAATAATTATTTTTCAATAATGTTAAAAACCAATTTTTGGATTATCAGTATACATCTCTTTACCAATTTTCAGTGGCAATCGGTGCAGAAACGGCGGAGAACGAGCCAGGACAGACAGACAGACGGACAGACATAACGAGTAGACTACGGAACCCTTAAAAATGGTGAAGTTGTGCAATACATACTAAAACGTAAAAAATTACAAATGTGCGCTAGGTTGGGGTTAAACATTTGGACAAACAAAGGGAGAGTAAATGAAACAATATATTTTTAATTAGAATGATTTATTGAAATATTACAAAAAATCCTTAATACGCATTTATATTGATTTTCAAAATGAATAAGTTTATTGTACACGTGTCGAATATATTTCTGGGGGTCTAATTTTTTTGAAATATTGGATAAACGAACATCGAGTATACTTTTCTATATTAAAATTAGCGAGCTCCAATTATGGTTTACTATCTACTCCGTTATCATGCATGATACTCCCGGACCACATATTTTATTCCTTTTACCTCGAAATATTTTATAGCCCTCAATTCTTTTTATTTTTAGAATAAATTCCAACATCGTATGACCAGAAGAAAGGACAGTAATTTCTCTAATTCACTTTACAATGTTTTAATATTATAATATACGTCTATACTATTTTATTCAAAATATAATGAAAAGAACGGATTTTGAAACTAACTGCAGTGAGTGAATGATTCATTCAAATGTCGAGTTGATTTTAATTGGTCCCATCACTAGGACCGATACCACGATATCATTATTAAATTTTTCTGTCGTTTACGTATCGTAACGGTTTTTTATTAAAATAGATTTTCTAGTTTAATACACATTTAATAATTAATAAAAGTCATTACTTATGATAGGAAACGCGATCTTGTTGCGAATTTTAGCTGTCAGATCGCCTTTTACATGAAAATACCAAAGATATTGGAATATAAAACAAGATGGTGCACTATGAAAATGAATGCAATGTTAATTTCGATTCTATGCAGTGGGAATAAAGATTACTTTGAAATGCCAAATCGTTGTACGGAAAATCGAGCCGAGCGAGATGTCGCTATTCAGGATGATGTCCTTGTCTAATGGGTTGCCATCTTAAAAAAAAAACCTTTGTGGTATAACTTAAGCAAAGTTTATATTTCTTCTTCTGGGGAACTTTCAAAATACTTAATAATTTAAAGAAATGATACGCTGGAATTAATAATGTCTTTTTTATTTTTTTAATTTCAAACCATGATAAACGACTGTTTTTATGTAAAAGTCGGTGATATAGTAGTTTTAATTATAATCAATTTGCAACACTTGGCGTCTGGACATCTCAGATTATGGCGGCGGCAAAAATAATTTGAAAGTTTGTATTATTGTGACGACGACAAAAATAACGTGTAAAAATTGTGATTATTTATTAATAATGGTTCTCACTTGTTGTATGATAGGATGCAAAAGTGAATCTTATAAAGGTTGCGGTGTATCTTTTCATAAGTAAGTATTTAGTCAAAGTTTTATTTTTGGGTAGGGTGTCCATTTCGCTTGTCATCTAAAGACGGATTTACTTTTTTATTTTTTTTGGACAAATCGAAAAGTTTTCATGGTCGAATAAATTACAATGATAATGGACGACCATAAACAGGTCATCTTACGTAAAAAGTGTAGCAATAAATCTATTTAATTTTTAATTTATCAAATCGTAAAGTATGTACATAGTCATACGTTTGTATGAATAATACGCTATGGCCGGTTAAATGTGCCACAGATTGTATTATTATAGGTATGTAAATAGAAAATCTAATAGGGCTAGCACAAACTTTTCGAAAAGTCGGTAGTCTCTTCGTATCGTATACATAATAAGGAATTTTAATTTGGAACTTGTGTTTTTTCTACAAAATTGCTTATAAATACTCAAACGATAGGTACTTTGAAACGTTCGTGCTAGCCCTTCTAGTTTGAATGGGCTTCACGAGTTTCCTAGAGAACGCAATGTCCGACTCCCACGTGGGTGGTCTAAGTTTGACTTACAATAATAGTAATCGAAACGCTAAAACGTGTGGTCACCTTATTAGAGTAGGACGCTAACCAATATATAGACATCTCGCGAGGCTCGAATGTAAGTAATAAGTGCGCCATCTTGTTATAGTGTAAAATCTTTGGAAAATACTGCACAATTCACCATTTTTATGAGAAACGTCACGCGACACGGAGCGATGCAAAATGGCGATGTAGCGACATCCAAGTAGTTTTGTATAACTTAGTTGACCAGTTCCGAATAGTTGACCAATGTACTTTGCCGGAGGGGAAACGCCCGGTATGGCATCTCCAGTGGCTATATACTCAAAGTGTTTTGTAGGTAGGTATGTTGAAAATCCATCCATACTATACTAATATTATAAATGCGAAAGTAACTCTGTCTGTCTGTCTGTCTGTCTGTCTGTCTGTCTGTCTGTCTGTCTGTCTGTCTGTTACTCTTTCACGCCAAAACTACTCACCGGATTTAAATGAAATTTGGTATACAGATAATCTAGACCCTGAGAAAGAACATAGGCTACTTTTTATTGCGAAAAGGGGGTTGTAAGGGGTTGAAAGGGGGGTAAAAAGTTACTTTTCCACGCGGACGAAGTCGCGGGCGGCCGCTAGTTACATAATAAAATGCGTCAAGAAAGTCATGAAAACGGATTTTAGGGAAGTAACGAAGTTCCTATGTTTTATAACCAATGTAGTTACCATACCTTATCACATAAGCGGCAGTGGCGCCATCAATAAATTTCATGACTTTATTGACGCATAATAAGTAACTAAATTGTAAAAAAAAGAAATTAGGTACAACAGACAGGTGTTTCCGGCACAATCGTTCTAAAATCCTTTAAAAATCCGCCAGATCCTCACGCTGCACGTTCACCCGTAGACGAGGCAAAAAGAGCGGCAATTCAGTTTGCTGACGGACTCGGTTCGGGGAGGCGCGTACTTTTTAGGGTTCCGTAGCCAAAATGGCAAAAACGGAACCCTTATAGTTTCGTCATGTCCGTCTGTCCGTCTGTCCGTCTGTCCGTCTGTCACAGCCGATTTACTCGGAAACTATAAGTACTACAGTGATGAAATTTGATGGGAATATGTGTTGTATGAACCGCTACAAAAATATGACACTAAATAGTAAAAAAAAGAATTGGGGGTGGGGCCCCCCATACATGTAACTGAGGGATGAAATTTTTTTTTTCGATGTACATACCCGTGTGGGGTATCAATGGAAAGGTCTTTTAAAATGATATAAAGTTTTCTAAAAAACATTTTTCTTAAAGTGAACGGTTTTTGAGATATCAGCTCTCAAAGTCGTAAAAAGTATGTCCCCCCCCCTCTATTTTTATAACTACGGGGTATAAAATTCTAAAAAAAATAGAGGTGATGCATGCTAATTAACTCTTTCAACGATTTTTGGTTTGATCAAAGTATCTCTTATAGTTTTTGAGATAGGTTGATTTAACTGTAATTTTGGTTAAGTTATTGTGCTTACACTGAAAACGATGGCTGAACCTTATAAGATAGATCAAAAAATATACTACAGTATTGTTGCTGCTACGGAACCCTTTGTGCGCGAGCCCGACTCGCACTTGGCCGGTTTTTTTTTAATTTCTTTCCGCTTTTTTCGCATTAGCATGCGCCGGGCGCGGCCGGTAACCGCGTTACGGAGTTACGTACTGGGTGTTGCCAGGGGTGAAATGTCAGGTGACATCTTTTTATTTGCGCCAGACGATCAGCATCAGCTATTCTTATCTAGAGCATACCGTTTACCTACGGTCGAGTCCACTAAGATGTAGGTACACATTTAGTACCTTCTAGATACTTAGTTATTTTCATTGTAGGAACTATAAAGTCTCTCTAATAGGTCTTCCTTACCCCCTACGTAACGTCACTATTACCTACCTATTTTGTAGGAACCTTCAAGAGATAGGTACTACTCGTAAAAAGCGGGTCGGCAACGCATCATCGATTAGGTACAACAGTCACATGCTTGCGCGTAGCTAGCAAACACCGATTCCGTATCGTTGTGTAGTTTTATATTGTTTAAGAAGCATATTAGGTATAGCAAGATGATTCGCTATTAGGTCGATAGATTCCTCCCTAAATAGTGAACTGTTCGTAACTTCTCACTGGCAGCACGAAGCCTGGTATACTGTGCAGCATGGCCGCGTTACTCGCACAATACGGAGGGCTCTCGTTACCTACTTGACTGTATAACTTCGTTTGGCCGCTCACGGCCTTTCACAGAGTCGCTGAACGGACGAATTGGAAACGTCAGAAGGAAGAAAATAGTTAGCTTAGCATCGACTTTAATAAAACACTTTTATAAGCCCTTTTGGGTCTTTGTTTGCAAATATTTGTATATCTATTAAGTATATGATCTGGCAATTAGTAGCTATAATGAAATCTTCCTGTGTCATCCAAACAAAAGAAACGTGTGCATAAAGATCCGGTCGAGAGTTCCGTTTCGTTATAGGCCCTCTGGTTCTACAAACTCAATTGATATTGAACCAATCTCTTGGTTTGTATGGAGAGAACCAATTGAAAAAATATAATTTGTAATAGAGAAAGTACTCTTATAAGTATTTAGTTTAGACAGAGAATATGGTGGAAGAACTTTTTGTGATTTGTAGGTATAACTCTCAATGTCCTCTGATATATTATGAAGGTCTTTAAATTTTGATAAACGATTATTGCTTCCTCGAATGTCCTTGGAACTCCCATGTCAACAGCCAGCATTTTGATTTCCTGCAGAGGGTGCGTCAGCCGTTGCGAGAGTCCGTAATAGCTATTATGACGCCCTACAAAAAGATTTATTTAAAATGTTATTTTACACCGACTATGTGCCCGCTTTTGTATCAATCGCCATTCTACATGCAGTGACATTGTAATTTTATTCTCTTGTTAGAACCTCTTTGGATTTTCAACCTTATTTTGTAGCGGGAAAAAGTAAGTTATTATAGTCTATGGTTGGGGTCGCGCGGGAGATGTGATGTGACGCCATCTTGTTAGGGTGAAGGGAACAGTTATTGACTCGAGTTATTGAGTTAGATTGAGTGCTCATTGAATTCCAGTCGGTATGTAATGAACGCGGGTGTTGGGGTATAGTTTTGTATCGGTATTGGCAATTGGAATTCCTGTGACGTCACTTGGAAAATGCTACGCAATTCAAATATGAAGGTGTAAATCGATAACTTTATTTATAATTTGGGTAGGTAGATTGAAAACTTGTCACCTTACAAAATAATATAATTTATGATTGAGCCCACATTGAATTGATACAATCTGTCAAGTAAGATCATCACACCTTAATGCCAATCGTTAAAACTAAGAATTTGCTTTCTTTGCTTTGGTAAAAACTTACTAAAAATAAAAAAATATAGATTGTTATAGGTAATGTTACCTACTTGTAAGGTTAGTTAGTATGAAATAGGCAAAAAAGGAGTCCTAAAGGTTCCCATGGTTACTTAGTGGTTGTTTATAAAAATGTGTATTCTATGGAAAACGAATCTATCAGCTATTGTTAGTTAATATCCAATGTTAGTTTTCCGTAACTTTTGTAACTTACGTAAGTAACAGTTGTGCTAGGTGACATTTTGTATTGCATAAGCAAGATGGGATTGGGCACAGTCCGGAACGGCTAACGAAGTCAATTCCGTAACGAAGCGCGATAAGCTGAGCCTTAACGATGCACCAATCATTTGTAGACCGCTTCATTTGTTTCATTGGCTCTTCTTTGGTTAACTGGACTAGGAAATGTTCGGATGATTTGTGGAGTTAATTAACAGGGAGATTGCGGTGTTTGGGAAATTAGGAGTTTTATTTTATGACGATAGCATTAAGTTCTATAACTTTTTGGTGCAATAAAGTATAGATAGATAGATATTCTATATTGCACAGAAATATAATGAAACAACAGCGATAAACAATATAAGGCGGTCTTATCGCTTGTAGCTAAAGTATTAACTATCTATTGTTATGTACGACATTGGGTTAAGTATTTCTCGTACCAATCTATTACCTATTACTTCCCTATGCAAAGGTAATAGGCGTAGACGCTTCAAATGCACTATAGCGTCTAAATACTTTAAATTAGACATTTATGCAAACTAGACCCATTAACCCATAAAAAGTTAAATAAATGTTTGAAGTAGACAACGTAGAGGAGAGTTTATTAAAATATGTTCGATTTCATCCGAAATGAGGGTTGGTTCTTGTTTGCAAAACTATGTCCAATTGTTCTGTGTTTAAAAACGGACTGACATTAACACGAGTTAAGACGACCTCTAGAGGTGAGTGGCAGGTGCCGCTCAGTGAGTGGCTTCGTTACCGCGAGAGCGCCGCTGGCATCCGTCGAGGGGACAATTATCCAGACTCAGAGAGACTGCTGTAGTACATAGCACTTATCCGGGTTTATCTCGGCTTCACGAGGTAGTTGTGTCTTTCATTTAGATTGATTAATGGCCTAATTGAAGCCAGGACGCGGAAGACTTAATGATTTTTTGGCGGTTTGGCCATATTTACTCTACTGTTTGGTTTAGCCTGCCGCTTTAAGGCCCCGTGCAAAGCTCCTAAACTCTGATATGCTTACGTACCTACGTAGGTAGGTACCTATTTTTTTAATTTATGCGAATGTCAAGTGATTAAAGAGTAAGAGAAGTAATAGCATTCTGTGGGTGACTGTGAAACCAGCCGCATCGGCTGATGCAATCCAAAGATTTTAATTATTTAGTGGTTTTCAGTGTACAAATTTGGTGTTAGGTACTTTGTGCAGTGAAGTGCCGCAGAGTGATATTAATATAAGAATCATTGAATTGTGTCGTTTTTAACACTGCTATTGTGTGTCGAATGAGTTGTCACGTTAACAACTTGCTTTGACCTAATAGAGTCTTAAAACCTACGACTTTGTTAAAAATAGTTTCCACAGAATCCTCAGGACATTAAAACGCTAAACACCGGCGTTTTATTGAGTGACTGTGTGTGACTTCGACTGACTTCGACTGTTGACTACTTTATCAATATAACACTTGACATTGGCAAAATTAAATATGTCCTGAACACAATACAGGCCAAAAAACAAAAAAAAGAGAAGTAATAGTGAAATGTAAGGGTTGTTTGAGTATGTATGTACCTTTTATAACAAAAGTAATTTCCTTTCTACAACTTTGTTGTGTACAGTGTATAATAGAGACAAATATTAGACTATAATGCACGAGAAGTGTCTGTTTTTTTTTCTTGGTCTCTGGTGGTCGATAAGGTGACAACTGACAAACGATTATAGTTTGATAGTTTGTATAAGTATTGACTGTAGATACCTGCCTTTACGGCCAATACATAACCGTCTGCCTCACAAACGAGGTAATATAAGTAGGTACACGTAAAGTACCTAGATACACGAGTCCTGGCTGGCAGACACCGGCAGATAAGGCTGTCTGCGGCGGAAACGGGCGCCGCTTCCGCCCGCGCTATATTTAACCACCACGACTCGCTTGTCTTTTTGCCGGACGTTTCTGCCGAGTATCTAGCGGTAGATTTGATTTACGCCTTCTAGGTGTATTTATTTTAGGAGTAGGAGGTTGGGGTTTTCTTGTCAGCATGCATTAGCTCAGCATATCTCTATTTACTTAAATAGGCTAGTGTACCCACATAGAGGTTGTGTAGGTAGCTTAGTCATAGTGGGCTAGCATCATCATGAATTACGTGTCACAGCATACAACCCTAATTTGTTTTTTTTTCATTTGGCCTAAATAGCTATACCGTATTTTTTTTTATAGGATAGGGGGCAGACGAGCAGACGGATCACCTGATGTTAAGCGATTACAGTCGCGCATGAACACCTGCAACACCAGGGGCTTCACAGCCCCTTTGGCCTAACTATACCGTCATTCATCATTTTAATAATTAATAGGTACCAAATAAAATTCCTACGTATCTAATGCAGAAATTTTACAAAACTATGTTAAAGATAAATGTTATGATCTGGATCAGATGGATCACTGTACAGATCCATCGCGAGTGCGTATGCCACGGCAACAAGCGCAAAGTTCATTGCCCTCCAATATTTACTTTACCAATGAACCTACTCAGCCAGCTAACCAAACGTCCAGTAACTGGTCGTTTGGTTAGCTGACATCGACACTCAAAAGCGCGGCATTCTACCACTCAACGCCTCTGCCACTAAAAAGCGATCGCAGCTCCGCCAGTTTTGGCGCCATTGTCTCTGGTCACGTCCGCCATTGTGCTCCCGATTTATCTACGCGGTGATTATCACAACAATCGGGATGCTGTGTTATTCCAACTGGACCATAGAATGGTGTCCCGCTCCGTGCGTGACCGTAAGGTCCAACGGTTGAATGTAAATTGGGGTCCTTGAAATATTTTTTCAAGTCAAACGAGTGTTGATTTTTTAATCTGTTCTTTTTGTTGTGGCTAAGGAATATTTCTCTATTCAGCCCTGATTATTTGTTATTTTATTTTATTGTGGATAGCGAAAACAAAATAAATAACGTTCGTAGGTAAATATTCATGATTTTGTTGATGCTGTTAAAAATACAGATTTATATTATTTTTAATTTTCATTATAATTTGGTAGTGGGTAGATACATTGTACCTACCTCCCTACCTGTAAATATAATTCGCGTTTAATTTTATCAGCTTTCAGAGTTACCTACCTATTTGGTACTGTGTAAGTGCCTACCTACCTACTTACTTATAAGTAAAATCAGGTAGGTAGACAATGTGTATATATGTGTGTGTGTTTGTATATTAACAGATCATCAGCCTGTTACACAAGGCCTCTTCTAATGGCAGATATTTATTAGATAAGTATCTAATGCAAAGAATTAGAAATAACCGAAACCAAAAGTACCTACCTAAATGTGTAGGTAATGTATAGCTATTGTAGGAAACTGTTTGTACCTATGTAATTAGATAGGTCCTACATTAAACTTGTTGTCAATGTAAAGTATCAACTAAATTACAGCAAAAACCAGCAAATTGATTTAGCAATATCAAGCTAAGAAGATACAACCAGACCTTGTTAGAGCTACGTAAGTAGGTACGTAGGTAAATCATTAAATTTAAGAGATTTTATTAGATAAGTAGGTAGGTAAGACAAAACGGTAGTTAGCTTTTTCCTCTTTATGCATGTTATTCAAAAGATATCTCAAATTAGAAACATCATAGTCGAACTAAATAAAAAAGATAAATAAAATTGAAAATATCATGTGACCTTTTTAGGTGCATTTACCCTTATCGAAGGTAAAATAAACAATGTTTTGTTGAATAAACCATGTTGTTAGTCTATGATTAAAACAAAAAAAGTTCTTAAGTCATGACGTTTTGTTTTTAAACCAAATCCCGCTTTTTTTTTATAGCAGTAGGTTTTCGACTACCGTTAGAGCTTTGGCTGCGCGTGGCCGAATGCCGTGTGCCACTTACAATATCGATTACGCATTACATACTCTGTGGGTGGACTTTAGGTGTGCGTGAAATGGATACTGCCCTACTGGGCGGGGTCGTTGCCAGCCAATCCTGTAACTGATACCTCACTTCTTCTTAAACTTCCACAAACCAATTTATTCCCTATCTCTATCATGATAAAGTTGAAATTCGTAGTGATACTGGGCTCGATTTTGTAAGCGATACCCTAGTTCTTGGTTTGGAGTTAAAGAAGAATGAGCTCTGCCTGTTTGGGTTAGAGTTGTTTGTTGAGTGGTGAGGTGTTGAAATTGATATGATTGGCCTAAAGTGCCGGTTATTTAGAATGATTGTTGGCGGTATGTAAACTGTGATTGTATGTCATTTGTTTATGTAAGTTAGTAAATAACAAACCAAGCAACAAGTTTACAATTTCTTTGTTTCTAATTGTTAGATATTTTTTTTAGAAAATAGTTCGATATTTTATTTGTTCAATTGTTCAGTGAGAAAAAAATATTTCACATTACCTTGTGTACCTTACATAATAACTTAACCTTATTAGTTAAACTAAAAGTTGTAGGTTGGTAAACAATAATTGTATTCACACCTTAGATAAAATTTTGATTTAATCTAAGATTAACAAACTATATCCCACACCATTGGTAGGTACTTACTACTTAGTACCTACCTGGTCCTTAACTACGGTTTTCGCTTGTCAAATCGAAGTAGGTACCTAGGTAAGTAGATACCACAAACACCCAGATCTAACACAAATATGTAAGTAGGTACAACTTTCATCAACAAACATTTGTGTTGGTGCGGGAATCGAACCCCTGCGTCTCACTCAACCAACCAACACTCAAACCACCTACCTACCTACCTACCTACCTACCTAGGTTGGTTATATTAAGTATTTTCTTCAATTGACATTTTGATAACGTACCTAGCTAGGTACATACCTTGTCTGCTACCTTTCATAAGAAAAATAAAGACAAATTCGTACCAAACCTACTTACTGCTTACCTATGACTAATTTTATTCTTGTCATTGACGAGAAACTAACCCCAGGGGGGCAATTCCCGTGCATTCGACGTAGAAGTCGGATTAGAGATTTTTTTGGACGAATGTAGGAAACACAAAATTCAACTTCGATGTTTACTGTTACAATGAGGTGGAGGCGGAGGTATTGTTTTGAAATATCTTTTATTGCTTTTCTAAAAATAATAGGTTACTTCACTTTCTAACTACCACAATCTAGGAGGACACTTCCTCCCGAACCCTAGGCTAACGTGAGGTCTGGATCCTCCTTACTCTAACTCCTCGCGATATCGTCACTCAGTTCGGAATGCGCTCCCGAGAGCGTGTCTGTTTATTTTTCAATGCATGACAGATTCTCATTATAAAACCAGCCATAAACGGCGGCCAGAATTAAAGGAGTTTACCATCGTTACAGTACCTACACGAGAATTGCCCCCCAGATCTTTTCGTAACACGCGTCATCGACAAAATTAAACTCCATTTTTTAAAAGATCCACCAAGCCCGTAGGTATTTTTTCGACCATTAAAAAAATCATTAAAAGGGGAGGCCGGGGCGCACCTGACGGCGGAAGTCATTAGTAAATAGATGGACGCGGTTGAGCCCGATAACGCCCCACTCTCCCCGAAATTACTTAAAACAAACTCATTTTTAAATTACCTAACTTTTCACAAACCAATTTCAACCCTAAATTGGAACTGCTAGGGTTGTTTTGCGCTTGTGTAAAATATACAGCTGTATATGAAAAGTGGTTGTTTTGTATAAAAAATGACATTGTAGGTAGCGCCTTGTGTCTGCCCTATCTTTTGTTACGATCTCTTTTAGACAGGATTTACGAAATACCAAGATAGGGTGTTTTTTTTCGCTACCGACGAAGGATGGGATTAAAATGAATATTTCCTGAGTCAGTCATTGCCTTTTGTGTTTTAATCTAGATTTTTTTTAAGATTTCTGGTTTTAACCCTTAACTTCCTGCGTTTATCTGGCGATGTTGTTCTACTTGTTTGGCCTAAACCTCCCTAATACAAAACTGACACTAAGATATTCAAGGTTTAAAAATGATATTTAAAACTGACAAAAAACACATATCATCAGATTTGAAACCAAAATTAACTTAACTTTAGACTACGAATAAAATAAATCCTATTTACCTGAGAGCACACAATAAAATTGAATTCATGAGCGAGTTTCCCGTCCATCACATGTGCTTTGCCACAGCACTAGTATAGTCACAAGTGCGCTGCCAACCTTTCAATTCAATTTAATTGTTTATTGTAGGTAATAAGGGTTGGGTTTTATAATGTACCTACTTAGACCTTACCTACCTTTTATCTCTTTTCCCCCAATTGGGCCTCCGCCGGTAGGTAGGAATACCTACCCACTCGACGAAATTCAGCGCAGCCACCGATTCATGCCGGTCTTCTGTGATGCCGCACGTGGCATCACTCCGGTCGAGCCGGCCCATTTATGCCGAAGCGGCGTTATCCTACGGTAAATGGTGTCAAGTTCTACTAAACATATTTTAGTTGACGGATGATGAATAGGTATACATCTATTTATCAGGTTATGTAAACTAACAGAGTCAAAACTAGAGAAAAAACCTCAAAACAGCGGTTCAAAGTTCCGAACTAGAAACACCAACCTTTGCACTAGCAATTTGTAATTTGGCGGCGAATTATTCAAAACAGCGTCAAATCTAACGCGTTAATGAACGAATAGCAAATTACTAGCGGGCGGCGCGCGCGCAAACACCGCAACGGTCATCTGACAATCAACCCTTCGTGTTTGCGCGGGCCGGCGCGACCCCAGGATGAATTATTCATGCGACGTGACAGCTAATTGTAATGAAATTTACGGCACCCCTCGCCCCGCTGGTTAGGGGTGGCATACATGCTACGTGACGGCTGTCTGAGAAGGTTGAAGACTATAAGGAAGATTAAAAGGATGGCAGCGCACCTGATCACTTGATGGTAAGCTGACCTGATGATAAGCGATTGCCGTCGCTCATAGGAGCGACGGCAATCGCTTACCATCAGGTGATCCGTCTGCTCGTCTGCCATCTATCACATAAAAAAGTGGGGTACCTACTTATGCCTTCAGGATGTAGTTAGGGATCTGTTACACATTTATTTTCCCAATCATTCTGAGTAAGGTTACCGGAGGCCCATCGGGGGGGAAGGGGATAAAAGGTTAGCAGCGCACTTGTTGCATGTGTTCATGGGCGGCGGCAATTGCTTACCACCAGGTGATCCGCCTGCTCGTCTGCTACCTATCACATAAAAAAAAACAAAAAAAATTGTTCTATGACTTTTGGTTTTTATGAGACAAATCGGTCACGTGACATGGTAATTTCGAAAAGGGAGTAAAAAAATTTCATTACTTTCGATAAGTCGTTAAACTAATTTGGTGTTAAATTGTTAATAGGTCACGTGGTTACGGATGTAAATGTTCACAGATAGTTACCTACACCCTGTTTAAGTAGGTACTAAGTAGGTAAGTAATGAATGAGTTAAGAACTCCTCTAGAGGAGTCACACATCTCTAGAGATGTGGTTAGATATCGTACTTACTTACACATATCTAAACCTTATGATACCTATCTAGAATAAGATCTTCAATGTTAATGTAACCTATAACTATAGCAATAAATGATATTTGATTGATTGTTTGATGGATGATTAATAAAATGAGGACATTTTGTTTCACTATTTTATTCTGCACAACTTCTCCCCATCATTTGCTCCTTGCGCCATATAAACCCGCCCCATCTCGGAGCGTTAGAGAGCAGAGTCTTATTATTTTATTAGTTCACGCGCGATTTAATCACGATTGTTGGTTTTGGTAAGTTAATAAGCGCGAACGGGTTGGATTGCGCGGCGCGGAGACAATCGCCGCTTGAGGGGCCAATTTGAGTTACTTAATGTACATACGCATTTAGATATCAAAAGACTGTCGAGTACTTATACTAAATGCAGACTTGAGAATTTCATTTATTAACAAGGAATTACACAGGGTGTTTCTGTGAACATTTATCTACACCTCTTTAATCATGTGTTTTAACCATTCTGAACAACATTTTGTTCAACAACTTTCCGAAAGTCGTCGTAATTCTTTTCGACTCCCCATACATTACAAAATGATCAAGTTAGGCAACTGATTTTGTATGGGGAGTAAAAAAATTTCGACGAATTTTCAAAAGTCGCAAGTCGTAGAACAAATGCTGTTCGAATGGTTGATAGAGACGTGGTTAAGGGGATGTAAATGTTCACAGTGACACCCTGTAGGTACTTATTAACATTTGTCGATGTCCAGTAAACATCGTGAAATTCCATAATGTATCATGTTAATTCATCTTATATGGTAGATAGGGTATGGTAGGTAATCTTATTGGTTACAAAACATTGGAACTCCGTTAGTTGCTCAAAAACAGTTTTTCATGACTTTCTTGACTTATAAGTAGGTACCTAAGGTACGTACAAATATTGTTCTGTGACCTACACCCACACACACATCATAGTATCCAGAATTGTCAAATTTCTTTAATCGATTCTCATCTTAATGGCATACACATTAGGTTGAATATCAATTGAAGAAATTTGACAGGTTGTGGTAACCTGATGTGTGGCTGACTGTACAATATTTATTCAGGCCTGTCTTGTACCGAGTCGATAAGTTCCCTCCAGCACAAAAAGTAGAAACTGTACGAGTATTTTAAGCGTGTGTTGACAGTTGACGCCACATCAGTTCATTACAGTGGCGGATCACCTCGCGACCCCGCGGGGTACGGTTTCAGGAGTTGTGGTGCAAGTTACGAGAGGTGAGCGACGAGGGACGTTTGTACACTTTACCCGATCTATCGCAGGGCGCAGCTCAGATATTAGGGTACCTAATTTAGGGATCATCTGCGGCGCAGAATAGGATCACGCTTCGGCAATACGGAGACCTAATGATGATGATGTCGAGTATAGGAATAAACGTCTTGTTTAAACCGTGTGCTCTTTTACTTCCCCTGTAGATAAGTCTTCAAAAATGATAAGGTTATAAGTATATTTTTCGTGCACTTTGTCCGCCGCTGTAAGAATAACCTAAGTATTTGGGATTCTCGGACGCATCAAGTAAAAATGAATATATTTTTTATTGCACACAAAAAGAGGCATAAAACTTAAAAACTAGTTATAGCAGAGTATTGGGCTGGGAAAATATAAATTGTATGTACCATCGACACAAGAGAAAAATTATAAATATTTATTTCATTCCATAGTTTAGTGTCATAACCGACACGCTTCCTGCTCTGATTTAGACCACTAGTTTCAGTGAGGCGCACCAACTGGCAGCCGGCGCCGGCGCATCCGTCGTGCTATCGCGTCTACGCGGCTCCAGTTACACCACACGTTAATGGATAATGCAATTATACAGTTTGCAGACTATTTGTGTAAAAGCGGATAATCTAATGCCTAGGTCATAAAACTTTAGACAGAAGCAGACGGATCACGTGAGGTCAGGGACAAAAGGTGGCATTTAGGTACACATCCGCTATTTTTTTTAATGATATAGGTGTCAGATGAGCTGACGAATCACCTAATGGTTAGCTATTGATTGATGATGAGTGATTTGGTTTAAAGTGACTTAATTAGCGAAAAAACGGCGTTCAAAAGATAACATTAAAATATACAAAATGTGCATACCCATATTAATTTTTTCTCGTTTCCTGGAAAAAAAGAAAAAGTGTGAAAGTCACCTTTTGTTCCTGACCTCCTCACCTGATGGTAAGCGAGTGCCGCAGCCCATAAACACTTGCAACACCAGCGGCAGCGTGGAGAGCCACGTTTCGGCTCGACCGAAGTGATACCACGGCCTCAAAGAAGACCGGCGTGAAGCAGCGCCTGCGCTGTGTTTCGTCGAGTGAGTGAGGGTACCGGAGGCTGAATAGGGGGTAAAGGGGTTTTAATTTGGCAGCACACGTCTTGTGACAACTGGTGTTGTAAGTATAATTATGTCTATGGGATTTGGCAATCGCTACCATCAAGATGTTCCTTCTGCTCGTCTGCCACCTATCACCTCAAAGAGTACCTATTCTAAGTTATTTTAAGTGGTCAAACCTTTGTCCATTTCAACAATAAAAATACACAGCTCATATCGCTCCAAATAACCCCACTCAAAAAGCCTGTTTTTGTGGACAAGACGAATTGTCTAAAAGCCCTCGACGGGCTAATGCTGGCGACAGCAACAAACTCTGTTTGCACTAAAAACATCGGGACACGTCTATAATATTTGCGAGTCCCGTATATAAATATTATTCTCCATTACATTCGTCGGGATCCTAAGCAAACACGTTGATACTTCCTCCCTGATATTAAACTTTGCAAAAACGCTAAGTATTAAATTACTGAGTAGGTCCGTTTTGGAGATGCTATTCTCACGGTCGCTTGGCGCCACTTGGTATTTTTTCTGTATTTTTTCGTGTTCCTCATCCGTCTCCCACTTGCAGAGTTTACCCCTTTTAAGTAGTTTTAAAGTACTGCGAAAGAATTCACACAGATCATCTCATTTTTAAGATTGGGACAGTAAAATATTTTAGCCACTAAACAATAAAATAGGGTCAGTGCTCCAGTAGTTGACCATGCATTAGTAGTTGACCATGTTCAAATTAAGCGCCGATATTAAGCTTTCAAACGAGCAGATGTTTTTATTGGTTACAAATGGATGTGTCAAAGCTAATCAGCCTAGCAATCCCTCTGGACAACTAGTGGCGCATTAGCTGAAATTTTAATTTATTAATTAAGTAATAATAAAATAATGGTAAAACTAAATTAAAATTTCATGAGTTTATATTGATAAATAACAAATTTTTAATGTACACAAAAATAATCAGGTCAAAATTTCTAGTAGACATTTAATAAACATTTTTTTTGTATCGAAATCTGCCTTAATTGGTAAACTACTGGAGCGTTCACCCTAATTTAGGGCTGATTTTTCAATCTTCAGATTTCAAATAGTAGTTTTTAGTCTGTTAAATTGATAACCATTGGGCCTTCGGCAGGTACCCTCACTCACTCGGCGAAACACAGCGCAGACTGCGCCAGACTGACTGCGAACAGAGGGAGATGGGGCGGGAGGTCGTGAGGAAAACTGTAACGACAGAGAAGATGAAAACTCTAGTTTACCGTGGGAGAGCCGCGCTTCGGCATGAATGGGCCGACTCGACCGGCGTGAAGCACTGCCTGCGGTGTGTTTCGCCGAGTGAGTGAGGGTAGAGGCTCAATCGAGTGGAGGTTGACAGAGCGCAGTGTCTCCACTGGTGTGGTGTTCGCTTGCCATCAGGAGATCCGTCAGCTCGTTTGTCATTCCTCCACCTCACTATACGTTATGTAAACAAATGAAACACGTTATAGATACTTATTCAAAGTAAAAATCACTTTACTCCAACCAGTACAACATCCAAATCTTCAAGAAACGAGCCTATAGGTTACATACCTTCCTAAAAGGCCGGCAACGCATCCGCACTCCTTCTGGTGTAGCTGATGTCCATGGACAGCGGTGTTCACTTACCATCAGGTGACCCGCTTGCTCGTTTGCCTTCCTATATTATAAAAAATAAACTCAAGTTACAAACAATAGTACATCATTGATCCAGAGATATTGACACATCAACAGAAAAACGCTGAGTGAGTCACTTTCTCAATTAACGTCTCAGAATAAGAAATGACCTAATTCACCCACTCGATGGTATCAACGCCCATAATCATTCAATACACCCCCCACTTCCAACGTGTAATTAAAGAGATGGCTTAATTTCGCCGCTTCCTGTTAATTAAAAAAAGATTACTTTCTTTTTTGCGAAGATCACTTAAAGTCATCATGACTCGCGCTTTTGACAGGGGGGACCTTGATGGCATTATTTTCTTGTCTGATTACAATTTTGATGCGACACTCGTTGTTTTTTTTGTTTGAGAAAGAAGGAATGTTTATTTGGCACTAAAATTACATGCTTTACTTTTCAAGGTGCTTTTGCTGCGAAAACGTTAATTACTTAAGTATTTGAAGTTCACTTATTACTCTGTCAATAAATTAATACTAGTTATTATAATTTTACAGGACCGCTCTGTGTGGGAACATTGGGGGAGGCTTTAGAAGCAGTAGGTAAGTAGACGTCTTTTGCTGTGTCAGTCAGTATACGTTATTAGGTTCTACTCCTACTACTTTTAATCACAGAACCAATTTCTACTAAAAAAAAGTGCTATGAACATACGCTTTTTAATCAAATTAATTCCATCGTCAATTTTTCATCAGATTATTTTTTTACACCTCGTAGGTAGTGTAATGCCATGGCTAAGTTTAAAATTACAATCCTTATCACCGTTAGGTACCTACATATTCGTAGCATCAATATTGCAACTAAGTAGGTACCTACTTAGTCACATTAAATTTTGAGAGAAACGTAGGTAATAAGTAAGTACTAGAAAATATTCATATAGCTATTTATTTTAGTTTTACTTACTTATCAAGAATTTTCGAAAGACGAATATGTAGGTTGCAAAAAATGCTAAGTAGGTAGGTATATCAAAAATATTATAATAACATCTAAGTATCTTAATGCTATGCATTAAACGCATTAAATTATGATAAAAACAAACGCTAATTCACCTAAGTCCATTAACAGCAAATTAATAAGTACCTACCCAGACTTATAACTTCCGATAGCAAGAACAACTAAAGGGCATAACCGTAAATACGTTTTTCCCTTAATGTGCCTAACTGTTATGCAAAAGGGAAATTAATAAACTAAGCCTTGTTTACAAGTAAACTGGATTAAATGTCTAAGTTATATTACCGATTCTTACTTTGGGGGCCATTTTGGATCAATACGGTCTCATATTGTTTTGAGTCTTACTCAAAACCGGTCATTAAGCCTACATAGAAGATTCATTTAACTCTTAGAACGCCATGGGGGTCACCGGTGACCGGCAAATATTTATTTTTCTGTTGTGTCTAGTAATGTGGCAGTCAAAGGCTTAAATAGCCCCTAACGCCCATTTGGTCCGGTGGTTTATGTACCGGGCCATGATCTTGGGGTTCGATTCCCGGCTCGAGCAAAAAGTATGTTTCGAATTTTTCGAACATAGCTCGGGTTTGTCATCACCGATCCGCATTAGGCAAGCGTGGTGATTAAGCCTAATCCCATAATAACGATAGAATAGTAGCGATGACTTGATTTCTAGGATGGGGGCCTTTGCACTGTAGTGGGACTGAACCTATATAGGCTGATGACTTACTTACTGACTTACATATAAATAGACCCTTAGAAATGGAAACTTAATGAGAATAATACACTGTTAAGTATTTATAACTTATCCTGACTCTTCATAAAGTTGTTCCGAAGTGTCAAATCATATTTCACAGGTTTATCAAGATGCAGAGCACCTGTTGGGTTAACTTGTAAATGTGCATGCGCAGTGACGTAGCGTAGGTGTCGGCCGCTCGGGGCGGAAGATTTTGCCGCCCTGAGGGGCAATCGAGGACCCGAATATAAATTTAAAAATAAATAATAAATTGAGACAACATTACATACATTGTCTCGGTTCCAAACTAAGGTTTTTCCTTGTGCTATGGAAACCAGAAACAACGAAGGAACCACAAACACCCAGACCCAACACAAATATCTGTTTCATCAACAAAAAATTGTGTTGGTGCGGGAATCGAACCCGCGACCATTACGTCCCAACCGGCGCTCAAACCATTGCACTAAACGGGTCGTATTGAATATTGTTATAAGTATTTGAAGTCGAATAATTCAAAGTCAAAGTCCGTCGATACTCAACACCCTTATTTAACAAACATTAAGGTCTTACTTAGGTACTTATTAATAAAGGGGAGATGTTCAATTCATGTTCAAGAAACTAGATGGCGCTACCAGCTGTGAAATTGGTGGCTTAGTAAGTACAAGTTTACTATAAACGGCAAGAAAAAGAAACAGCATCCGTTTTAAAATGGTGGTTAGACAAAAGGGTGTCACTCATAATATAGTGCATACTTAGATAAGTTACCTACTTAAGTAATAAATTGTCAATATGATTTTTTATAAAACTCTTTTAACGGTAGATCTCATCGCCGATACAGAGTAATAAGTTATAGCAGAACTCTATATGGCAGAATGGTAATTGAAAACTAATTCATATTCTTTCTAAATGCCCTGTACATATAAGGCATGAAATCGATTAGCTATTCATATTCTTGGGACTAGTTATTGTCTATCGTTCTCATACATGGTGTGACGATAAACACACTTCATAGTAATTACCAGACTCACCAAATTCTGGATCATAGTCTAAGCATAAGGCTTTGATGCGGCGGTATTGCATTGAACTGGGTATTAACTAGGCATACGCTGAAATGAAGAAGATCTTGTGATAGTTACTTTTACCGATGCGCGAAAGGCCCCGCGTTCGATTCCCGGTAAAATTAATTTAGGAAACGACATTTTCTAAGTTTTCTTGGGTCTGGGTGTTCTGGGTTGACGCCCCCAGTTAATTATCGTCACCTAGTAGGTCAGGGGTTGCCCTAGTTTGAGACCAGGTTGATTGGTGGGATAGTTATTTATTTATTTTACGAGCCCAACATGCTTAAATCAGGAATCGAACCAAGAACATTCTGAGTTAACATCTAACCTTACTCAGTTGGCGCACCGAGTTCCCAGAAGCTCTCACCTCGAGCTGGCGTGTTGTCCGGCATGCGCAGGCGCCGCCCGGTGCGGGTCCCGTAACAGGACGCCTTGTTTGCTTAGTTTTAAACACCATGTTTACAGGGAAGCTAGCGCCATAGGGCTGGCAAATGGTTTGGTGACTTTAAAAAACATAATACTTATTTGGAAGCAAAAAAATTGCAATGAATAAATAAACGAATGAATGAATGAATATACTTTTTATTGCACACAAAACAGAGGTATAAAACTTTAAAACTACTTAGTTATAGTAAGTACTATTTTGGTGTGCATCTAGGTAGTAAGAAAGTTAGTATTTTTTTATGTGACAGGTGGCAGACAAGTAGACGGATCACCTGATGGTAAGCGATTGCCGCCGCCCATAGACACCAGTAGAGTCACAAGTGCGCTACCAACTTTAAACACAGCGCAGGCAGTGTTTCTGCTCAGTATGTAGAAAACCAACTTTTCTAAATTACTTATAGATCTCAGGTCTGTATATGTGCTGGGAGACGGCTTCGGCTACCGTCATACTACGGGAGACGTAGGCCCTAATTTGAGAGTAGATGAATGTGAGTAACGAAACTGATATTATCAGACAGTTAAAGTGGTGCCATTTACTTATAGTAAAATACCGGAACTAAAAGTGTTTAAAATTTCACACTGCTTCTGGCAACCCTGAGGGGTGTGTAGTAATGTGAGCCGTGGACAGTATTTGGTGTATTGTTTAAAAACAACTCGCGACGGAGTGCTAACATTGGCCGCTCGGCACGCTACGACACATTCCGACATTTTTTTTTAGTTTTGTGATAGTGACAAGGGATCATGCTTGACGCTGTGATAGGGATCCTCAAGCGATGACTTTACCTGTTTAATATAATAATTATAATATCTGTACTATTTCTAAAGAAATAACTTCTATTGACAACGACAACGCTTGTATGTAAACCGAAAACTCGAAACACAAGCGCGATGAAATTGATGCCCAGTGCCATCTATTTGTTTATTTTTGAACTACTGTCCCGAAGCGAAGTGAGGGCGGGCCACTAGTTAATAAATAAATTCTCACAACATCTCATAGATAGGTATATTAACCTGACTCCGTACACTAAGTAGCTTATGCACTTGTGTTACAGATATCAGACAACAGAGGAAACACAAATATTATAATTAAATAACATAATTATTATAGATGAGATGTTTGTCCAGGGTTGGGATCGAACCCACGACCTTTGGCGTATGAGGCCTCAGAGTTACACAGGGAGACCAGACCAAGTGGATCTAGATTATCCGCAACGGTAGTTATGTATGGAAGGGGATCAACTTGCGGAAAATAAAATACGGAACCCTAAAAACGGTGTTAAAATTTGTTTTTAAAGTAGGTTAGGTTAGTTTACAATTCGTCGTGATCCCACAGTTAAATACACCGTTTAAATAATTTAATTTAAAATGCAGTTGGTTACGTAAGTATTTTCCGAAAATTTATTGACTTCCTATGAAATTGATGAACTTAAAACTTGGATTATTTACGGCGACGTACCTACCTATACAGAACATTAGTTCAGTGAGTTGACATTGAACATTAATATGAAGAGCTATTAACACAAGCGTGACACGCATTATCAAAGTCAGTAATTTAAGTCCTGTACAGTCAATTAAAATTTATCTTCCCGTAGAATCTCTAGTTAATTAGCAAAGAAGGTAGACGGACAGTAAGAGGTGTAAATTATCCATACAAGGCAGCAATTTTTTACATATTTATCAACACTTTAGCGCTTTAAGTGCTCATTGGAAATGATTACAATACCAAAGGGTGAGTTAACAACAATTAACACTTGGACCCGTGTTTTAATGTAAAAATTGTATATTGTAAGTAGATTCCGGTATAACCATGTAAATGAAGTGTCATTACATATTTTATCAGCAAAACAATAAATTTGGAACTTTGTTGTGACAAAGTTGAAATAAATATGGAGTTGACCACTTGAGTCACACATAGGCGACCGGCTTTTCAAGCGTTAAGTAGGTACATAACGCAAATTCTTTGTTAGCAAGAAAAAACATAAAATAAATTAATAATGTCGTTAAGCCATTAGGTAATTTAGCTGGCACGCTAACCCAGCCTCCAGTATCGGTGGCGCTCTCCAGCCCGGGCTCGCCAGTATCGCCATTGCGCTATTACTCGCAGGTGGCGGCGCAAAAACGCGATAGCCACGGAAAAACAATCAAAAGGCGCCGCCGACATCAGCCGCCGCTTTGATCCGCGACAATTATGCCCCCTTCACCCCCCCTCCCTCTCGCGACCGAGGAAACTCATTTTCCAACAGAGGCGCTTATTAACCGCCGCCATGGCGGCAGCGGCCGCGGCGCGAGACGCGATCCTTTCGGATCCGAGGAAGGTTCACAATCGATCGTCTTTTGTTTTCGACGCCGGCAATCACCAGTCTGTTACTCCATTCCCCAGACAAAGTTAACAATGCGCCTCCTATCCAACTTCACAGCTCTATCACACGTACCTTTACAGCTCAAAATCAGTTTGAACTTCGTGATTCGGGGTGTCGAAGCGACCGCGGGGCGCGTATTTCTCGCGGCTCAGCCGTCAATCATAGCGCGATACGTGGCTGACAAAGGAAAAATCCTTTAGCGATCGCGGAATAACTTGCGCGTGATCAAAGTGCTGAGGTGACACCGTAAATAAACCCCTGTTGGGTTAATTTGGGCGCGAACTGAATTTTAACGGTTCCCTATTTTAGCAGTTTTCCATTTTCGAATCGTCTGTGGCACGTTTTTCCGCTTTTGTGTATGGAGGTCTGTGTTCGACGGATCTTTAAAAAAGCGTGCCACGAATTGATTATTTTTTGTTTAAATTGCAGTGATTTCAGATTGGCGTATTTTTTCGAGCGTCTGTTGTTTCAGCATACGAGCACGGGCGTTAAAAACGCACTTCAAAAAAACTAGACGCACGCACGTAGGTATATGATCTTATGTTGTGTTCCGTTGTTTCACTTGTTCTCGTGAAACCGAGAAATACCTAACAGGCACGACGTTTTCATAGCAACCCAATCGTCTGCCAAGTAGCGTTAAAAAAGGGAAAAAATCTATTGAATTCCTCCTTTTTTGAAGTCGGTTACAAAACGCGCGTACGTCAACCGCTAGTCTGAAACGCACTGAGGTGCTAAAATCAACAGAGAATGAGAAAAGTCCCTGAATACTAAACCGTGAGTGTGATAATAATATTTGCTAACCATGGTTGCGGATTTCCACAAAAGTCAGGTTTAAAATTCAATTTCTCTAAAATTATTGTCATCATCAATTTGGACTAGTTTCCCTAACTAAGAGTTAGTACGAAGGTCAGAAGGCAGTCCCTACGTTATGTTTTTATTAGACTGAGCAAATTATGAATCATTGTTAACGGGACCCCGTTTTATCTTTACATCATCCCTTACCGCATTTGTCACCTAATTAATTGAAATACTCACATAGATTTGAATAATGCAGAGATGCATACTTTTTTTTTACTTTTTTATGTGATAGGTGGTAGACGAGCAAACGGATCACCTGATGGTAAGTGATTTCCGCTGCACTACCTTTAACCCCATTCCCTCCAATTGAACCTTGTGATCGAAGCGTGCAAAATTAAATGTCGCGCGGTGCTCACAAAACCCTTTTGTTCGCCATCTATGTAATGCAAGAACCACTTCATAATTAATGCATTGATATCAACCGGATAAGCTCCTCGTACGAGACAGCCTAATCACCTTCCAATTTGCAGATCACATTCAGCCCCACACTCAGTCGCGCGCGCATACAATTCGGCGATCTTTGACAACCCTGAATGGTTTCCTTGCCGCTTCCGTTCGTATTTAAAAAGACAATTTGAGTCTTGGAATGTGTGGTAGGCATGTTATGAAGTTAGGGTTTACCGAAAATAGATCCTAAAGTGCGCCAGACAATCACACCAATCAACTAGAGGGCCACCCCTAAACTATGAGTACCAGTATGACGATAAAATTACCTGGGGGCGTCAACCCAGAAAACCCAGACCCAAGACAACTTAGAAAATAAAGTTTTCTAAGGTTATTGGCATGCATAGGAATCCATTTGGCAATCTGATAAAACTACTTTACCGTGGGAGAACCACGCTTCGGCATGAATGGGCCATCTCGACCGGAGTGATGCCACGGCTTCATAGAAGACCAGAGTGAAGCAGTCCCTGCGCTGAGTTTCCCCGAGTAAGTGAGACCGGAGGCCTAATTGCGGGGAAAAATGGTTAAAGGTTGGCAGCGCACTTGTGACTTCAACTGTTGTTGCAGGTGTCTATGGGCGGCGGCAATCACTTATCTTCATCAGGTATTCCATCCACACAAAAAATACTAATTTCCAAATTGGCCGTTTAACCAAAAACCAAAGTATCCCAATCACCAGCAACCAAGTTCACTATATTGGTTGGTTGGTATCGGCACAATGGGTCTTTTGTTTGGTTGCGCGACTGCTCGTATGCGCGCGCGCACCTTCCCGATTAGCGCGACAATGCGCGCAGTGCGGTGCAGCGGGATGCTTTGATCTTGTCTTACTCGTGGGTAAATTTTTGGCAGACTGCGAATTGAACTTTTTGATGTGCGAATCAACTTTTTGATGATCTCAAAAAGTTGAATTCGCACATCAAAAAGTTCGCCATCCTAAGATATTATTTTGCTCATGTATTATTTTGCATAATACTGTTTGACATGTTCTAATTTTTATTTATTTTCTTATTGGTAGAATTTATCTGAGTAATTCTAAAAATTTTATGCATGTTTACATTTTGAAAATGTTATCCTATTAACACAATTGTATTATTTAAGAATATAATTTTCATATGATTTTTTTACTAATGTGCATTTTAGATTTTTTTCTGTAAGCTGCAAGTATATTGATATCTTTGAGTATATACTCAAAGATTGATATGTATAAATAAACTAGATTTCCATTTCTGAGTAACAGCACTTGTGACTCTACTGCTGTTGCAGGTGTCTATGGGCGGCGGCAATCGCTTACCATCAGATCCGTCTGCTCTCTTAACTATCACATAAAAAACATTAAATAAATGCTATTACCCCCCATTGGTTTTAAAATAATCATTACATCTATATGGGTGACTAGTTAATTATAAACCTAGGTTTAAAAACTGCCACTCATAACTCAGCCGACAAGTCTACAGCTAGTTTTCTTTCCTGTGAGCGTACCAATTTAGATTATAATTGATTTCGTTATTATGTAAATGTGGAATAGAAGCGCATACCGAACGCTAATGTAATAGCCATATTAATGATTAATATCTTATACTCATGTAAGAAATAACTTTCTCGATTTTATATAAAAACTTAATAGAAAAGATGTAAACTATGAAATTAATGACTGTATATAAATGGGTCCGTATTAGTTATACCTATGTTTCATAGTCAATTGGTATTATATTAGCTAATAATTAGCAAATGGATATTTTTCATCGAACAAGTTATTCTTCATAAATATTAAACAATACCTATAAATTAAATTGAAGCCCAGACAAATATAATATAACTGCTCATAGCACGAATGTTCGTTTAGGTAAGGGTTTCCAATGTGGGCGATTTGCCCCCTTGTGGGCTCTGCAGGCCTAAAGTGGGCAATAAGGCAGATCATTTTATTTCATTTGAAGTTATACTGATTGGTAAATGGGCAGTAGTAAAGTATGTTTCGAATTTTTTGAATGTAGCTCGGGTTAGATCACCAATCCGCATTAGGCAAGCGTGGTGATTAAAAGCCCAACTCCATCATACATAGTAGCGATGACTTGATGGAAGCCTTTGTCCTATAACGGGACAGTATATAGGCTGATACTTTACTTTTTGCTTTGGGTAGTAGGTATACCTACCTAAAATATTGGTTAGGGGACCTCTGATAATTAACAAGCTCTGTCACTAAAACTGCATCTTTTTTTGTAGGCTATCTCTTAGGCGGACGTTGATATTTTTGCTACGATTAGAATATTAGATTCAATTTGCAGATACATTACACAGTTATGAATATTAGATGTTGTTAAGCTTCAAACTTAATGCTGTAAGCCCGAGGCGGGTATCATAGCGAGCGGAGTCGGGGGGCGCGCACGTGTCGGGTCATCAGCGGCCTTTGTGATGCTGGGTTGGTTAGCTAAGTGCACAAAAAGTGCCAGTGTGCAAAAGTGCCAAATAGTGCTAAAAGTTCCAAAGTGCTCTAATAGTGCCAAAGTGCACTTCAAGTAGGTACCAAAGTAAGATATTGAAAAATATTTACCTCACTTGGAAAAAAGTTCTTAAGTGCTAAAGTGCAATAATTATAATAGTGGTGACGTGACGAGTAGATACGGATGGACGTTTGTGTAGACAGGACGAGTGACGGACGACGGACAGAAAGACAAACCGACAGCGGATTATTAGTAATAGATAGTCCCATTTTACTAACTATAATATTTCAGTAGCATATTTCCATATCGAATGTAAAACACTACACATTAAAATCACCTAATTTCCTATTCTCGTTATACTCTCTTCGTCGGCAAATTCGGCAAGACTTTCGGCATTATGCCGAAAATGATCCGGGCACCCCAACCCGCGGCGTAATTGTCGAATTAGCGAGCGGCAGATCAAAGGATTCGGCGATTTGTCGCTTTTTGATAATGTGATAAGTTTCGCGCACGATTACTACGGGGTGGGGTGTCTGTGATAGCGGATAGCTACGCTATGCCTTAGCCAATAAAAAAAAATAAGCTATTTAAATTATAAGTGGGATGTTTTTGGTTGATTGTTAGCAAAACTTACGCAGAAGTTACAGTGCAATACCTAAAAATGATTGACTGATAGATAAAAATGTCAAGCATAGTAGCAAATGATAATTTTTTTTAGGGTTTGTACTCAAAAGATAAAAAATAACTAAGTTTCCTCTGTCTGTCTATCCGTTGTGTCCATCTGTATGTGTTCAGGCTGTATCTCATACAAGCTAGAAAATTATATGGTGTGACTGTTACTTAATAAATACCAAAATCAAATAAATATTAATGTTATTGAGGAAATACAGTTTGTGGTAACCTGATGTGTGGCTATCTGTACTATAAGAAAAGAAAGAAAATACATTTATTAATTTCGGACACCTCAACACATATAATATACACCCTTTTGTCGCTCGCTTGTACGTACACCCACACATCAAAGTATACAAAACTGTCAAAATGATTTATTCGACTCTCATTTAACTATCATACACATTAGGTTGATTAAATTGTTTGGTGTACCTTTATCAATAAATAAATAAATAAATATTAAGGAAATTTGACAGTTTGTGGTAACCTGATGTGTGGCTGCCTGTACTTAAGCAACTTCCACTTCATCGCTAACAGTGAGCCCTCACCCCGCAATCCCGTTGACTTTCGCCCCCGCGCGTGGGGAAAATAAGTATTCGGAATGGGGTAATTTTCTCCGAGATGGGATAACGGACTGAAATTTCACACTAGGTAACTACCCCTTGAGTCAAATTTCTTTTAAACTTTGCTATTTAGGGACCTTTATTGAGCTTAAATTAAATAAAAATACATTAGATATATTTTATTTCATGTAAGTAACTTGCGATCCATAATACGAGTATTATAGTAGGACAGTTAAACGTTGTTTGAAAGAAAGGAATTGATTGATTGATTGACTTTCCTAAACAGAAACCGGCGTGAAGCAGCACTTGTACTGTGTTTCGCCGAGTGAGTGAGGGTACCGGTGGCCCACCCGGGGGAGGGAAGGGGATAAAAGGTTCGCCGCGCACTTGTGACTCCACTGGTGTTGCAGGTGTCCAGGGCGGCGGAATTTCTTACCATCAGGTGATCCGCCTGCTCGTCTGTTAGCTGCCACATGAAAAAATAGTATGATCAACTTTCAGAAATTGAAAATGGTGTTTGGATTACTTTTAGAAAATTTTAGCAGTCACACAAATTGATCAACTCGGTTGGGACTATTTTACGGTGACATATTAACCTAAGGTTTGTCGAATAGTATGGATAAGTAGATATTTTACATTAAAAGTATTCCCTCACCCTCAAAAGTTATTCATGTAATAATTGACAGGACGAGCAAAACCGCAGGCAATTGCGTGTAAGTTATTAGTGTAAGAAGTAACGTGTTTTGTATGCAAGATTAGTTCGCAACCTACAACGTTATATGCAAATAAGCGGCAGGTACTTATCGGCTCCTTTCAATGTGTTTTAAACACGTACTTTAGATAAATATAATTTATGAACCTAACATTAAAAAGAAGAACAAGCAAATTCTATTAAGTGACCACGTTTCGTGTTGCTAAAAACAAAGTTCCCGGTCGGTTAATTAACGTAAAGGCAATTTATTGTGCCGAGTCAGCATAAATTCACACCGACACGATAAAAATTAAATGGACCTTATAAATAATCCTTTCGGAAATCATTAAGTAATTGCCTTATCATTCGGTGGAACAATTGTTGTATACAGAACTACGACATTTACTGGTTTGTGCAATGTGCAATGCTTTCTTTGGCATTTAACAAAAAGATACGTGGCGGCAGCACCACACAGTCTATGACTAGATATCTTCAATGACTAAAATTAAAACTCCCGTGATATTTTGTCATGGAAATTTATTGTTAATTTTAGCTGACCACGCCTCTTTATTCCAATTTCAAATACTTAAATAATATAATCTTGTTTCTTTTGTTTTTTATCGGGATTTAGTTAAACTGCCAGTTAAGCCATGATACCTATTTATAATGCTGCGATTCGTAAGTACGGAATGACAGCCATATATACCATACCTAGATTTACTGTCGGATAAAGATTGGACGACTCGCACCTAAAGGAATTAAGCGTCGATTGAGACGCAAGGGTCGCGGGTATAAAAAAAACTTTATCTAACAAAGGCATGGACCAAGAGTCCGAGAAACTAATTGACACCAATGTTTGTTGACGGAAACAGATTTATGTTTGTACGTACTTATACCTTCGTTGTTCCTGCTTCCACAGCAATAGTCCGAAATAGTCATTTCCATGAAATGTAATTTTTATGAGAATAAAACCAACCACCTGCTTCGCTTGAATTGGAATGTCATACCTTCAAATTGATGTGATCTGCTTATCCCATTGCTCTCACCACAACGGCTTGGTCATCGCATGATTGAAACAAAGATGCATAGTTAAGATTCCTAACAGCCGATGGCACAACAAACCATTAGGGCATGGAAAACTATAATTTGTGCATTAGGCGAGTAGACGCGACGTCATTACCCAAACTGCTACTCACGCCGCGCCCGGGAATTAAATAAAATAATATTACGAGCTGGTTAGGGCTGTCAGAAAGATGGTCTTTACGCTTTATGATCTATCTCTTATACTATTTATAAAGAGTAAACTTCTATCAACAACGACGATGCTTATAGGTGAACCGAAAACACGAAACGCTTGCGCGATGTAATTGGACACAGCGCCATCTATTGCTTCAATTTGGAATTACTGTCCCGAGTAAGTGAGGGCGGCCCACTAGTTGGTGAATAATGCTCTTGTTGCTATTGGATTGGATTAAACGTTGGTAAGGCCAATAAGCCAACCATCTATGGTGGGTCAGCAGTTATGCCTGGAGGCAGGTACTGGTGGCTCGAGGGAAATGATGCACCTACGTCTTGTGTGTCTAGTATTTGGGCTTTGAAGGATACCTAATATTTAAGTAAGCAGAGTGGAGACCGCGTCTCCGTAATTGTAATGTAGGATGCCCTCAAGCCAGATGGAGTGACGATCTGCGCAGGATGGCTGGCAAGAGCTGAATGCGTCTAGCGAAAATTAGATCGGAGTGGCGAATATTAGGAGAGGCTTATGTTCAGTAGTGGACTGCAACAGGCTGATGATGAAGCCTTCTGGTAACGGGTATCCACGGGCGGCGGCAATCGCTAGCCACCAGTTACTGGTGGCTAGCGATTTGAAATTCTATCCTCAGGTCTGCTAACGCATATAAAACAGGAAGGTTCGATGTTATTATTTTTTTTTTATGTGATAGGTAGCAGACGAGCAGGCGGTTCATCTGGTGGTAAGCAATTGCCGCCGCCCATGAACACATGCAACAAGTGCGCTGCTAACCTTTTATCCCCTACCCCCCGATGGGCTTCCGGTACACTCACTCAGCGAAACACAGCACAGGAGCTGCTTCACGCCGGTTTTCTGTGAGGCAGTGGTATCTCTCCGGTCGAGCCGGCCCATTCATGCCGAAGCGTGGCTCTCCCACAGTTATCCACTGATCCATCGCTTTAAGTAGCATCCGTCGCCACCCCTACTCGGCCAGGCCCGCAGTAGCGCTGAGCCCGTCAAACCCTTTGTGCGCACGTCAGCGACGACTCGGCTAACGACTCCGTATGTTTTCGAAAAACAGTTTAAGAAGCTTCCGTTTAGCCCTCGTTTACTCAGCCATTGTGTCAAGCGGATCGCCTCTAATTGTCAAACAATTCCGCTGGTAGCCATGGGAAGGTACGCCCGACTTATTTTTTTTCCTTAATTAAATAAACATTAATAATTTGACGGCCGAACTAGGGATGTAACGGATGTAGAATTATCGGAACCGAAGTCGGAGTCGGAGGCAGGGTCAGAAGTGGTAGCATGATAGAGAATATTTATTTAAATAAAAAATAAATAAATACCTACGCCAAACAATCACACCAATCAATATGGTGTCAAACTAGGGTAACCCCTATACTATGAGTAGGTACCAGATGACGATAATTATCTGGGGGCGTAAACCCAGAATACCCAGACCCAAGACAACTTAGAAAATGTAGTTTTCTAAATTGTCTTCGGGAATCGAACCCGAGACTAAAACCACTTAAACTTTATTTAAGGACAAATAAAGCACCCTCAGTAGAGCATATTTATACTAGTGACCCGCCCTCACTTCGTTTCGGGACTGTAATTCCATTTATACTACTGACCCGCCCTCACTTCGTTTCGGGACTGTAATTTCACTGTCTACCAATAGATGGCGCTGGGCGTTGATTGTATCGCGCAAGTGTTTCGTGTTTTCGGTTTAGCTATAAACCCTGGCTTGGAATATCAGATTAACCTTTCTAGGGTGCGAGCCTTCCGCTCCCCACAAGCCAGGTGACTCTGTACAAAACCACACTCGTAGGTTGACAGAACTGACCGACCGACAAAAAAAAATCAGATCGACCTCTTTATAAATAGTATAGAAGATAGATTAAATGAAGATAAGTTTTAAAACAAATTAATTAACTTCAAAAGATAGCTATTTATGCTTCGACCTCCGATTAAAATAATCGGAAGTTCCGACTTACCGGAACCGGAGCCGAACCTCCGTAACCGTAACATCCCTGGTCCAAACCCGGGGAAGTAATTACGCGGTTTGTTATTGGAACGGTGTGAAACGGAACGTAATTCCTATGTCTAACTTCTTGACCGGGTTTGAAATGATAAATATTGTTTTTAGTATAATTAAGTGGTGGGGTGTGGATTGGGCAGCTTATTTATTCGGCGGTAATCGCCTACAGGTACCTATACTTACGTCTGCTTATGTAGGTACTCGTAGGTATCCCCTATTACTTTCAGTTTCAATATGAAATACAAATTGAAACAATACAATACATTATGCTTCTTGTACATAATATGTTTGGTTCCCATTTAAACTGTTATCTGATTGTATCCCTATAACAATAAATAAATTAATGATCGTTGGTTTTAAAAACAAAAATACCAATGAAACTAACCGAACGTACTAAGACGACGAAACACTTATAAGATTCGTCGGCTTAGTCCCGTACTAAGCCGAAGTTCGGTTAGTTTAATTGGTAGAACAGCCACCCGGTATGCGGAAGGTTGTAGGCTCGAGTCCCACCTGTGCCCTTCGATGAAATGTTTAAGTGCATTATTAACTTAATAATAAATTGCAAAGAATTGCCACAACAAATATAAAAATACTCTGCCATTGCTGGGTAATATAATAGAAAGTCAGATAAAAATGGAATATTCTCACAATTAATTAATAGAGAGCTACAATAAATTATATGTTCCAATTAAATCAATAATAATTCATCATTTTTACATGCACAATTAACGTTAAAAGACCCCCATTGCTTTATTTATTACACTAGATCTAAGAAATGTTCCAGAACTAGGCTTCTTTTATAATACTTATAGATGTTTTTAAAATATTTAAAATCAAACATTTTCGACTAGATTTTATAATATTATTTGCTTATCTATATTGTACTTGCTAAATTAAACATAGTTATGCAAACTAGAACCAAACCACAAAAAGTTACTTTCGAGATACTTAATTAAACTTTGGAATAGTAACGTATGTAGGACATTCTATTAAAATCTTGATTTCATCGGAAATGAGGGTTGGTTCTTATTTGCAAAACTATGTAGGTACAGTACAGTGAGCTAAAGCGATAGATATTTCGCCTTGATCTTAAGTAGAACATGGTTCCCAAGGATTAACCCTGTCGCTTAACGTCCCAAAAAGCTTATAGTTCTTACACAAAGCAAGCAACTTGCTCATCACAAGTCCAAGTGTTTGTCCAAAGCGAATATTTATGGGGTGTCAGTCAGCATAATTGCCTCGAGGGATCGCGGATCAATATTTATGTAACGCCATGAACCAAGTTCTTTGTTGTGTAATGGACTCGGGGTGATGAGTAGGACTTTATGCATATTGCGTGTAGGTACATGTACTAGTTTTGTTATAATACGTACTAGTTTTGTTATAATACGTACTAGTTTTGTTATAATTATCAATAGTTTTGTTATAATAAGTAATCGATTGGTCAATGATGATGATTGGCTAAGAACACCCTGCTTGTCTAGTGGCTTAAGTACCGGACCGTGATCTCGGGGTCCGGGTTTCGATTCCCGGGTTAAGCAAAAAGTAGGTTTTGAGTTTTTCGAGCATAGCTCAAGTTTCTGAACACCAGTCCGCATTAGGAGACCGTGGTCATTAAAAGCCTAATCCCATCATAGTGGCGATGACTGGATTTCTATTATGGAGGCCTAAGCTTTGCCCTGCAGTGGGACAGTAGGTATATAGGCTGATAAGTACTTTAAGTAGGTAATCGATTTGTTGGGTTATCTATTTTTTGAGAGTAGACCTCCAGGTCCTCAAATGATGCAAAAAAGATTTTTTTTAATTACTTAAGGGCAGAAAAAATCCTTAAACATTTAAGTCATTGTCTGTCTAAAAATAAGCGTTTACATAGTCATATAACCGTTACCATTTACATAACATTCATATACCGTGTCCGATTGTGCGCGTGGGCAGCTCTGCGCAAGAGTGGCGTGGACATCCGCCAATAACGGCGGCGCATCCTCATTGCGCGCAGGATGCAGCAATTGCAGTCGCCATTGGTCCATCGGATGATGGACTAATAGCTCATACACCAGCGAAGGATAAGGTCAGACTGCCGCACTCAGAGACAGCCATTAACTTTAATTGGCACTTAAGAAAAATGTTGACACTTTTTTTAATACGCATAAACACTATCCATTTAAGTTAATGAACATTCAAGTTAAATGACGTCTCTGAATGCGGCAGAAATTATATTAGTTGTAGGTACCTACGTGTTATCGAAATAGTAATATAGTACTTAGTAACTTATATACTGACCCACAGCAGGGCAAAGACCTCCATCATATAAATCAAGCCATCGCTACTATGATGGGATAAAGCCTAATCACCACGCTTGCCTTATGCGGATTGGTGATCATAAACCCGAGCTATTTTCGAAATCTTGTGACATTTAGATCTGTACGAGTAGAAATTAGAAAAATGTTAAAAGTGGTCATTTTGTTTAAGACTTGAGCATCAAAATAAACAAGGTATGAGAATCAGATGAATAACTTTAAATGTTAGTGGTCCTAAGCGTGATCCGCAACATAATGATCGAATTACTTGAAAAGGTACGGTTATGACTGAAAAAAATAAACCTAACACCTATGATTAACATTAATGTTTCTTCACAAAACAATCGAAACCTACCAAAGCAATTTCCTTTGTGACGAGATCGAGCCCGTCGAATTATTTAAAAGAAAGAAAAACAATTTAAGCTGACAGAAGCTCATTGAGCAGCGAAACGTATTCAAATATCGAAAATTGTTGACAAATTAAGTTCCCGCCCGGACTTGAACTCCCTTACCACTTGAGAGAGCGACTACGAAAATTTTACATTCACACCACTTTTAAAAATAACCTCACAACTTTCCAAACGACCCTAATTTAAAGGAAATAAGAACTAAAATTCAACATTTAACGCTTAAAACACGGCAAAATAAACCTAGTCATGTTATACGAAGGGAAGGCAGAGAGTCGTTCGTTTTACTAGTTACTCAATTAGGCCCTTTGTATTTGTTTATCTGAGTTTGTATAGACCGAGAGAGGGACGAGAATAGGGACAAACACGTGTACGAGAGGGATGCAGGATGCGGAGTAATTTGAGACGGTTCTTTTCACTGGCACGGTAATACGTTCCTATTTTGAATGGCAACATGAAACTGGCGGGAAATGCATTTGGTTTCTTTTTCTTTTTCCATCTAATTCGTGTAATGGCCGACGTGGATTTTCTTTGATACATTCGAATTTAGAACTCGAGGTCGCCTAATGGTTTCAGTAACGATTTTAAACGTTTACGTATCCTGTTACATTATTTTGTGCAAATCATTTAAGTACAGAGTCTTAGTATTTTGTAGTTTTTTTTTATTAAGCCTAATAATGCGCACAATAAAAAGAAATAGGTATGTTTCAAAATTAGTGCAACTACACACCTGTGTCCAGTGTCTCGTTTGGAGTTAAGAATCAACCTCTGTTGTTATGGGGATTGTTTTAAGGTTTTTGAGTGTTTTCACAAACCACTGCTTTGCAATAGGTGAAAATTGGAACTACTTCTAATGCGTACTATTCAAAAATTTCACGGTCGATTTGCTTCAAAGTGCTGAATCCATATTGACACTTAATCATTTATTCGCGCCGTGTACCGGGCCCTGAATAAAAAATCTGTGGGGTGCGCGGCCCGCCAGTTGGCAGCCCCTGCGTCTGAGCAAATATCCTAATATCGGAGTGACTCTGTGCGATCGCGACCGATGGTGCATAAAACATCGCTGAGAGAAATCAAACAAAAACTGGACGCGTGAAACGGAATGGAGCCAAGAGGTATTGTGGGATATGATTTTGAGCAAAATTGATGGGTATACTATTAAATATCTTGCAAAAATATAGAAAAGAAATGCTATGAAGCGAGTTTATCTTACTACTATTATAAAGGCGAAAGTTTGTATGGATGTATGGATGTTTGTTACTCTTTCACGTAAAAACTACTGAATGGATTTGAATGAACTTTACCACAATATAGCTTATACATCAGAATAACACTAGGCTACAATTTATAAAATATATTGTGTGGATTGTCCAAATATGACGGTAAGTGTCAATAATTAACTCCACGCGTACGAAGTCGCGGGCGGCCGCTAGTTATTTATATTTATTTACTTACTTTCGCCTTTATAATAGTAGTAGGATTAAACAAACAACTTTAAATAAAAAGTGCAATAGCAAAACTATTTTCATTTTTTGTTTACAGGATCAGGAGTTTCTAACATTGACAATAAATAAAAAAAAACTAATCTAAGCCAGCTAAATAATAAGTACTTTTTAAGATTTTGTTTCTCTTTGTTGTACATACATCAATGTAGAAGTATAACTAACATGTTGCAAAAGACTAACCATCTTTTTTCTGTGATTTTACACCAAATATTTTTTTATTCTATGCTATTATATTCTGTTCTATTCTATTCTTTGAAAAAAACCAGCCATGCGTCACTCGTGCATGCCCCCATCCCCGTCCCCCCGGCTGCGACAATCTAACACGAATCGGGCAGGTCTATAATGAACTCTCTAAACTGTCGGCTGACATGTTTTGTGAAATCCTGTTATTGTTGCTGATTGAGGATTGCAACATGCCTCTATTTGAATACGATTGCAAATGCTACCTTTATTTTAGAGTTCAATAATAATATTTCACTACATCACATACATTGATCTGACTCTGAGATAGGTAGCTCAAGCACCTGTGTTACAGATATCAGAACCAACAGTGGAATTACAAATAGGTATACATATAATACTTTTCTTTTGTAAATACATACTTATAATACATAGATAACACCCAGACCAATACAAACAGACATGTTCATGCACACAAATGTTTGTACTGTGCGGGGATCGAACCCGCAACCCTTGGCCCAGATGCAGCATTCACTACCACTGAACCAACCGGGTCGTCAGCTTTGCTGTTGACTCTAATTTCAAAGACAAAGTTCTTAATTGCAGTAAAACTTTTCCACATTGTGAAAATAAAACTAGAAAGATGAATATGAAGTGTTTTTCTTTTTTATGTGATAGGTGGCAGACGAGCAGATCACCTGATGGTAAACGATTGCCGCCGCCCATAGACACCTGCTACACCAGAAGAGTATGTTTCTATACTTATTTCGTGACTCTATTAGTCTTGCAGGTGTTTAAGGGTGACGGCAATTGCTTACCATCAGGTGACCCGACTGCTCATCTGGCACCATTCACATAAAAATACAGTTCTTAAATAATATTGGACTGGCCGGATGGCGCATTTGGTAGTGACCCTGCCTCATACGCCAAAGGTCGTGGGTTCGATCCCCACCCTGGACAAACATTCACAACACTTGTGTTTGTTCAGTGTCTGGGTGTTATATATGTATTTAAGTATTATATTTGTGATCCTCTGTTGTCTGATATGTGTAACACAAGTGATTAAGCTACTTAATACGGAGTCAGGTCAATATATGAGATGTTGTGTGAATTTATAATATTTCCAATCAAATGCATATAACAATTTTGTTGCCAAGGGTGCTTAAATCAATAAATACCAAACTTTTGATTTCCACTTATTAAATTATCCAAATTCCCACGTGAAATCATAAAACTGTGACTTACTTAAATGTGAAACAAAATGAAACCGACTGTTGACTCCGAAGCAATTGCCTCTTAATGCCGAGTGGTGTTTGCAAAATAGAGCTAAATTGAGTGAGTCGGGAACCCTTTGTCTTGGAGGGCTAAGGCCCTTTAGGGCCAACCTACTTGAGCCTCAAGGGCGCTCTGCTCTTGTTTTAAAGTTAAAAAGTTACTGATGGGAACTAAACGCTTGAGTATTGTGGATTTTGACTTCTGGTCAAGAGCCCTCAAACGACCCTTTCTTAGATATTTTTGAAATGTTTAAATTATTATAAAGTTATTTTTAAGTTTGCTTTGTTGTTATTTATAATGAGTTTTGGCGCTTGGGGTGGACTTTAGAAATTACTTTAGTTCGAAGCTATGGCGCCAGTTGGAGGGCACTTGACTTAAAGTGCGAACTTTTCTTGACTTGAGTTCATTTGTTTCTAATTTGTGAAGGGTACTTTTAACTAGGTAACTAAGTTTCTCACGATCTGGAGTATATATAATAAATAATATATACTTTATTGTACAAAATTTACAACTTAAGAACTAGACATTACAGAAATTTAATGTACAATTTCGGCGGTCTTATCGCTCAAAGCGATTTCTAAAACCACCATCAGTTGGTGTGATTTAGAACTTATAGTGAAATCAGGCCCTGAAAGGAATGAGGGCGGGCCACTAGGTAGAGATAAATTTACACAGTATATCTACTTACCGTGATTATGACAGAACCACACGGCATAGCACTTAATACTTGACTAACAAGCACGAGTCGGGCGTAAAGTCCATCGAAAAGTTCATTAAAACTGTCCGTCCAAAAAGTCTGGGCGATGTGAGACGCGCGTGACGTCACGGCGCGCTGAGGGCTCTCCAGCTAACGATGTGCCGATCGACTCATTACGGTTTAAAAACGGGTCAGAGGGCCTACAACGAAACGATTTCTTTATGTGATAGGTGGCAGACGAGCAGACGGATTACCTGAGGGTCAGCCCCGCCAATTGCCAACGCCCACCTGCAACACTAGTAGAGTCACAAGTGCGTTGCTAAACTTAATCCCCCTTTCCCCAATTGGGCCTCCCTCACTCGACGGAACATAGCGCAGCCGCTGCTTTGCACCGGTCTTTTCGAGGCCGTGGTATCACTCCGGTCGAGCCGGCCCATTCATACTGAAGTGTAGTGTGTGTGCTTATCATAATTACAACAGTCTTGGTGATGTAACAACCACAACAACACCTGGTGACGAAACAACAACAACCACACCTGATGACGAAACCACTACAACAACTCCTGGTGACGAAACAACAACAACATCACCTCGAGACGAAACCACAACAACAACACATCGTCTACGACGAGACTTCGCTCTGTAGACGATATGATGAGCTTCATAATAAGAGTATTTGTTTAAGGCCAGCGTTCTAGGGTGGACCCAGCCCACGGGCCTAAAGTTTTGTAGGGGGTGCGGCCCACAGGTCCCCCCTAACTACGCTCATGTCTCGTATACTTGCCTCGAGTATTTGCAATGAATTTATACTTGATCTACGAGCATGCGTACGCGTTCCCACACCGCGGTGAAAGGCGCGTGACATTTGAACCCAACTATCTGCCTACTAGATGTGTAGTGACTGAACAAATAGTTCTATTGAACTAGTTCGATCACTCCAGCATTTTTTTATATAAAGCAAAGAAGCAGGTGGTTAGTTATTAGTTTGGCAGATGGCGCTGTGCACTATTGCATCGCGCAAGCAAAGTGAGTTGACGGAATAATTATGATAAGTATAAGGCCTAGGCTAAATGACTCAAGTGATAACCCACCATTATCATGAGTCACAGAAGATGGGAAGCATTGCGCTGTGTTTCGCCAAGTTTTTGAGGGTACCGGAAGCCCATGACGGTGAAAGGTAGTTAAAGGCTCGGATCGCACTTGTGACTCCACTGGTGTTGTTGGCGTCTATGGGCGGCGGCAAGCGCTTACCATCAGGTGATCCGTTTGCCACCTATCTTAAAGAACAATTATAGGTACTTGCACCGCTTTAAAATCGCCGACGATGCACGTTTCTCTTGTTGCACCTCTTGCGTGGTAAAGATATTCAGTGAAGGCTTCAACGCAACTTGTTCAGTTAAGTAAAGTAAAACAAATACTTACCGACTGCTTTTAGCCTAAGCTATGTCAATAATATACTTAGATACTTTTAGATTTTGCCCGTAACACTAAAATACTATCGGGTAGGTACCCGCTAGGTACCCGGTATACCTAGCTAGGTACGACCTACCGAGTACCTACCCGATAGGATCAACAAACCGCTCCGCACTGTGCACGCACTCAATGACATTGCGATTGCAGCTTATCAACTCCTCTACGAGTTGTTGTTGCGGACTCATGAAGTTGTTGATTGATGTTGTCTTGTTAGATGTTCTAAAACAAGACAACATGTTGTGTTGAAGGGGAACCCGGGTTTCA
The DNA here is from genome assembly GCA_014851415.1 of Cnaphalocrocis medinalis. NCBI lineage: Eukaryota > Metazoa > Arthropoda > Insecta > Lepidoptera > Crambidae > Cnaphalocrocis > Cnaphalocrocis medinalis. The sequence continues at coordinate 16,341,428 of CM026284.1, read as the reverse complement.
ATCGGAACTAAAGCAGAAGTTAAAAGGTGAATGGTCGTCATCTAATCATGTCCATTTGCAAATATTCATCCTTACCTTTTTGTCATTTGTCTTGAAAGTTATTATAAGACTGCATAATCTAATATTATCCCAAAAAAACAAAATGACAGGGGTTGAGATTTTTAATTTAATTGAATGTAAGCTTACTGTATAAAATTTTTAACAAAGCAAGATGATTTAATTAGTGCTCCGTTTCAAGAGTCTGTTTTGTATTTAATTAGGGAATTATTTGCTTTGTTACTAAGAAAATAAGAGAGAAAATTCATTCATAAATTGAGTGATTTCTGAGATAGCATCCTTATTACGTGGCTCTGGGAAAAGAACATAATATACCAAGGTAAGTAATATGGAAAACAGTGAAGTAAAAATAATTCTCAAAAAAAATTACAGGATAGATTACATCACAGCTACGTAAGTATCGATCCAGGTTATTGGATTGATTTATTGTTATAACGTGGGATATAACATAAATCGTGGTGTGTGGGTGGGTGTGTTGGGTGGTTGTTTCTATACAACCATGCGGAAACGGTGCACATCCCTGGTACGTAGGGTTCGGGGTGACCCTAACAGCATCCTTAGCATGTTCCCAGATAGGTTTGATTGCCAGTGCTTGGAGCATTGTTGTATTTTATTTTAATTTATTTATTAAGGAATAGCAAACAACTATACATAAAATATTATTCTAAACACAAAAGTACAAGCTATTTTAACAATAATGCAGCCCACAACGCTATCCACATGATACTCACAATATTATGTAAAGTCGCGCGCTGTCTATGGTTCATATACTGCCAAAATAAAGAGCTACGTATGTATTATAAACTAGGACAACATACAAAACTTACACAGTTTTACAAGGAAGAAGCAGAGTTAGGTAATCTTGATAAAAAAAACCAACCCTCATTTTTGATGAAATAGAGTTGCATATTTTTATAGACTGTCCACTACGTTTGTAGGTATGTCAAAATCTTAATCATCTCAATGTAACTTTTTGTAGGTTTGCTTAGTTTGCATATCTATGTCCCATATGATGATCTTAAGCTCTATCTTCAAACGTACCCTACTGTCTCCAACTACACTTTACCGGTGGGGTGTGTAGCGAGCGAGAGTAACGCGATAATACAACATTATTGCGAATACGCAATTAAAATTAGTCGTATTTTTGAGGAGAGTTCCCCGTGCCTAGGGTTGCCAGGCATTTTTTTTTTAATTCACAGAACATCGCATACATTGATCTGACTCCGTAGCTTATGCGCATGTAACAGACAACAGAGGAATTACAAAAATAATACCTACTTAAATACATAGTGTGATGTTATGTCTATAATAAATGTATAGTCGCGGGCGCACGCCGCGGAGCCGACTGGCATTACTACCGAGCGGCCAGGCGCGCGGAGCGGGCGTGCGGTCACGATATATACAAAACATAAATAGTCTTTTTATTTGTACTCACCCTTGTGACTACTGGACGTCACAATTGGCGACGAGACTAATGGTGAGTACCTAAATGCCATTTTCAAAGGAAAGGAGGAAAGAACACAAAATAATACAAAGTAGATGGTTACCTTACGTATTTATACTTAGTTGTGTAACTATACGTAAAGAAGGTCACAGAAATGACTCGATTGATTGATTATTATCTTTACATATTCTATGCTAATATTTTTAAATAAACCTAATTTCAAATAAAATAAGAAAACAAATAACGATTCGAGTTACTGATTTGTTATGATTCCCTTACCTGATTGTGTATTTTTGCTATACCTAAAAGTTAATCGGGTGGTAGGTAACACAATTTAGTGTTCGACTTATTTTGCTACGAACGAAACTACCTACTTTTTATTATTTATTTTATCGATATGTTCTTGTTCTTTATGAACTATCCAGGAATTACTCCTATTCCGATTAATTGAGTAGTAAGTCTGAGAATGACTGGTACTAAAGAGAAAATAAACTTAAACACAAATTAATGGTAGTTAAAGTAACGATATTTAATCAAACAGTATTAAGCCGAAATAATATCCCCGGCTGGTAATAACAAATTAATTTATGTTATATAGATACATAAGTATAAACTAATAAGTAGTAAACTGACATTGTCGGTTGGTACTAACAAGGAATAAATATAAATAGTAACGATGTCAATGATAAGATAGAAAAATAAATTAATGAAATATGATAGAAATATACGAGTAATTATATGTATATAAAGTTTTACTATTTACATAGGTACCTACGAAAAAAAAAAAAAAATATATATATATATATAATATGTTAACTGACGTTGTCAGTTGGTACTTAGGAAATTCAATAAAATATTAACAACTATTAGTAGATATAAATATACAAAAAAAAAAAAAAAAGAACTAGTAAACTGACTTGGTCGGTTGGTACTAATGAAATGGCATTGTTGTAGGTCGCCTCATAATGTCCCAGATACCACCACTCGAGGCATTTGACTGTGAAGGCGATCCCGCTTCTGTGGGTTTACGATGGGAAAAATGGAAGCGAGGGTTTGAAATTTTTATTGTTGCCCTAAATGTAACGGAAGCAATTACAAAAAAGGCTACACTTCTACATGTAGGGGGTTTGACACTGCAAGAGATATATCATAATTTGCCAGATGATGATACAAGTACCGAAGAAGATTCAGATGTTTTTGAATCTGCAATTAAGAAACTTGACAATTATTTTTCACCAAAACAAAGTAAAATCTACGAGAGGCACTTGTTTAGACTAATAAAGCAAGATGCCGGTGAAAAATTTGAAAAGTTTCTTGTGCGATTGCGGCATCAATGTAGTAAATGTAAATTTGTTAATCCCGAGGATAATCTCATCGACCAAATAGTCGAAAAATGCAGTTCAAAGGATCTTAGAAAAAAAATACTCACCTGGGGAGATGAGGTGACCCTCGATAAAATTATATCCCAAGCTAATGCTATTGAGGCGGTCGACAGACAACTTAGTGACTATAATCAAGAGTATGTAACACCTAGTATTAATAAAATCGACGTCAAACGAACCAATCCTGAGACCGCGGAGTGCACAAGGTGTGGAAGTAATCAACATAACGGTGATAGCAACGCTTGTCCTGCTAAATTTAAACAATGTCTGAAATGTGGGTTTGTTGGACATTTTAGGAACCAATGTAAAACTCGAGCTAGCAAACGGCAAAGTACAGTTCCAATTCCAAATAAATACCCAAACAAAAAATTTCGTCCTATAAAAAAAGATGATAATAAATCAAAAATTAGCACTACATCAAATAATAAATCTACATCTGACAAGACAAACGTTAGTTACATATTTCACATTGATGATGATGCCACCATAAGCTGCAATGTAGGAGGCGTTAAAGTGGATATGATTATCGATTCAGGTAGCAAATGTAATATTTTGAGTGAAAAAACTTGGATCAGTCTTAAAGAGAGGAAAATTGATGTTAGGAATCAAATTGCTAATCCCGACAAAACATTTGTTGCATATGGAAGTAAAACACCTCTGACAGTTATCGGATCATTCGAAGCAGATATTCGTGTAGGTGATCAGGTCAAAACAGGAACTTTCTACGTGGTCAAAGATGGCACCAGGGATCTTTTAGGAAAAGACACTGCAATATCATTACAAGTACTCAAGATTGGATTACAGATCAATATGGTAAGCGAAACCTTTCCTAAAATTAAGAATGTGGTCCTTGATATAGCTATTGACAAAACGGTAAAACCTATTGCTCAACCTTGCCGTCGGGTGCCCATTCCATTAGAAGAGAAAATAAATAAAAAACTTGACGAACTTGTAAAACTAGACATTATTGAACCAGTCAACAGTCCATCTGGTTGGGTATCGCCAATAGTGCCAGTGCTCAAACCTGATGGTGATGTTAGACTTTGTATAGATATGCGGTGTGCGAATAAGGCAATCGTAAGGGAAAATCACCCACTACCTACTATGGACCAATTACTTCCAAAATTTAAACAAGCGCGGGTATTTTCCAAGCTAGATATAAAGAACGCTTTTCATCAAGTGGAAATAAGCGAAGAATCTAGAAATATAACAACTTTCATTACAGGTCGAGGGCTTTTCCGTTATAAACGATTAATGTTCGGTGTTTCCTGTGCACCGGAACACTTCCAAAAAATCCTAGAAAGAATTCTTTTACCCTGCGACGGTGTTGTCAATTTTATAGATGACATAGTCGTTTATGGAAAAGACGATGTCGAACATAATGCTAGGCTTAGGCATGTCCTTGAAGTTCTTAAGGAAAACGGTGTTCTTCTGAACGAACAAAAATGCGTTTTCAATGTGAAAACTATCAAATTTTTAGGACATGAACTATCTCCCGATGGAGTGAAACCTCTTAGTAAGTACGTAAAGGTCGTAGAAGAATTCAGAGAACCAGCAACTGTTGAAGAGGTCCAAAGTTTTCTGGGGCTCATAAATTACGTAAATAAGTGGATTCCAGACATGGCCACTAAATCTGAGCCACTGAGACGATTGCTAACTCTCAAACTGGGGAAAAATGCCAGCATTTCGTCTCATTGGGGGCCAGAACAAGTTGAGGCGTTCTCGGTCTTAAAAAAATCTTTGAGCGATATTCATACGCTTGGATATTATGACTCTAAAGATAGGACGATGGTTATGGCAGATGCCAGTCCTGTAGGATTGGGGGCAGTGCTCATTCAGTCTGACAATAACGGACCTCGTATAATAGCTTACGGCAATAAGAGTCTTACCGATGTGGAGAAACGCTATTGTCAGACGGAAAAAGAAGCACTTGCTCTTGTCTGGGCGGTCGAACATTTCAAGATGTATCTGTATGGTAAAGAATCTTTTGATTTAGTAACGGACCATAAACCGTTGGAGGTTATTTTTGGTAGCAGATCAAAATCGTGTGCGAGAATAGAGCGGTGGGTTCTACGTCTCCAAGCATATAATTTTAAAGTTATATACAAACCGGGCAAAACTAACATTGCTGATTGTTTGTCACGATTATGCACCACAGATAACCCCCAGCCATTTGAAGATGACCATCACATTAACCAAATTGTTCAGCTCGCCAGACCTTGTGCTATTGGTCTGGATTCAATTACTGAAGCATCCTTACAAGACCATGAGATCCAACTCGTTAAAGATGCTTTGCTATCTGATAATTGGGATCCCTGCACTAATACGTACAGAATTTTCCAAACAGAGCTCTGGATTCACGAAGGAATTTTGTTGAGAGGGACTAAGATTGTCATTCCGCTTAAATTACGTCAACAAGTATTAGAAGCAGCTCACGAAGGGCACCCTGGTATTGTTGCAATGAAGGCTCGTTTGCGAACCAAAGTGTGGTGGCCCAAAATTGATGCTGATGCTGAGAGATTAGTAAAAAGCTGCAAGGGATGCACTTTGGTTTCAGCGCCTAATCGCCCAATACCTATGGTGCGTCGGAAACTGCCGAACCAAGCATGGATCGATGTTGCTATTGATTTTTTAGGTCCACTTCCTAGTGGACATCATCTATTTGTTATAGTGGACTACTATAGCAGATATAAAGAGATAAAACCAATGAAAAGCATAACCTCTATTGAGACAATTAAAGTATTAAAAGAGATATTCTCTAGATTAGGAACACCATTAAGTATAACTGCTGATAATGGTAGGCAATTTATCAGTGATGAATTCAAATCATTCTGTCGTGAATTAGGAATTACCATAAATTTTACAACGCCTTACTCCCCTCAACAAAATGGTGAAGTGGAACGCCAGAATCGTGATATTTTAAAACGACTTCGAATAAGTCAAAGTCAGAAATCAAATTGGTATGATGATCTATTACTATATTTGACTATGTACAATAGTACTCCACATTCGACCACAGGAAAAACTCCTTCCGAGTTATTTTTTGGTAGGCAGTTTAGGGATAAAATACCTTCTGTTACAGATGTAGATAATCAACATATTTCAGAATTTAAAGACAAAGACAAAATAATGAAAGAAAAAGGAAAAGGTTATGAAGACAAGAAAAGAAAGGCTGAGGCAATGGAGATAGGTGTAGGTGAAAAAGTATATGTAAAAAATTTTGTAAAAGAAAATAAACTTACAACAAATTTTGATTCTACGCCACATACTGTTGTAAATTCTAAAGGAACTGAATATAATATAAGAAATGATGAAACGGGACAGGAATATAGAAGGAATATAATTCACTTAAAGAAGATTGAAGGACAATGGAAAGTATGTGAAGATAATAATAATGAATCGGAAAACGATAAGAAGGATTGTAAGGACAGTGGAGAATCTACCTGATTTACCCTAAAGCTATCTGAATAATATTTTTAAATATGATAAGGTTCAAGTCTGACTAAGTTTTATGTTTATAATATTTTTGTAGACTAATGTTGTCTTAATTTGATAATTTGTCTTGATGGAATGTTGTAAGTTTAGATACCTATTACAGCCACGAATCGACTAATAAAAAAGTAGGCACTAAGTCCACCATTTTGTTATTATTTTATATGTGTAATTAAGTGTGTATTAAGTGTTTGATTTATTAACAATAGTTATGAGATATTTAATCTATACTTATTTAGTTTACCGACTGCTGATTTTGTTAAAAGGGAAAAGATGTGATGTTATGTCTATAATAAATGTATAGTCGCGGGCGCACGCCGCGGAGCCGACTGGCATTACTACCGAGCGGCCAGGCGCGCGGAGCGGGCGTGCGGTCACGATATATACAAAACATAAATAGTCTTTTTATTTGTACTCACCCTTGTGACTACTGGACGTCACACATAGTATAACACCCAGCTACTAAACAATTAAGTGTTCATCATTACACGACAGTTGGTCAGGGTCACTACTGGGCCAGTCACACATAAAGCCGGACAGGGTTAGATTGTTTTGTTGCTTGTCCGGCCAAATTAGACGGTGTCCGGGCCACGAGCCACCGTGGGTCAAAAGCATCTCATCCATCCAAATGTTACCTATCTACGTTATCTATCCACCCTCGTAGACGATGGCCGGGACGCTCCCGTCGCGTCATAATCGAAGCGACAAGCTGCAGGCCCTTCCTCCGCAGACGATGCGACAAAAACCGCCGGGGGACACCCCCCAAGCAAGCCGTCACGTTGTCCTTTTACTCAAATATCCGGCTGAACTGGTTAGATGGTCCGGCTTCGCGTCAGGATAGTAGTTCCAAACGGAAGCAATAGATAGCACTGGGGGTCAATGACATCGCGCTAGCGTTTTGTATTTTCGATAAGCCTTGTTAATGTCCATAGAAGTGAATAGTAGTTAGTAGGTATGGCAACCCTAACCGTGGCGATATTTGCCGCGCCGGTGCGCGGGCGCCCACTGCCCTCGTCTACATTATGTCCCTTTGTTATGCAGAACTTAGTTGTGGCTTTGTCTGGTTTGCCATCGATTTAGATAAAAAGTCGAAAGTAAGTAAAACAGTAAACTACTTTAAATGCAAGGCGTATATGTAGACCGGGGGAGAGACACGCTTCGGCATGATGGGCCTGCTCGGTCGGAGTGATACCAAGTGAAGCAGCGCCTGGGCTTTGTTTCGCCGAGTGAGTGAGGGTAACGCAAGTCCCATCGGGGAGAATTAAAGGTTGGTAGGTACTTGGCACTGGTTTTGCCTTTGGGCGGCGGCATCGCTTATCATCATTTGTGATCCGCCTCGTTTGCCACATATCTCATTAAAATAAATTTACACTCAACATTAAATTTGTTCACCCTTTCTCCCCGATTGGGCCTCTAGATTCATCCTTTATTAGAGCACAGCACAGGCACTGCTTCACGCCGGTCTTCTGTGAGGCCGTGGCAACACTCCGGTCGAACCGGCCCATTTAAGCCGAACGGAGAGCCACTCTCCCAAGGTTAACGTTATTACTCGCTAATTCTTACATTTTATTCCATATTTCATATTTCTGTTTAGTCATTAACATTTATGTTAACCTCATCTTTTTATTCTACCGTTTTTTTATTTTTTCTTTTTCTTCAATTCGTCATCGAGAACTAAACGCCATTAATTACCAATCAACCTCTTATCAAATAACTAGACATTTTATCGATCCAATTCTACATACCAGCCAAAGTAAGTATCTAATTGCGTTATTTTCCCAAAGAATTTGCAGTCACCTGCCGCGGGTGGTATCAAAGCGGTCTTGTTTGGACCAATTACAACATAATATACGTCTATGCACCTTTTGATCGCATTGTTTGGTCAAATAAGATGATACGGTGTTGCTAACTGTTGAATTGGATACTTACCATGGGTACACTTTTAGGTAATAAAATAATTTCATTCACCTTCTTCTTCTTTGACGGGCTCGATGGCGTGTGTGGCTAAGTGTTCATCCGAAGCGCGAAAGATCCCGGGTTCGATTTCAGGCCTCCCACCAGGTGGACCGACGATCTAGTGAAGGTCGCGGGAGTCCCATGGATGCGATCTGTGTGGAGAATGTTGGGGGAGGCCTATATCCAGCAGTGGACGTCTATTGGCTGAAATGATGATTTTTTTTATGAGATAGGGGGCAGACAAACAGACGGATCACCTGAGGAGTCGCAAATGCGCTGCCGACCTTTTAAGAAGGAATACGCTCGCTTTTTGAAGGTTTGTAGGTCGTATCGGTTAGGAAATACCGCTGGTGACAGTTCATTCCATAGTTTTGTAGTTCGAGGCAGAAAGTTTCTTAAGAAACTTGATGATGATGAATGAAGACTCGTATTTTATATTTTCTAGTGTTTGTGTCATTTGTCTGTATTATAAATGTGTTGTGGTGTCGAAATTAATATACGTATTTTCTTTCTTTCTTTCAAAAAGTTAACCAGTAGGCTGGCAACCCGGTTGATGAAGTTGTTAACATACTACCCGTGGTATCTGATGTAGAGTGTGGCGCGCAGGCGCGCGAGGCACGCTATAATTAGCCCCCGATTCGCGGCGTTCGATCCAACTGTAAATCTACTGCAAGCTATAAAATGTTGGTAATGTTGCTAGTTTTTTATTGCGAAACTACGACATCGGTTGATCTAGGAGAAATTGTGTTAGTGTTTTTCTTTTGAAAATAAGTTCACACATGAGACATTTTTCGTGAAAATGACGGTGCAGCTGTAAGTAGGTACCATAGTACTTATTACTAGACTGGTCTTAATCTGGAATTGTGTATCTATCTAGACATTATTATTATGATCGAAGACTTCACTGGTAACTGGCAACTGCAATCTTTTTTTATGGACTTGGACCTGCGCGATTGAAGCGCGGTGATTCAGCCAATGCAATTGATTAGAGAAGCACAACGAGAAATTAATTGATAGCTGCAATCTGTTAAACTTGTTCCTACAATTGTCATTTTTGTGTAAATCAATGATAGACGTGTTCATTATCCGAATGTTTATACATAAATATAATACGATACGGATATCAATTCCACTATCCTTAAGGAACCATAAGGGCAGTGTCACCATCAAACGCTTTATCGGCCCAGATATAAGTAATCACATCCATTGACTAAATGACGCCATTTGGCTCGCAAAATCTGTTTCACATTACATCCAAGTTAAATAAATAACATCTCCATTCTAACAATGATTAGTTTAATCCGTTAACAACATGAACCCGGCGAAACCCGGTCCCGACGAAACCCGATACGGTAATCCTGCGCAATTACTGAGCAAATGAGAAAATAACCCGACGTTCGTGACCCAGGGGACTGTTCTCTAGGGGTTTCAGATTTTTATAAATTTACTAGTAGGTGGACCGACGATTTACCTAGTGGAGGTCGCGGGAGTCCCTTGGATGCGGGTGGCACAGGACCGATCTGTGTGGAGAACTTTGGGGGAGGCCTATGTCCAGCTGTGGACGTCTATTGGCTGAAATGATGACTAGACTACCCTACCTATATATATTATATATACCTACTTTAACTGACCATTTTTCTATGCCCAACGGGACGGGGATTCGTCTTACGTCTTGTGCGTCCTAGGCCGTTTTTCGGTCACCTGTCCCGTTCAAAACGGGACTCATGGTCACGTTATCCATACTACGTTTCGGGACTTTTTTTGTGATAGGTGGCAGAGGAGCAGACGGATCACCTGATGGTAGGCGATTACCGCCGCCCATAGACACCTGCAACACCAGTAGAGTCAAAAGTGCGCTGCCAACCTTAATACACTTTTCCCCAATTGGGTCCCCTCACTCACTCGGCGAAACACAGCGCTGGCGCTGCTTCACTCCAGTTTTCTGTGAGGCCGTGGTATCCGGTCGAGCCGGCCCATTCATGCTAAAACGTGACTCTCCCAGGGTAAAAAAATTTTTTTACAGTTAAAAAGTTGTTGTTCTGTTGACATTGGCATTGCTATCCAATCTGCGTCTGTCTGGAAGACCAGTGATCCGCTGCAAATCGAATCAGTCGGGATCCCCGGGACATATTGTGCGATTCAATCTGTACTTTGATCCCGGACTCAGACAGGCAGGGGACTGTTTGAGTAGATTTGGTGTATCATTTAAATAAATAAAGATAATATGGTAGCTGTTATCTTGACTAGTTTGATGAAAACTAATGAAACTCTAAGATCAGAGCGTAATGCTTGAAAATAAGTATGATTGACAAACATGAAGGTCAAATAGTTCCAATAGTTTATTGCTACTTAAGTGTACAACATAGGTACAGCACTCAGTAGTAGTAGTAGCTTAGGAACATTTTACAGGTGTTGCAATAATTATAAGTTTCTATGACAATGGTACAAGTACAATGGTCTCAACACCTATTGTATTTACAAATTGTGGAATGCAATAAAATATTGAGTATTGAACTTAGAAGCAGATTTTTTTTAATTAAAATGAGTCTCTCTTGGCGTGTAATTCCCGGTTTCGTCCAAAGCTGTCCTAGCGCTCGGGGTACGCATGATTCAGGATTTTTGGAGTCTGGTAATCACAATGAAGCGACGTACGTTTGACCTTCGCAACTCTTTGACAAGGGGCCCAGACTAATGGAAACTTTAATTTCTACGAAAGACAAGCATTTGACCTCGATCACACCTGTGAGGTCTACGTGTTTTCATGCTTAAAACTAAAATGTCAAAGTACCTACAGACAGATAGATCTCGAAGAACGATCCAATTGTCTCTATGGTTTGGTGTGAAGTCAAGAGCGAGCCCGTCTGCAATAAAAATATATTGACTCGACAATGATGAATTCGCTGTATTATTCCTCTACCCAAAGGTTGTCTAGAAGAGATCGCTATAAGCGATAAGGCCGCCGATATTGTATTTGTAAATTACCATTAAGTTCTGTAATGTGTTGTACAATAAAGAGTATCTATCTATCTAAGTATCTATGAGGGTATAATCTTAAGTCTGCCAAAGCCACAGAAGCATACCAACGCTCCAAGAAACTCCAAATTATACCCCGCCAAACCCGATTACGAGTTTATTAAATGTGGTTGGCATAGAATTAGATTGTAAAACAATCTGGGCATCATGGCGGTAGCGGGTGGTATCCAGTTACCCTGGGCCAGGAAGGGCCCGACACAGAGACGCTTTGTGGGGCTAATTGCTGCCCTCGGGGTAGCTGCGGTGGAGGGTGACGAAGTGTTCGCGGGTTATATAGGACTTAAGGTTTCTATTGTCGAAATTTTCGTTGAGTGAGTGAGGGTACCGGAGAATTGGAGGTAGGGGATTTGCGGGTGTGTATGGGCAGCGGAAATCGCTTACCATCAGGTCATCCATATGCTCGTCTTGTGACATAAAAATACTATACCTACTACTTATAAAGAGACCTTTGGCGTATGAGGCAGGGTCACTACCAAATGCGGCCAGTCAGTCACTGAATCAGATTGGTACAGGGAGCAATTTTCGTGCACTCAACATTGAAGTCAAACTTAGAGATTTCATACAATCGCCCAAATAAATCTCTGATTCGACTTCAACGTTGAGTACATGAGAATTGCCCCCCAGAATAGAACAAATGTCCCGAAACGAAGTGACGGCGGGTCCCTAGTATCAAGAGTTGGCTGTGTCAGGCCTGTCCCCTACGCGTGTAGGTATCGAACTTGCAAGTACATGCGGCGTCCCCTCCGGAGGGGCAAATTAGTAGAAAATCACGAACGAGCGGCGACGCACGCGCGACAGTTGCTTGAGATAGAATATACCTGTCACATTCAAACAAAAGCGCGTACAGCGCGTGTGAAAGAGAGGGGAACCCCGATTCGGTCGTAACATCGACTTCAAATTAGGCCCTCTGGATCGGCGCATAGTCTAATGTCCATTACTTTTCCCAAGTATGGTGCGCCTACGCATCTAAGAGTAATTCCGGAGCTCCTCGCTTATCCTCGCACAAAGCGCCGTGCGCGATAGTCGCGGCGAACTTAATTGCTGATTTCGGCGCAAAATAACGAACTAGACGGTTGCGTCGGATCAAATTGTGTCCTTTGACGATACTGAGATTGCGAGAGGTACCTAATGATGGTGGCTTGATCTTTTACATTAAGCCAAGGAGATGTCAAGGACATCAGTGTTGTGGAATGGTTTAGCTGCAGCAGTTCTTTCCGACAAACATTTTTACGTTCCATTCCATTCCATTTTAAAGACTTGATAGGAAATTAAAGAGATATTTTTAAAGGTTTCATTTTTACTAACCCGCTTTCGGGGGTCCCTACCAACTAGTCTTATTGGGTTTTTCTGTCCAATGTCTATAAATCATTACAGTTCACAGTATTCTGTACTTTCTAGGTAGGTACTAGGTAATTCATGATGAGTTAGGAAGGTATTGTTACAATATTTTCGGAGTCACAACATGGGAGGATTGAAAGATAGGGCAACCATCTTAAGACACTAATGGCTCGTCCTCACTTTGTTTCGCGAGCTAAATCTTGATATTAGGTACCTATTGTTTTTTGATATTACGATATTTGCCAATGATGGCGCTAGATGATGGTTACATCGCGCAAGTGTTTCATCTTTTCGGGTTAGATACATAAGTTTTGTGCTTGACTACAGAAATGATCTCTTTATAATTAGTGTAGATTACTACCAAATGACTGGACACAGGACCAATCTGTGTCCAGAAGTGGACGTCTCAAAGTCAAAGTAAGACTAAGAATGAGGTAAACCGGAGCAGATCAGTCTATTGGCTGAAATGATGATGATGATGACTTACCAAATGGGCAGTTCCACAGCGGTGAAGGCACGGTCTCCGAGTCTAACCTTGACCCTTTTAGAATAAGTTATTCGCAGACGAAATAAGCAATCGGGGAGTGTATTACCGTAATAGAAGTATAATGGGCCGCTCGGGTCGGAGTAACGAGGTAAGCGCGCTCACTGGAGCTGGATATTGCTGCGCCCGCGGCGATGCTCGGCGAAACCCGACTGGAGGGCCCTAGCAAAGATATACGTTTAAAATGATATCATAATATGAAATTAGATGTTTGGTTTATTAGGATGAGTGAGGAAATTAAATATAAGTACAATTAAATCCATAGTAATATTATAAATGTCTGTCTGTCTGTTTGTCTTTCTTTCACGGCAAAACGGACCGATGAATTAACGTGATTTTTTAACTATTATCTGCCGCAGAACTGACAACCGTTGGAGTAACCAAGCTCTGGAGTGGAGACAGCGTCTTGGTAAACGTAGTGTAGGACGACCTCAGGCCAGATGGAGTGACGATCTGCGCAAGAGGGCTGGCTGGAGCTGGATGCGAGTAGCCGAAGATCGATCAAAGTGGCGAGCATTTGGAGAGGCCTATGTCCAGCAGTGGACTGCAACAGGCTGATGGTGATGATGATGAAGAGATGGAGAGTAACATAGATAGGCTAATTTTTGTCTGTTACACTTTCACGCCAAAACTACTGAAAGGATTTGAATGAAATTTGGTATACAGAGTGCGTAGACCCTGAGAAAGAATATTATAGGCTACCTTTTTAATCCGAAAAGGGGGTTGTAAGGGGTTGAAAGGGGGGGGGGGGGGATGAAAATTATTAATTAATTAAAAATGCTACCCAAAGATACTATTCCACGTGGACGAAGTTGCGGGTAACAGCTAGTTAATATAATACTTAAAGTACCTACCTACATAAGTAATATAAATTATCTATACTCGTATTACACTCAGACACTGAACAAACACAGTTATTTTTTTTAATTTGATACAAAATGTCTCGCTATCTAAGATTATAATTAAGTTAAGTTATAAGTAATAATACATCCTTTTGACCTTTGAATTAAATAAACAGAGATACTTTTTAATTCCGATGGCAAATACTTATTATAATTAACAAGGCTCATTAAGCTTTAATTTGCTGATTCAGATTAGCAGGTGAATCTTTAGCCGTGAAATAATTAATGCAAACCGTTTAAATGTTACTGTTAAGCAAAGCGAATAAAGAAGTAACTGCCTCAGAATTAGCTCAAATATATTTAATTAAAAGATTGTAGGCACGCAACAATTTACTGTCTTATTTAATAAGTAACTATTTTGTGTTTATGATAGTATCATCACTTTAGTCGATAGACGTGATGACGTCTAAATGATGATGTCATTTCAGCCAGTAGACGTCCACAGCAGGACATAGGCCTCCGCCAAAGTTCTCCATATAGATCGGTCCTGTGCCACCCGCATCCAAGGGACTCCCGCTCGGAATCTCCTTGCATGATCGTGACAGAAATGATGACATCCGCAGAAGACCTAAGGAGGAGAAGTAAGGATTACGTCTTAGGCTATTCTAATTTTGTGGGAGGATTTGGAATATTTTTTTAGGCAATAGTTGATAAAAATAAAGAGTAGATAAGTAGTTCAAAGATGTAACTGTTTACCGACACACCTTGTACATGGAGTCAATTGCAAAATATAAAATTCTTTACCCAGGTAGAGTCATGATAATGGCGTGACCTCAGGCAATACTCGATGTCCGACTAATTTCGTTTTATTAGCCATTAACTTAACTTAGCAATGAGCAGGCATATGATACTATTGTATTTAAAATGAACATGGTTTTACACTACCAAAGGGAATGTATATTTTATTAGAGTTTCTTACTGAAAGGACAAAACATAACCACATGCCGCACGAGGCATCGACACAGGCTTAGTAATTATGTTTTGCTCAAAAAGTTTTTATTTTTATTTATTAGGTGCAATTGGGTATGACGACTTGCTTGTTTTAAGGTTTTTTTTCAATTCCAATTATACAGATGCTTTTTTTTTATTTACGCATGTTTTTTTTTATTTTTTAATAACGCATTGTCTATATCAACACTTTGTCAATGATGACATTAAATAGTGGTGGGACGGGGCCCACGTGGGTACATTGTCGCCATTAAATTGCTCCTGGCCTTATACATTAGAACATGAAGAAAAAATATCAGCAAAAGGTGTTAAGCGGGTGATTGACACTTAAACAAAGTGTTCTGTATCGTGAAGGGCCTTTAATGGTTAAAGGGATGTAAATGTTTACAGATACAGCCTGTATAAAATAAATAAGTATACTTACTAGTCCACAGTATGTTTTTACTTTCTACTAAGTCATGAAGAGTTTCGTTTTTCCCGGTTCCATATGAGCCTTGTAGGTGTCTATAGCTATCTCTTTATCCGTCCAAGAACGTCCGCAATATCAGTGCTGAGGAGTTACAATACTTACATGGATTATTTCTTCATGTCACATCAGAGCTACTCTACTCAGATGTTGATCCTATGACTTGATGCACTGAAAATAAATATACTTAATAAGAGGATTTTCTATTATTTTACAAAATCAGTTTTCGCGAATTTGACGCCGTCGCGTCGTCATAGGTGATGTGATGACAAATTGTTGACACGCCGGTACACTATCAATCAAGATGGCGTCTTCTCTTTCCCACGCTTTGTTGGTCTTTTAGCCACCATTACCATTCCGCCGTCTAAAGTCACTTCTCTAATCTAAAAGGTTCCTAATATTGACCTGCAGAATTCCAAAACCCTTCTATTACCCGGCCACTTGCTGAGAATATATATGGTCATGCATGATGTAACGTGTAAAAAGTAATAACTCATACAATCGTATTAACATAATGATCATTAAATTCCTGCCCATTGTTCCAGAGTTGGACGTACGCGCCGGGCAGATGCGCACCGCGGCGCCTGCGCCACTTAGACACCAGAAAAATAGAATGCAATAGAATAGAATTCATTTGTTTTTTTTTTTTTTGTTAATGGCCTGTATTGTGTTCACGACACATTTAATTTTGCCAATGTCAAGTGTAGGTTGATAAAGTGTAGTCAACAGTCGAAGTCAGTCGAAGTCACAGTCACTCAATAAAACGCTGGTGTTTAGCGTTTTAATGTCTTAAGGATTCTGTGGAGACTATTTTTAACAAAGCCGTAGGTTTTAAGACTCTATTAGGTCAAAGCAAGTTGTTCACGTAACAACTCACTCGACACACAATAGCAGTGTTAAAAACGACACAATTCAATGATTCTTATATTAATATCACCCTGCGGCACTTCACTGCACAAAGTAACACCAAATTTGTACACTAAAAACCACTAGATACTAATTAAAATCTTTGGATTGCATCAGCCGATGCGGCTTGTTTCACAGTTACCCACAGAATCGAATTCATTTGTTTCAACTCATAAAAAGTTGTATTGGTGTTCTTCATTGAAACAGTGCAGGAGGCCGCAGCCGTGCCAGGCCTCCCACCAGGTGAACCGACGATTTGGTGAAGGTCGCGGGAGTCCCTTGAATGCGAGTGGCACAGGACCGATCTGTGTGGAGATCTTTGGGGAAGGCCTGTGACCAGCAGTGGACATCTATTGGCGAAGTAAAAAAAACGTATTTATTAAGAAAGTTCATTTAAAAAAGTTGAATGACCGAAGCGGGCAATTCCCTAACCATTTTTACGAAACTATATTTGTAGTATTTTGTTACACCTCTACTACTACTACTACTACTATCAACAAAAACTAAAGTATGGATCACTTCAAACACATTCTGTAGAATTACAACCTTGGGATATTTATTGGATAAATTAAAAAAAACAACTAATGAAAAGAAAAACCATAATTACAATTATTTTATTTTTTACCAACTAATTGGACTTGTAGTTTAATTTATTATTCCATCAGTAATTTAGTGTATAATTTAGCTTTTAATTAATTAAGTTACTGTTTTTACCAATTATATTTTTAATTATATTTTTAAATGTAATAGTAGTAATGCTCTTTAGCGCATACTTACCTAGTTGTGCTTCATGAACTAATAAGCTAAATACTAAGCACAGAGTATGTACGTAAGTTTGGATGTATAAATAGTGGCCAAGTCCTACTTTCTCATATGTATTGTGACAAGGTCCTAAAGTGTATACATACATATTTTTAGAGTCGACTGTACCTAGTTGTTGCTTCAAGGGCTAAAGATTCATACTTAAGCACAGAGTTTAAACATAAGTCTAGGTGTATATTGTTTCAATAATAGTTTTTTTTTATGTGATAGGTAGCAGGCGAGCAGGCGGATCACCTGATGGTAAGCAATTGCCGCCGCTCATGGACACTTGCAACACCAGTGGAGTTACAAGTGCGCTGCCAACCTTTTATCCCCTTCCCTCCGGGTGGCACTCACTCGGCGAAACACAGCACAGGGGCTGCTTCACGCCGGTTTGCTGTTTTCCTAGTAGTTCGAATTGTTGCCAATAGATGGCGCTGGATGATGGATCTAGAGGTTTTTCTTGCTTTGTCTATAGTATATAGCTGAGCGGGGACCTATTGGATAAATTATTTTATAAGATTTTCAAATGTTTAGGTACCTGTATTTTTGGTGCCAAACTATTTTTTTTCGATTCTCTTTCTACCTGGCACTCATTGTACAGGAGTTGCCCTAGTTTGAGACCAGGTTGATTGGAGTGATTGTCTGGCGCATTTTTTTTATTCTATTCTATTCTATAGATGGAAGATTGATATGGATAATTTTGATCTATACGATTTCACGCTAAGAAAAACATTATCTTTGATATTGTAATATGTTTTGTATACTATAATAAATAAATAAACTGTGAAAAGAAAGAGGATAATAGCACTTTAGTGAAGCAAGCCCCTTAGTGAGTGCAACGAGAGGAGATCGCAACGATATCGCAAAGAACGACAATCTCACGTACGGATCAGTTCGACAGTTGCGTTATAAGATGCGCCGGCACGGATTGCGGTTCACTAAATTATCTATAATTTATTGGACAAATTAAGAAATACTAATGAAAAGAAAAACAACAACTGAAAACTAAAGCTACTTAAAACTACCAAAAACAAACATTTAAACAGAGTTGGCCTCTGTGGCAATGTTTTTGTTATGTTGATGACAATCAAGATGACCCTACTCTGACTGATGGTAAGCAGCCGTGAGATCCAAATATGAGGTTGACAGGCACAAAAGAACAAACAATGTACCTACCTATTTATTGAGTCTGTCATCCTCACCCTGAAGGCCTGCTGAGATGCCATTTCACGCCCCGCCTTAAAACCCAGGATTGTAAGAAGGAGGGAACACATGAACTGGCCGGTCCCACCCGGAGGAGAGCCCGACATAACCCGCCTGCCCCCCGGCAGAAGAGTATACATAAGGAGTCGCAAGACCACGTTGGCCCACTTCAGGTCAGCGGCTTTCCCCAGCGTCAACAAAAAAAAAAGGTCATTCCACGACTTTTTATACCTACTAGAGGCGGCAAACGAGCAAGCAGATCGCGGTCGCTGATGCGTTGCCGGCCTTTTAAGAAGGAGTAGGTTCCTCTCCTATATGTTCGTGTCTATTACAAAGAGTGTTCATCGCCCGCTAATTGAGCAATATCCGGCAGAAGCAACAGTTGTCGCCTTGTTCTTTTGCGGGTCAACAATTGAGCACGACATTTCAAGATGCCACTTAATCAGTCAAGTGTTAGGACATCCTTTTATTGATTCAACTCAAATCATTCCATGACTCATTCGGAATTTATGATTGATGCTGTTTTCATAAGATGACTAATACAGGGTGTAACTATGAACATTTAAGTACATCCTTTTAACTACGTCTTTTACCAACCATTTTGAACAACACTTGTTCTAGAACTTTTGATAATTCGTCGAAATTTTTTTCGACTCCCTGTTTACCTACATTATGAACGTATCGACTTAGTATGAGAAGTTTCATTTCTAAAAGCAGGTTAAGATTTCATTACCTTTCGATACACTTTGCCATCGACCAGTATAACCAATACTTACAATGCTTGTCGCACATTAAATGAAAGCACTCGCTAAGTCATTGCGATATGCCGAATATTATTTACTCGATAATAAAAACCAACCGCAAACCAACTCAAAAAGTTTGCAATCTCAATTTCAGCTGTCAAATAAAAAGCTAAACCTTAGCAATTACTTACTTTATTTTACTCCTATTTTAATAACAACCCGCTCGAGAACACGGCAGCTGCAGCCCATCTGATAAAGACTGGGTGTTTACGGATGATATACGGGTCTGGGCGTAGCCGATCGGTCGCGAGGTGTCGAATAAATCCTCGCAAGATTGAAATCAAACCTTTGTTTTTATCTGGCAGGCCGCCTTTGATAGTGATATCTCAGGCCTAATAACGATGTGGGGCATAGGCCTCAAGGGTGTTGACCTGTGATTATCACCTGTCAAGGTTCATGATCTAGGCTATTAAAGATTTAGAGGTGTGATCTGTTGATATGGTATTTTAGAGCGGCGTAGATAAGAATCTATGCTTATGTTTTTAAACTTTCGCGTTGCATAGTTACAAAAACTTGATATACTTATACGGGACTAAACGCGAGGTGGTCACAAGCGGACTGATTTCGTTTGTAAAGTGTTCCTTGCGTTTAGCCCCGTTTATATCATCAAGAATTTGAAGAATCTATGCCCTTGGAAATGAAGGTTCATTATTATTTCTATTGGTGAAAAACCAGCAAGCGCATCTTCTGATAATAGGTAAGTTATTACTGCCTATGAACATCTGCGAGAGACCTTGCTTGGGCTCTACAGCCACTTCTTTGGATGTAAACGAGAATGGCCGACATTCAGATGAGATTTAACTTTTTTAACAGTCCGCTTGTGTCCACGGCTGCTGTTATGCAGCCGAAATGTCAAGCAGTAATTACCTACATAATTATGTGCTTAAATTACCGTCGCGTTATCTATAATAATAAAGTAGGTATTTATTGCTTTTTAGCCAAAGAACAAATGTTAACAAATGTTATTCATAGTTTAAAATAGAATTAATAAGTAAATAAAAACTACTTATTATTAGTAGAATAACATACGTCTTCAATAATGCTTATTATTTAAGCAGCTAGGGTATAATTTGTAGTTGTATTGCTAATAATTTAGCATATCATTTAGCAAATCATTAATTGTAAAGTAATTAACGCATGTTACTTGTTATGTGAATTGTAGAGACAAAAACTAATAGTATTTTTTATTTATTACATCTTTTCGCACTTGATTAATGTCATCATAACACGTTACAACTTCATTCAAGCAAGTAATTAAAAGAAAACGCATCTTTACTCTTATAATTAAATAAATTATGTGCAATTGACGTTAAAGAGCGGTACATCACATTAAAGGCAATAATTAGTTTTCAGAAACGATGGCTTATGGCCACTTACAGAAATACCTGTTCAACATTATCACTGTGATATATAGCCATTTGTTAGACGTTAAACAACAATTAGACACAGAACGTCTGATGCTTACCTACACTATGCGTGCACGCACATGCATGAGCGCTTACAGTGATCTCAATATCATCATCATTTCAGCATGTTCTCCACACAGATCGGTTCTGTTCTACCCGCATCCAAGGAATTCCCTCGACCTTCACTAGATCTCAATATAATTCGGCATAGACTATAGAAACCTGCATAAATTTGAAACATGTGTCCGAGAGACGCATGCTACACACGATATTAATGTCAGCTGTATCCAGTAGCGAATTAATCCATTAGCCTAAGTACTGTGAAGCCAGGCTGGAGCCTATAGGGCGGTAGATTTTAGGGGGCGACACATTTCGGACACACCTCACCTCATCATCAGCAACCCACGCTCGTCCACTGCTGGACATAGGTCTCCCCCAATGCACGCCACCGCTCCCGATTTTCGGCCACTCTCATCCAGCTCACTCCAGCCAGCCTTCGAATGTCGTCATCCCATCTTGTAGCAGGGCGTCCAACACTACGTTTGCCGAGTCGCGGTCTCCACTCAAGGACTTACACACACACCTAACCTAATTTGAAAGAATTGAAAGAATCAAGAAAACATATCCACACCAGCTTACTTCCACATCGAGGTCATAAGCCACCTAAATACCGCCTGGAACCAGTGCATCAGTCATGCCATCGATCGGTATCAAGCGAAGTCGCCCGAATGGCTTAATTACTAACAAACGGTTCGCCCTTAGCAATCGAAGGAAATTACACGGCGGCATCAGATGTATGGTATTCGGGTGTTAATTGAGCGATTGGAATGCGAGAGCCTGTATGTGCTGTGTGATGGGTATAACTAAACCTAATACGTAGGTACTTAAATCCAGGCATAGTCCAAGCTTGGATTTGCTACCTACTGAGTGATACGCCAGTGAGAGTGGGCTGGCCATATCAGCTGCCAAAATGACAACCGCTGGGGTACACTCCAGAACACCTGTAACAGGTGCTACACGTCTCGTTTAACGTAATGTAGGAAACCCACAGGCCAAATGAAGTGACGATCTGCGCAGGATGGCTGGCAAGAGCTGGATGCGAGTATCGAAAAATCGATCGGAGTGGCAAATATTTGGAGAAGTGAGTTAGGGTACTAAACAGGGGGACCTGGCTCGACTGGAGTAATACCACGGTCTCACAGAAGACCGGCGTAAATCAGTGCCTGTGAACCCTCATAGGCGCTGATTCGGTTGGAGACCCCATTGGAGGGGAAAGGGGGTTAAAGGTTGGTAGCACTTGTGACTCTGAGGGGCGGCAATCGCTTACTGTCAGATGATCCGTCTGCTACCTTTCCCATAAAAAAACCATCGCACTTGTCACTCTGCTGGTGTCGCGGGTGTCTATGAGAGGCGGCAATCGCTTACCATCAGGTGATACCTCTGCTCGTCTGATACTTATCATATAAAAACATTATGTGTCTAGGAATGAGTTTTGCTAGTCTCAAGATGAACGTATAATCGACTTTTCCTCAAATATCACTAACTCCTATCTCCACAATCTCGGCCGGACCTAAAGGGGTGTGTTCATATATCGATTTCGCCACAAAGAGGCCCCGCGTAGAGCGCCCCGGGCGCGGGCGGGGGCGGCCATATTTATTGACATTGAGATAGTGGCCCAAATATCTTCATTAGCAAATCGCGGGGGAATGTAGTGTGGAGTGGATATGCCTTTAAATAGGTTTTATGAGTGTGCATATAATTTATATACAAATTTTTAGATTTCAGTCGCTTATCGCGGTCGTCATAATAGGTCCAGCCTACCTAGTCTTCTGTGAGGCCGTCCTCACAAATGACCGTAAAGCAGCGCCTGCGCTGTGTTTCGTGGAGCCACTGAGGGTACCGGAGGCCCAATTGATTTATTAAAATAAATATTCCTCTCAATGTTACCACATTTTGTGATGTTACCTTCCACTCATTACTATCATCGACACGTAGCTGGTGTTGCTGGTGTCTATGGGCGGCGGCCATCGCTTACTATCAGGTGATCCGTCTGCTCATCTGCCACCTATCACATAAAAAAAAGGTTTATGCCTTTATAATTCAACTCATTTAACAACACAAATCTCGTCAGACCACCACTAATCGAACGGGTCACCGACTGACCCCATAACTCAGGGTGTCCAGTCCATATTAGTGGCCGCTTGACACGGGGCGTGGTGGGGGGCGAGGGGGGGTAATTAATGCCCCACTAATTGCCGGCCACGATTAAGACACTCCACTAGTGTTATTTATATTTTAATCGCATGACTAATAGGTGATAGTATGTCAAACACTTTAAATTTATGGCCGGGTAGGTCTATATATGGCTGGTTTAATGGGCCATTTGGCACCCACTGGAAAGCGGTGTTATGGCTTGAAGCAGAACAATATGGTAAATGGCTTGGAGAAATGCTGGGTGCTACGTTATTGTAAACTAAGTTTTGCGAAATTGCCAAATAGTGTTGTTTTGCGGATAGAGGCTTCATGGACGGCTTCCATACGGGGGATCGTGTGTCAAATCCGAATATGCACGTATGTACTTTAATAATCTATATGCATTAACTACCATTAGAGGTCTGGTCCCCTTGTTAATGGGTTGCGAAGGTCAGACGGCAGTCTCCAAATCCTGAATGGTCTATGCGTACCCTGGGTTCCAGTCAACAGCTTGGGACGTATCCGCAGCTGTGATGTTATTTTACTGGCTGAGCGAACGTGGAGAATTTTCACCTCGACATCTCGTATGAAGAAGGATCACTACCAAAAGTGACATTGGGATTGTCAAAATTAAATTATTAAAGTAGATACAATTATCTACTTAATAATAAATAGGTAAATAATGCGCCAGTCAATCAAACCAATCGAGCTGGTCTCAAACTAGGGCAACTCCTGTACTATGAGTACCTGGTGGCGATAATTAACTGGGGGCGTCAACCCAGAACACCAAAACCCACAAAAATTTAGAAAATGTAGTTTCCTAAATTGACTTGACCGAGAATCGAATCCGGGACCTTTCACGCTTCGGGCGAACACTTTAGCCACTGCGCCACCGAGGCCGTCGAACTTAGTGTAAACCTTTTAGTTACTTACCTACTTTTTATCTTATTAGTAGTAGGACCTACGTTTATCATACTTTTTATCACCAATCGCAACAAAAGCAATCACAGCATCTGCTATTTTTACCTCCTCTCGGTGCTTCTTACCTGCGCCCGCGCTTATTTCGCGGCTAATTAGCACGTTTCAATCAGGGAGCTACCAGCTTCCTTTTCTGGCGTTATCTGAAATCGACCCGGTGCCGCGGTCACAAAGACTAGCATCATTCAGAAGGCATGAATAATGAATGAATAAATCATTTATAAGCTCAAAAAAACACTACAAAAAATAAAAAATGTTACATAGAAATGAAAAATAATAGTACCTAGGTACGTCTTTTATTCCATAACACAAAAAATACATAGACATTGTGCCAAACTGCGCTCGAGCAGCATGAGTTGCGCCGTGCCATTGATGTCACGTCACGATGCAGTAATTCTGTCTGTCTAGTCTGTCTAGTTTCACAAACAGACAGACACACACCATGCGCTTGAGTTATACGGAGAGAGAAAAGAAAAAAAATATGGAACGAATTAACAATGGATAGGTAGTAAAGAAAACGAAGACACTGAAACAAATGACAATTTAGATAAAGAGGAAATTGCTATTATTTCCAATATTATACTGCTACACGCGTCAACAAACTCATGAAATTAATTGATGCCTAATAAAGGAAAGCCTATTGGCTTTTAAACTATTTTAAAATATTCTAGGAGAAAGCTATTAACAGCACCGGGAAAACGCGCCAGGGAAAAAGCCGCGTACCAAAGACTAAGAAATAAACACAGAACGTAGGTAATTCTGTGTTTATTTCTTAGTGTTTGGTACGCGGCCTTTTTTCCCCGGCGCGTTTTCACCAAAGCCCTTTCGGCGGATAGTTTTTGCTCAGAGAAGTTAACACTTGGCCGGCGTATTTGTGACGTCACGAAAGAGACATAACGTGCCTTTGTGGGACGATGCGCGGGCGCATCCGCCGCTAAATGTCGTGATCTGATCGTGAGCTTAAAAAGTTGCCTACTTAACTTTGTAACAGTACATCCTGTTCATTATATTTTTCGAAATAATACCTGGCTCTGAACTTTCGTATGACAAAAGTAGGGTTTATTGCTTCCAATTCAAATTCAAAATCGAATTCGAATGATCCATTCATCTTCTTTCAATCAAATTCATTTAGGTCAAATCAATGCATTCATTTAGCGGTTTCATCCTACTGATGATGGTAAAATCTTTGTAATAATGTTTCCACTGGATATTGTAGTAACTACCTACCTATAATATTTATGGTACATCAGTTAGTCTGCTCATGGGGGATCAAGCAGTTACAAAAAATCGTTTGCTTAGTAGGGGGTTCGGCTAGTTAATTGATAGAACAGCTACTCGGTATGTGAAAAGTTGTGGATTCGAATTCCTACATTCCCAACTGAACCCTTCAATATTTTTTAAGGGAGTTATTTACTACATAGTAATCGTAGATTAAATATGAGTAGGAATTATGGTTACTTTGTTGTTTGTGATGAGTGTTTAAGCTACTTACTCAAGTAAGGGTAAAGGTCAAGTCGATTTAGCACGGACGTGCTGTTGCCCTGATATTTGATAGGTACTAATTTATTTTTAAAGTTCTTGATATATTCAGAGTACCTCTATATGAGAACCGAATAGAATCTAAATAAGAAACGCTACGAGTATCAGTGTATAAAACGAGAGAGGAAAAGGTACTGAGTAGATGGACTGAAGAATGATAAAAAGTTGTAATTTGAAAACCAAGCTAGACTAGATAATGACGAATAAAGTAAGAACATATCGAAGTGGTGTCCTACAGTGAAAGAAATGCTGGTCCTACAATCAAAGAGACTAATTTTTTACACAGTTTGAATCATGAAGAAGATTATCTTTGATGAATCTGTAGCGCTACCATGAGTTTACAGTGACAGAACTCGCTAGCGACTGCGTAAAAAAAATGTATGAAAAAGTGTACAGCGCCTCTAGCGGTCACTTGAGAAACTAAAATCTGTAGTATCGAGTTACGCGCTACGTAAACGTACTCGCTAGCGAGTAGCGTTTACGTAGCGCTACGAGTTGACATTGAAAACTGACATAACGTAAACTATTGCTCTGTCTCTTTCAAATGCATCACAATGAAAGAGACAAAGCGATAGTTTTTGAAATACCACGAGTTACAAATTTGACGTTAGGTATCGAAAAATACTTTACGATTGTAGTTAAGTAACTCACTTGTCAAATATGGTGTGAAAAGGTGTTTTGATTTTACAAAATATTTAACATAATATTGAGTATAATGTCGGAAAAAAGATATCTAGCGTGGAACATTATTGACGGCGGCTGCATTTCAAGACGAACGACACTCACAAGCAAAATTTCAAGCTGATATGTACAAGTGGGCTGGAAATCCTCTTGAACACAAATATAGGCTTAATGCGGTGGTTTTTGAGGATTTGTGTGATTTGCTGGCGTATTACTTACACATTACACAGATTTAACATCCACACAAAGAATCTCCCAGGAGTCTAAGGTAAGACATATCCTGTATAAACCTCAAGGTAGGACATGATACTTACGGCCACAATCAGAGACGTTATTTTAATCTAATGTTGATTGTAGATTTTTTAGAGATGATCTTTATAAAATACTAGTGGCCGCCCGCGACTTCGTCCGCGTGGAAAAGTAACTTTTTACCCCCTTTTTAACCCCTTACAACCCCCTTTTCGCAATAGAAAGTAGCCTATCTTCTTTCTCAGGGTCTAGATCATCTGCATACCAAATTTCATTTAGTTCAGTAGTTTTGAGCGTGAAAAAGTAACAGATAGACAGACAGACAGAGTTACTTTCGCATTTATAATATTAGTTAGGATATATTAATTATTATATTTTTACTTTCAGGTGGGCATTTTGTTCAAGAGGTATTAGAAAATGAAAGCGCCAGTACAGCCACTGACTTATTATTGGGAAGAGCATTACGCGACCAATTGGCAAGAAGACTAAAAACTCAAGAGAAACAAGATATAAAAAGATATAATATTTTAATATATTAACACATTACAAAATTATTTAACTATTCTTTAAGTATTTTATTTCTAAAATATAATAATGTAAGTATTCCCTAATTCTAAAAACTGCCCAAATAATTGTTGCCATCGTTCTAGACATCTTATTTCGGCTTCTCTTAGCCTGTTTCTCTCCCGCTCTGTTTCTTACTGGATATTCCGCCATTCAGTCAGGTCTGACAAAAACCTGCCTTGCTAGATCTGACTGCATCCGTGTACGGGTCCTTCTGGGGATGGGGGATGACGGGTCTTGGAAACAGCCTCTACGCTGCCGGCGAGGCGTTAGAGGCAAGGGAGGACTCTGACGAGCTCGGTGCCCTGCTCTGTCGGATGGTAGAGGGGTCCTTGCAGCCGACGCCACGCCACTGCGGCGCACTGGTTTAAAGAGACGTGAGAGAGATTAAAACAAGCAACTAAACTTTCAATTTTGCCACTAAAATTCACCTAATAAAGTCTTTCACCCATGCTGTCATCTTAGAATTTATTCTAAGTCTGTCACATTGACAAAAATAATACCAATACAATTTAAAAAACATCATAAACATCAGCTTTACCCACTGCTATAAGACATTTAAAATAAGTCGGATTATCTTAATTTTTTAATTTCGTGGCTGTGGATATCAAGCTTTTTTGGGTATATCTATCGAACTCTGTCTTTTGAGTACAGTTAGAAAGAAACAGCTACATAGGGCGTGATGACAAGCACGTCACTTTCTGCGTAAATAACGCACTCGCTATCGAGCTAACGCTAACGTTTTTAAACCCTACGTACGTGTTCAATCGAAATCTATTCGACGCCCGTTTACTCGCTCGCTATCGACTGTAGTAACGTTACGTTACTTTTCGATGCCAACTCATGGTAGCGCTACTGGTGCCAGTTATCCTGACGATTAATTAATCTCATCTCGTCAACGAATTGAGCTGGTCAATTGTAAAAGCGAAGGCTGTTGGCCACGGACCCCGCGTCCGCCTTATTCTCCCACGATTCGCGAGTGCCCGATAATTGTCGAGTAGCGTTCACTTCACCATGTAATTACGCCAATCACACTTCGTTAACAGAATCTGGAGCGATTAACACTCTGCGAGCTTTTTACCCGCGAATCAATCGCCGCCGCGGCCATTTTGTATAATTACAATGTATAAGATGGCCGCGCAAGATGGCGTCGCTCATTCACGGCTTTTTGCGCCGTTTTGTCGGTAGTTACGGTTTAATTAAAAAGTGTTTGTAATTATTTTGTGCTTATGGTGACACAGGATGGTACTGAACCTTGGCATTTCTCTTGCGAGTAATGGTGTTGTGAATCCTATTAGTCGATGAGTTGGTAGATTGTAATTATGTGCCGTTTCTGTACCTACTTAATGATCCGTAGACGAAGGTGGGGAGATTAGAAGTACCTATTTATGATTTGATTTTGATAGATATATGTATTCCTTAGATTGTTTGTCCTAACTTCCTAAGTAATATTAGTATATCTGTAAGTACTGTATTTATTATACTATTCATGTTAGGTACCTATGTAAAATGCTGTGATAATAAGATGGATTGAATTTTTAATTGACTAATAAAATCAACAAATATACACCTTATTTACCTATTGTGCAAAAATATACTGAAATACTTAATGGCGACAATTTATGACGATAAGGCATGATCATCACACAACCACAAAATAACATAACCGAATCCGTGAAAATATTGTATACATTTGACAGTTTTGTATAGGTACTTTGATGTGTTCTTATTACGTACCTACTTGGCACTTTACTTGGTTGTTATTTAGCTACGAATTATATTATTAATGCGGTTCGATACCACTTCTAGTGGTTTATAATTCGTGGTATTATGGTAAAATGTGTTTGTCACACATTTTCACCGCTACCACGAATTATTGAAGACTTTTTTTTATGTATTTTCTTTTGCCAGCCAACTTAAGGTTACCTAATTATCAAACAAACCCTTAACTAAACTTAAATCATTATGCCAAACATCGGATCTCTCCGGTCAGCGGCTATTCATTCTCGCCTTATTAAGCTCTCCGTGACATAGTTTACTAGTGTGTGAAATCCTTAAGAGGCACAGCAGGGTTCCCAACTTAGAGGGGTTTCCACAAAATATGGGTGAAATGAGTAGGATGGGAGATTACTAACATATTTTTTTCATTTAATTTTGACATAGAACTATTATAAATTCTTCTTCTAAAATGTATCTACTATGGGGAATATCACCAATTCAAGACAATATGGCATGAATGGGCCGGCTCGACCGGATCGGCACCACGGCCTATTAAGTTGGCAGCGCACTTGTGACTCTACTGGCGTTGCAGGTACTGTGCGGCGGCAATCGCTTACCATCAGGAGACTCATGTGCTTGTCTGTCACCTATCACAAAAAAAACTATGTAACATTTTTTCGATCGACCAAAGTGGCGTTTTCTTGTTTCGGAGGCTATAAGACTCCTTTCGGGTCGCTGAGCCAGTGGAGTCAGTAAGTTGTAACATTTACTTATTCAATGTAATTATTTATTGGACAAAATAATATGGAAACACGAGAAAACAATAACTAAAATCTAAAGCTAAAAAAAACTACAAAAAGAAAAATTAAAACAGAGTAGGCCCCTGTGGCAATGTCCCCAAAATGCTGGCAGCATTACCTCGTTGGATAGCGATGGAAATTCGCTGGGCGAAGTAGCTGCTTGACTCCAACTAAGCCTTTAGCTAAGTCCCGAAAGAAAGGGAGAGCATAGGGACCCCACGGGCCCAGTAGTGTTAATTAGCCAGTAGGGCCCAGTATAACTGAGGGAGAGCCACGCTTCGGCATGAATCGGCCGGCTCGACCGGAGTGATACCACTACCTCACAAAAAACCGGCGTGAAGCAGCCCCTGTGCTGTGTTTCGCTGAGTGAGTGAGGGTACTGTTATATCCGTAAATAAGCAATATTACTAATAAAATAAAACAGCCGCGTATGCAACCCCGTTTCCTATTGCATTGACGTCAATGCAATCGGAAAACGCATCGATCAA
>CM026284.1:15922507-16311433 GCA_014851415.1 Cnaphalocrocis medinalis | reverse complement strand
TAAGCGGAAGATGTAATTAAAGGGATATAAATGTTCACAGATACACTTTGTATATATGATGAATTTTATTTATTTGAAGGGTATCATGTGAGACATGTTTTAATAAATGGCATGCTTTAAACATTTTTATTTCCATATATCAGCACCAAAATGGTAAAAGAATGGCCGGATCCTAACATCAAGATGGGCCAAGTGTCTGGATGGCTCTTGACGGCGCCGGACGCCTGCTGGCCTTCCACCGGGACACCAATGTGTGGGACCAGGGCACCTTCTCGGACCGCAACGTGTACCAGAGCATAGGGGAGCCCCCTATACGCCGGCCCACATGCTGGTGTTCAACGATACTGGGGCTGGTTGACATGTCAGCGTGGTTCGGCGTGTGAAAGAGACCCTACGGGCGTTCGAGTGAGAGACGTATCTGGCGTAGGTCAACAAACTCTTCGTTGTAAATGTCAGCTAGAACCGATCTTCTGTGTCTGACCTTCAGCGTGGTTCGGCGTGAGAAAGAGAAACTACGGACGTTCGAGTATGAGCAAACTCATCGATATAAACGTCAGCTAGAGCTTACCTTCTGTGTCTATTTATTTTGGGACTTAGCCACACACCTGCACTAATCACTCGCTATGACTAATCACTTATCACCAATCAACATGAATAGGTGCATGTCTAACCAAATGATATTCGCATTAAATATTTGTATAGCAGATAAAAAAGAAGCGAGGCTATCATAATAAGTCATATCACTGTCATAATAAGTCATCGTTTATCTTTAATTCAATGACTCATGACACATTAGCAGACAAAAGTGGCAGGAGGAACCTTCCGGCCGCATTGGCAACCAAGTTTCACAACCAGTTGCCAAAGAAGAACTAACGTAAAGTCAAATTTCTAAGAGTAAAACCAATGTTGTTCAAAATGGTTGATAGAAAACGATACACCATGTACTTATTTATTCTATTTATTTGCAATACATATGACTACAGGAAACATTAGATAACCAAGAGAACATATGCGCCTGGAAGGCATTACAATTTTATTATAATTTTATTTTATCTCTATATCGTATAACTTAATGTATCTTTTATCTTTTACTTAAGTACTTTCTATTCACTTTTGCAATTTTAATTGAAAAATTAACACTTTATGCACACTTATCATATTACTTAAATGACATCCATAAAGAACTTCAAAGTACCGTTTGTCACATTGCGTCTTTTTAATAAGAAACGTTTCAAGTCAACTAAATATATTGCTTTTCAAAACCACTCTTGCGCACTTAAGGGGAAGAAGCCCAAATATAGCGGCTTGGAAGGTGTTCGCCAATGACAGTGCTGGATAATGTGTGTTCCTTAAAGTCTATTTTTTATGGAAGTAATTAAATACAAAACAGTTTGGACGTGAATTTTTTTATTCAATTCATCCAATTCATTGACCTGACTCCGTACTAAGTAGCTTGCACTAGCACTTGTGTTACGAATATCAGACCACAGGTATTACAATAATAAATAATAAATACATAATATAACACCCAGAAACCTGAATAAACACAAGTTTTCATAACAATCATATTTGTCCCAGGGTAGAGATCGAACCCACGAGCTTCGGCGGATGAGGCAGGGTCAATCACTTGATACCAAATGCGCCGTCAGACCAGTAACAATTAGGGATAAGTATTTCTTATTCATAACTATACTCTGATTCATAATCATGTAAACTGACAGATGAAAATGACAAGTTTCTATGCATTTCGACATTTTGCATGTGTCAAATTGAGTGATAATGTATGGGAATGACACAATGACATCTGTCAATTTACTTTACATGATTATGAATCAGAGTATAGGTGCACTTACTTATTAGTAAAAATGTTTTGTTTTTTTGTGTTAGTTTAATAAATAATAATAAATAAATTGAGACAACATCACATACATTGTCCTGGTCCCAAACTAAGGTTTTCCCTTGTGCTATGGAAACCAGAAACAACGAAGGAACCACAAACACCCAGACCCAACACAAATATCTGTTTCATCAACAAAAATTTGTGTCGGTGCGGGAATCGAACCCGCAACCCTTACGTCTCAACCGGCGCTCAAACCATTGCGCTCTGTCTTAAAGATACAGTCATATGTATGTATTTGTGTCTATGTTATTACAAATAAACGAATTATCTATCAATCTATCTATCATACTGAACTGTTTATTTTAACACGACAATACTTTCCACAGTATCAATACATTTCCTCATATGGAATCAAATGCAAATGAGTTGCTTTATGTTGCAAGTCGGTGATAATGCCATCATAATTTACAATGAAATAGTACCTTTATCAGAATATCATTTTAACCATAGAAACAACAATTTATTTTGAAAATATGCTTAGTAAAGTTACTTAATGACCTACAATTTTAAATAAGTACTTAGTTAAGATAGGCATATACCTACCTGTCTTTGTGAAAGAATTTAATTGACATTATTGTGCCTATTAGGCGTCTTTATTTATTTTAGTGCGTTTTTTAAATAAATTTTGACATCACATACTATTGTTTTAGTTCTAAACTAACGTTTAAATTTGATTGTTAGCCCACATTTAATTGAAAAAAATATCTTAACCAAGCATGGTAAGCATTACTTAAAATATTATACAGAAAATAGTAAATAACCTTAACTGCATAATGATTCACTTAACAATTATTATTAAGAATTCTTCCAGACGATAATGGTTGCCTTTAGTTGGTATTTTATTGGGATATTTACATACATATTGATAATTTTGATCATTGGACTGTAGGGAGTGGTACGAGGAAAATATTATTAATAAAAATTTTGGCGATTAAAAAGAGTAACCGGCGAGTTTCTTGCCGGATCTTCTCGTCAGAATCAACTTTCCGATACCGGTGGTAGAATCGCATTATAAGTCTATTTATTTTTCAGTAGAAATTACAAACACCTATTAAATGTAAAATCCGTTCCTATTATACAGGATGTCCCGTAAATAAAGGATCAATCGGAAATGGTTTTTTTCATGTCATGGATTGATATGATTGACCAATAAAGTTGATTGATTATAATTTATTACGTATTTACTCGTGTACGTATGTAATATTAGCATTAATACATTTTAAACGGTTTGCAATAAAGTAAACGTCAATTAATTTCCAACTTAATTAGTAGCTATCACCTGTATCTATTAGTCAAAAGTCTGGCAACATTGTAGCCACCACAGCAACATAGCAGGGTTGTCAGACCAAGGCAAATCCTGAATCATAGTTTAAGCGTACACAGGGCTCGGATGCGACAGATTTGGACGCAAACGGTAACTACACGCAAAGATGAGGGTAGAAGAAACTGCTACTTAACAAGTTTCTTAAAACGGTTTTGTCCGGAAAAGTATTTTTGTCCGGATGTCCGGCTTTTTTCCCCGTTTGGCAGCCCTGAAAGCGCCTGCTAACTGATTACAAACCACATTTAAATTCCATAGGTCAGAACCCCCCGAACAATTATAGATAGGTAATGAGTAAGACAGAGTATACTTACAGAATTAATACAACTTTATCTTCTAAACAAAAACTGTACCATTAGGGTGAGTGTGGTGCAAGCTAGAGGCGGGTAGCGTTTTGAATGCACAATTAATAACCCTTTATGGTATTCATTTCAAGATTATTTCTGAAATACTATATTAAAAAGATCATTTCTATAGACCACCATAAAAGGCTTATTAAATTTAATGAATTAATCATTTATAATCAATACTAGCCACAATACTAGCTTACAGTTTCCCAAAGCGCCAGACTGTTCATTGTACGTACATAGGAAAAAAATGCAAAATCGTAATATTATATTATATGTACGTACGATGCAATCTACATCCAGCTCCATCTATTGGCAAAGATTAGAACTAATAGAAAAACTAAGTCCCGAAACTATGTGAGGGCGGGATACTAGTTCGTTTGTAAAATACTAGCGGCCTGCCCTCAATTCGTTTCGTAGCGGTTTCCTGTATTAGTTTTGACTTTGGGCAAGCCTTTGGGTGTGTCGATTAAAATGCACTGATCACGAGATCCGTAAATTCTACTGCCACTTATCATATAATACAAGAGTCTCAATACGATGGTTTTGGATTGAACTCAAGCTAAAATAACACACGAAATTGATGATGCTTAAACCAATGTGTAAGGGTGCATTTCCACAGAAGCGGAGCTGCGGAACTCCACGCACCCTAAGTAATAAGAGGTAGCGGAAGCGTATCTCTCCCGCTCAGCCTTTACAATGACGCTCTTCGGCTGCGCTACAAAAACTGCCCGGACCTGTTGTAACGGCTGCGGCGTCGGCGCATCGCCCCGCGACGTGGCTACGTCACAGAACTGCTGAGAGCTGATAACACCGCCGTAGAAGAGCATGCGCACTCACTTAAGCCCATTTAGGCAAGATTGAACCATTCTTTATCTATCTTCTGTACTATTTACAAAGAGATCATTTCTATGGTCATCGACGAACCTTATGTACAAACCGAAAACCCAAAACACTAGCACATCTATTAGTAGACAGTGGAACTACTGTTCCGAAACAAGGTGAGAACATGTGCAAACCTCTAATGTGTAGAAATCTGTAATGTCTACTTACACTGAAAAATTAATTCAAGACAAATCTTAATATCAGTCTCTTTCTAAGAGGTTTTCAGAAGTTATGAGAAAACATTGGAATGAAAATAGGTAAAATGAAATAGAACAGAAACCGTATAGTTTTCGATATAGTAGAAACACAGGCAGAAACTATTAACAGCTCTACATAGATCCAACTATCGCAAAACTGTTACAAAACAGCGATTTTTATGAAAATCAGTTGCAATTAGTGAAATAAGCGGCTAGTCCCCGGCACCGCGTATTAATTACTATATTGATGAGTTATGATTGTTAATTAGCAATTACACCGTCTGTGATGCGCGCGAGTGGCTCCGCTGACGCGGTGTGAATGCTGAGGCGTTGCGCGCGCCGATAGCACTGATAGCTCACAGGTTGCAAAACTATAGGCTTAGAAGTCCTTAGAGTGACCCCACATTAGCGTCCCTTGAGCTTTGGCGTCTTGCCGGCGACCTATCCACACTAGAGTTATTGAGCGTTGCGTCTACGCGGCAAGACGCCAACGCTCAAAGGACTAGCTAGGCTATACTCTAATATTCACGCTTGGGAAAAAAATTCACGCGGACGAAATGACGAACAACCGATAGTTGTTAGTAACATAAATTGAGACAACAATCAATAAATGAATGAATGCATAAATGAGTAAATATACGGACAAATTGGAGTCGTTGGAGTTGCGAAGAGATTTTGGCTCTCTTTGCATCTTCTACAGACTTTTCCATGGAGAGTGCTCTGAGGAGCTGTTCAATATCATACCAGGGCACCATTCTACAAATCGCAATACTAGACGCCGCGGCAAGCCGCACCCATACTACCTGGAACCTTTCTTTTCCAGAACGCTACGCTTCCAGGCGCTCATTTTTTTCCGCGCACGTGCAAATTGTGGAATGACCTTTAAGATGATGGGATATAAGTAATAGTAAGAAAATACCATTAGAGACCTTGTTTAGGGTTCGTCACTCAACGTAAGTATCATGAGTGGTGGTCTCAACGGTGAGATTAGAAATTAAGGTTCAATTGTGTTTGATTAGTTGTTATCACCATCTCAGCGTCCTTTTTGGTTGTGCTCAAAGTCATTCTACTAGGTACCGATTCGGTCACTGTGGTAAAAACATCTGTCGATTTCGATTAATCATTATTTTATCGATGGTTGGTATCGGTCTTACCCAACTCCGAATCTGACGTGTAGGTTTTTTTTTGAGGATTTGCTGATCAAGGGTTTGTGTAGATTCTTTTACTCCCGGTTATAAACCAACGATTTGGTAAACAGCTGTTGTGATGTGAGTATTCTAAGGGTTGCTATTTCCACAGTTTTACAAACACTGGCCTAGCTAACAGTGGTTTCATATCTGATTCACATATCTGCGTGTTTTTCTTTGTAATCAGTAGCTGATTAACGCAGCGCAAGAGTGCAATTTTGACCAGTTAGTTTTATGAGTACAGTTCTCATAGTTATCGTTCGTTTAGGGTTGCCCTTAAGTACTTATTCATTCATGCCCTGTGGCAAGTGGCGTTAAGAATACCTACAGTTAAGGTATTCCCTGTTTAGAGGTGACTGAATAGGCCTCGGAGTACGTGATCATACCCAATACTGGGGAGTGGCTTTCACACACCACTGAGTGTCCTGGTAGGTCGTGAAATCAGGAGAGTTCTTCTTCTCCTTCATCAGTATTCCTTAACCCACCGTTGGGCCCATGCCTCTCCAAAACACCTCCACTCGGATCGGTTATTTCGTCGTGGCCCATAATTCGCCTGGGTGACGTCTTAGATCATCTGATAGACCGGCTGGTGGTCTGCCTATGCTTCTCC
Source organism: Cnaphalocrocis medinalis (assembly GCA_014851415.1). NCBI lineage: Eukaryota > Metazoa > Arthropoda > Insecta > Lepidoptera > Crambidae > Cnaphalocrocis > Cnaphalocrocis medinalis. The sequence goes on along the minus strand of CM026284.1, from coordinate 16,304,986 downwards.
TGCAAATTGCCAAGAAAGGCTGCATAACGCCATATTAGGCGTAAAACGGCGATCGCGATTAGAGGTACGGTCCAGTCCCGACTGTGTGTATCCGACTGCGATTGCGTTGAGATGGACACCCCAGGGTTTCAAGGCAATGCATGAGGAGTCGCAAGACTACGTTGGCTCACTTCGAGTCAGCGGCATTCCCGAGCGTCAACAAAACAGGGGGTTTTAAGGGAGAGCTCCACACACCACGTTGTCCCCCACATGCGAGAAGATAAAAACCATGATGATCTCTGGAAAAAAAGTACTTATTCAGTCGACACTTCTTCGTTTTTGCTTGTTGCCTTAAACGAGCCAGTGTCGGTTTTGTCAAGAACCTTCCGCGGCTTTACCGTGACGGAGTATGGCAAAAAAGTTTTGAATAAATATTCATCCCTCAGGGCTCAGCATACCTCACCGTCTTCACTCATACGCGTGAATAAATTGAAATTATAATGTCAAGTGCTAATTGTTATTCGAGGCAGGAACCCACCTTTTAAGCTACCAACGACGGCTGTAATTAATTATAGCACTAACTCTTTGTCCCGTTGCATTGGGTATACTAGTACAGTACTAGTATACTAGGCGAGATGGGACAGAAGATTGATATAAGCGGGAATATTCGCGACAAATGCTACATAGTAAGTATTGATAGGGACATTGATGCATTACTATTGATAATGCCAATATTATCGATTGTTTTGGTAATATTTTGTTAGAAATCACAGTACAAATTGATAGTATCGGACGTTAAACTACTGATAGAATTGGCCTAATCAAAAGTATTACTTAAATTTCCCAATCGATAGTCTATCGTTACTGGATGATAGATAGCCAATACTACACTGAAAGAGATAGCTGACAGTGGAGATTGTCCACTGAACTCTCGTCAGAAGAACAATGTCGTTTTAAAATAAATTACTAACATTACCTACTCATCGATCCTGGATATCCGAAATACTTTGAATTTGCTTTGACCCGCCAAAAGAGACTTGTCCCACGTAAACCGCATCACTAGGTACATACAGGGTGTATCTGTGAACATTTACATCCCTTTATTCACGTATTCTACCAATCATTCTAATCAACATTAGTTCTACGACTTTTGGAAATTTATATTTTAAAAACTCATCTCTCTGTACAAAGTTGGTCAAGAATTTCAAAAAGTCGTGGAAATAAATTAACAAAATACTTACTTAGTTAGTAGGAGACGTGGTTAAAGGGATGTAAATATTCCCAGATACACCCTGTAGAAGTGCTTATCGAAGTCGAACAGACCACCGTCGTAAGACCCATATCTTTATTGGCTGAATTTATGCAAACTACTTATTGCCTATATACGGCTCAACGTTATGAATCGGTAACTGATATTACTGGTATAGGGGTTTAAATTCATGGGAATCGCTCCAGTTTGACGTCAGAGCCAGGTCAGGCCAGCCCATTGTAGCTACTCGTGAATTAATTACCTACCGTATCGGTAAACATTACATCATTTTAACCACGTGTTCTACTAATCATTCTAAACAACGTTTGTTCAGTGAATTTAGAAATTCGGTTAAATAAATCAACTATTCATACAAAGTCGGTCACGGGACTTGGTCATTTTGTATGGGGATTCGAAAAATGTTCGACGAAATTCCAGAAGTCGTAGAACAAATTAATGCTGTTTATAATGGTTGGTGGAATGCGTGGCAAAGGGGCGTAAATCTTTATCGACAGGTACAGCCTGTATAAATAGAAAAGCAGTTATTATGTAAATTAATGATTTTTACTGGTATTGTACAATATAATTGAAGTCATTAACATACTAGTCTCAAGCCTTGAATCACCTGATTTACCGAAAGAAATCCAAAGAAGACGGGCGTGAAGCAGCGCCTTCGCTTTGTTTTACCCAGTGAGTGGGGCCCTATCGGGGGAGAAAGGGGGTTAAAAAGGTTGGCGAACTTATAACTCTACTAGTTATTTTTTTTGCCCAATGCGGATTGGTTGGTTACGTTCGGAAAATTCAAAGCATTTTTTTACTCGACCCGGCAAAAAAATTGATTAAGCATACCCATACCCTATGCGTAGTAATTTTTTTACCATAATAAGTCGGGTATAAAGCGATGGATGTTCTCGTACATTAATCTCTTTCCACTTAATTTTCCATAGAGCCATCTAAGCTTGCAAATGTGCTCATTAAACGTACAACTTATTGAATTATATTTCCCGTAGGTGTATTCCCATCAACATGTGCGGAACTTATAATGAAAAGTATTTTAATGCTAATAATAGTTGCGTTTAGCTTAATGCGGCTCATTTGTACCAATTAATTAGTTAACTCGTCTTAATTGCATAATAATTTAATTTCTTTTTCATATTTCACCTTAAGTTTCAAAGGAAATCTTTTAATATTTAACGAACTGCCTACTTGTCAATATAACAATAGATTTAGATATTATTTTCAAGTTGTGTATTTTTTGTGCAGTAATTTAAGCAAGGGGTTAAAAATAAATAAATTAATTAAGTACGCTGTCTCTCTCATCGGCGGCTGTTCTAAACCAAAACCTAGTAACTTATTATTTTTCCAAAATAGGTATTTTTAGGTTTTTGACATGCTAAAATACAGATAAACTTAACGGCTGGGACGCTAAAAATTGTATTTTTTTTCATTTTGAACAGCCGATTAAGCGGTCGAATTGCAACCGGAGATACGGTAGCTTATGCTACCTAACTTATGCCACCTTTTCGGTGCACAAGCTTAGCTTATCATCATCATTTCAGCCAATAGACATCCACTGCTGGACATAGGCCTCTCCCAACGGTCTCCACACAGATCGGTCCTGTGCCACCCGCATTCCCGGGATTCCCGCGACCTTCACTAGATCGCCGATCCACGTGGTTGGAAGCCTGCCATGGCTGCGGCCTCCTGCACGTGGCCTCCTACCTAGCCTGACTTAAGCTTCCTTTTACTAGCCTAGCTCTTGCTATATTATACATATTATACTATAATTATTGTACATTGTTCGACCTTAAGTTCAACAAGTTTCCTTGTTGTACACCTTACGTCGTTGGTATGCAAATCCTAAGCATAGGATACAGAGCCCCAACAGTCTATTAGACCTACAGCGCCAGTTTATTAAACGCTATAATTTTTAATTGCTACGTAACCGCATTATTATTGGTCGTTACAAACATACGACAACAATTAACACTAATAGTACGTACGTAATATAGACTTGTGTAGTTTACTAATGAATAGTGGCCCGCCCTCAGTTAGTTTCGGGACATTAGTTCCAATTTGTACCAATAGATGGCGCTGAATGTCAATTGCATCCCGCTCTTTCTCATATCTCTCTCATCTTGTGCGTGTGATGTGATTCCCAGTTACGTTCAAAGCTGCGCTTAGATGTGCTTAGACCTTGATTCAGAATTTGGGGTGTCTGTGTTCAGTCTGGGTGTTTGTGGTTCTTTCGTTGTTTCTGGTTTCCACAACAGCACAAGGAAAACCCTAATTTGGGATCAGGATCACAATGTAATGTGATTTTGTCTCAATAAAATTTATATAATTATATTAAGGTAAGTTCCATAGTTTTATTGCACGTTTTATTTCAACGTTAAAGAACAAGCCGACGTTTATAAAAGCATTTAACACTTTTGCCTTTTGTATTACACTGTCACGTACGTAGAGAGTTGCAATTTATCGATAACGTAACAAAATTATAAGTTACGGGGTATATTTTGTATAATTGCATAATTAGATTATTGAAATGTCGTTTTACTAGTGGATTATGCGAAGATACTATATTATTGATCGAACTATAAATACTTAGTACTTATAAAACGGTCATAAGTACTTACACTATAAACGTAGCAGTTAAAACTAAATGTTATCTGCTTAGGGTGTTTTACAGAGGAATTAAAGTGATAATAATGAATAATTATCAATTTAATAACTCTAACAATATACTCTGATGTGTAATAAAGTGTACCTACCTATAAAAAATCATCTTTCAATATATAATCGGTCACGTGACTTGGTCATTTTGTATGAGGAGTCGAAAAAATTTTGAATGAATTTCGAAAACTTGTTGAACGAATGTTGTTCAGAATTGTTGATAGAACACGTGGTTAAAGGGATGTAAGTGTTCACAGATACACCTGTACTATAGAACTTAAACTTTCGGCACAACTTTCGGGTGACAAAAATAAAAATAATTATTTATTTTCAACATAAACCTATCATACTTTATCCATCCAAACAAGCTTATGCTAGTAAAATTTCCAATCCAAATCATTTTTTTGTTTCTTTATTTTTACCTATGTCGACGCGTCAGATCGAGTTCGTTAGAACTCAATGTGAGGTCTATTTGCATTTCGTCGTATGTAATGAGACAGGAGTCATGAATAACCCTCGCGTGTGGAGTGGCAGTCGACCAGTTTTCACTTTTCAGCGGCTGCTCCAGTTAAGGCTAATACGCAAATCAGCATGTCCGACGGTTCGTGAACACTATAAGCTAGTGATGGAACATAACTCAAGATCGGTATTGATCCAACCCTTAAGTTTTTAGAGACATTTTTTTTAAGAATAGCCAGACATTTGGCCGAAATCTTGCCTGATGGTAGGTAATGATGTGGCCGAGAGTGGTGGTCTGTCTAGTGATAGCCTATTCACTCTTCTCTCGAAAACTTTCAAATCATAGCGTTCAGGGGACACTTCAACTGGTAAAGAATTTCACTACTTGGACGTACGCAATAGAAAATCGAACCGTTACGTGCGTATTGTTAGTATTTCAACAACCTACATAAATTTGCTTTGTATATAATATGTGTTTTATCGCTGATGTGATGGTATTTTATACTGGAGCCGGCAAACGAGCGGGTCAGTCACTCTTTGGTAGTTAGGTACCAAAGAGTAGTCGGACCGCTCATTCATCGGATCTGCGAGATCAGAAAAGACGTCGATGTGTTGCCGGCCTTTTATATTTTATTTTTTTAACTTTGGTAGGCTGTTTAGTGAAATTTCAAAATGTCTAAACTTTATCGAGTCTTGAGATTTGATTGCGAGACTCAAATCGCATCACTACCATCAACCTGGTTCTCCTAGTGTCGGTCGTGCGATTGCATAAAATAATTTGCGTGCGCACTAATCGGTAATTGGTTAATAATAGGGGCTGCTGGAATTACAAATATAATACTTAATCACATACATACAATACTTACACATAAACTGATCATTTATATAATTAAATAAACACAAATATGTGCGCATTACACCAATGTTTTTTCCAGGTTGGGTATCGAACTGACGACCTTTGGCATACGAGGCGGGGTCGCTATCAAATGCGCTATCAAGCTAATCAAACATGGAACTGATTTTGAAACGCCGTACCTAGTTTTGATCAAATGTGCATTAAGGTTTCTTTTTTTAAGTCTGATCACCGAAAACTGTTCAGTGATATTCTTCGTACATACATTATAATCCATAGTTATAGCGTGAAAGACTTAAAAGTGTGACCGGCAATAAGGGCTCCAATCGGAATGGAGCTATTTAGAATTTTCGGAATTTATAACGACTTAAGGCAAGTCGTCCCAAAAAACTCGTCAAGAATTTCAAGATTTTGGCTGGTCACTGTTCTAACCTACATCACAAATAAATAATGTCATTTGGTAGGCGCTACCAAAAACGGAACGCACATGCGTAAATACTTGAATTATTTAGTCAGATTTCGACAGTTCTGCCATGCGTTTTTTATGTGTGTGTTAGTTGGGAACCGAGCAGACGGATTACCTGATGATAAGCGATTGCCAGCCGCTCATTAAACACCTGCAACACCTAGTAGAGTCACAAAGTGCGCCAACCTTTAACCCCCTTTCGCCCCACTTAGGCCTCCAGTACCTCACTCACCAGGCGCTCACCAGTTTTCCATTATAAATTCGAGTCACCGCGCTAAACATGCAGATGCGTTCGGGCGCAACGCCTCGCAATTAATTATGATAGTTTCGCAACATTTCGCTTTGTGAAGTGCTAGGTTTTAACAAGCCTGCTTTGCATACCCGGGCATTGTAACCGAGGCTTAGGAAATGCAAAGAAACGTGTTATCCACTTGCTAATATTTAGGGTTGCGTTGCAAGTTGGGGGAAACCACTGCTTATAATATGGTGAAGTCAGGGTTTCTGAATTTTAAAAGTTTTGATAATTATTTTTAATAGCTTCCATTTCCTATAATATAAACCCTAGATGCAACGTGAATGCGCTCAAAGTGTCGTCGCTAATGAAGGCTCCATTCGCAAAAGAGTGTTATTTGGCATTTTTTGGAATTTAAAACCAATGAATATGGATCAGGGTCGAAAATAAAATGTAAGTAGTGACTTGGATTTTCGAAATTTCATAATATCTATATCTGTAACTACTAAAAGATAGCGCTTTTGGCGTCTGGTTTCCCTGTCAAAAAGGTTGCGAAGGTCAAAAGGCGATTGCCTTATTGTAAATTACCAGACTCCCCAAATCCTGAATCATGGTCTAAGGGTACCCCAGGCTCCAAAGCGACAGCTTTGGACGCAACTGGGAATCACATGTTAAGATAACAGATGAGAGAGAAAGAGCAGTATTACCTATATGTTTTAATAAAAAAAATATGACAGCACTACTTACATCATACATCATATTTAGTGCTCCCACATGCCTATATCCTCAATTCATGACAAAAAAATACATAGGTACTTAATAACTGTTTTGCAAAAACAATTAAAGGAATAAAGAACGAAATGAACACTAAAGGCGATATAACATTGACCAGTAGGACTTTAGAAGTAGCGACGACGGATAAAAATAGAAAGAAAATAAATCCTACGGAACTTTAATTTCCCCGGCACCGATCTTGCTGGCTTATTTTTTGCTCGGCGGCAGCTGCAGCATATAAAGGACATATCCGTTTGCACAACCCCGGCGATTAAGCCATCGGCCACATTAAGCGTTTAACCAACTAATTAGTAATGTGTATCTCAAATTCAGAATTGTTGTAATTACAGTCAGATATCGGTGGTTTACGATTTATTGTTCCGGAATGAATTTGTATTGTATTCGTTATGCGTTTTGTATTGTTTCTGTGCAAGTAAGCAATTTATTGTTGGTGTAATGAGGTTAATTGTAATATTTAATTGTTTTGTTCAGTATGCATGTTGAAATGTGTAGTTCCGATTCTACCAATATTACGACAGTGACGCTACGAGTTGCGTTAAACCATAGATAATCTCGGATAAGGATTTGTCGAATAGGACACTCTTCAAAGACCAAATTTTAATAAGAGAGCGATAGACACCAAGCACATGCGACTTCTGAACGACCGGTCGTATGGTCATATTGGTCCTTAGGAATTTTCAAATCTCATTATACCTATAAAATGAAATCAAAAAGTTTACTTTTCAATTTAGGTCCATACAGAACATTTATGAATATCAATATGCTTACCCCAGGTTTCGGAATGCTTTTTTTTTTGCCGAGAAGAGACCATACTTACTCAGCAGTTATGTACTCTTTGAAAAAAGTTGCTCTACAAATGCATAGGTACCTATATATTTAATAAAATTAAAAATGAAAGTGTCCCTAATTTTTTTTATTCAACATACCAGAGCACCGTTCTTTTTGCGGTAAAGGAAAACATTGAGAGGAATAAACTGCATACATATTTCGGACAAATTGTAGACTGTTTCTTAAATTGAGAATATACTTACTTACACAATGGTTAAAATTAATGACTCAGTTAATGAATCTGTTCCCTTGTGGGTTACGAAGGTCAAACGGCTTCAAATCTTTTCCAAATCTTGGATCATCATTTGAGTGAATCGTGGGCGCCGAAGCGACAGTTTTGAATACAACTGGAAATACCTCACAATCCTAGATTTTGAGTAGGTACTTAAGTAAGACATTCGGTGTTCTTGGCTGATCGTCATAGCAAAAATATTGATATAGGACATTTTAATAATAAAATAATCAGAAGCCCTAGAAGGTAATAGCTACCGAGTCCACAAAAAGCAGCCACTGAACCTCGAGGAGCGCCTGGCATCCCCATACCAAAACCGTTTTAAAGTCTCCTCACGGAGCGCAATCTTTTATGATCAATAACTCGGAGTTGCCTTCAAGCCCAAAGAAATCAGAACAAACGATCGATCGAAATTTAAAGTCAACCCCGCTGCAGTCAGCGGGTCGCTAATTCCAGCGATCTCGTTTTATTTATGTCTTCATACGCGCCGCCGATAGTCCCTAATTACGCCGCCGACGCAAAAACACTAATCGCGAATCGTACGCAATCAGATCCAACCTTAAACGACGTAACTTCCCTTCAAACCACGAAAAAATCCACTCTATTTTCAAGTTTTTAAAGTTTATAGTAGAAGAATGACACATGTGCACTTAAGACGTTATTCACTGATTTATTATTTCGATTCTGAAAGCAAATAGTCGTATGTTCCATTCTCATAGCCATTCAAATTAAGAATGTTATTTCCAGCATTTAAGTAACGTTCACTTTGACAAAACTATAAAAGGAGTTACGCCGTTTCAAGTCTGGTGCTGTCAAAAAACCGCACCGTTCGAGTTTGGACTTTCGTGCTCGGGTTAAGATTTATCTTTTAAAAGGTTGTAGTGGCGACGATAGGGCGATTACTGCGCGAGATATAGATTTGCGCAGAAGCGTTAATGAGCTAGGGCCCCGGCGAATTCCGCCACTGCAATGTTATATCTGCTTTTGTCGGCACGACCCGAGTTTTTGTGATCGCCAGTGATAACAATGAGCGGTGTTAAGAAAAGTGGGATGCGAAATTCTATAGATATAACAAGAAACGAGATAATGATGGGTTAATTAATTATCGTTTTGCTGGTACACGACGTCGCCCGTGATTAGAGGGGTGAGGTAATGCCGGTTTTTGTGTCCTTACGATGTTGTGCGGCGATATATCCACCCATTATCGGGTAAACTTGAGATTTCCCATCGATTTGTTGCGAACAAACAATGCGACGGAAAATGTATTTAAATTGGACGTAATGAGGTGAACTGTTTACTGATTTATGTAGACTTGTAAACGCCAAATATAGCAGTGCTTACTTTGTATGCAACAATGTGTTGTAAAAAATAAAATTTATGGCCGTAATCGTATGTGGTGAGAGCTGCTACTTAAACTTACGCTTCGGATGCATTATTGACTTCTATTATAATAAGAAAGAAATTGATAGTAATCTTTAGGATCAAGTTCTGTATCCACGACTAGGTGGGTAAGTACAGTTAACACCACGTAAAGCTTTGTAGCTTGACGTGGTGAGGTAAGACTGTTATCTATTTGACATTGTAGTAGTGCTCTTGATTTAAAATGTTTACTTTCCTAAATTAACATTTTTATAGTCACGAAAAATATCCTTAACTTAATTGAGTAAAAAATAATAAATTATTCTAAACTCACCACACACACGGCTCCGTTCTGTAAAATAAAAAATACATTTTAATTAAAACATTTCTTACTATAATTTTATGTCAAAATGTCACAAAACAAACAAACTAATGACGTTGAAGTTGGACCTCAGTCTAACAGTACGCCATCTAGCGGATTTTCCACACGCGATAGCTCCCTTGCTTACGATTTAATAGGAAAGATCTAAGTTAACTTTTAGTTCGTACAGCAACACATCACAGTATACAGAACTGTCAAATTTCTTCAATGATTTTGTCATTTTACTGTCAAACACGTCCAGTTGAATATCAATTTAGGAAACTTGATAGGTTTTGGGTACCGTTAGTTTGCGCACTTGTAAAAAGGACGATTTTCTAGTAAAATTGGTTTCTACGCACTCAAGGTCATCGCTATTGTTTCATAGACTATAACCTGATGTGTCTGTACTATCCGATGACCGATTGTTCCTCTAACCTACCCCTCAGCTGAAGAGCTAGTGATGAAGAACGCGATGCGCACAAGTATCGCGCATGTGTAATTACATAAATGACGTATCAGCGGGTCGCGTTACCCGCTCATTACTGCGTCGTTACTATGCGCGCGCGCATCTTTGCGCGGGATCCGGATGAATGGACACCCTAGCGGCTCTGCGGCACGGGGGTGCCAAAGTGAAGGAAACTATAATGAAATCGAATGTAGCGAATGAGCGGGAGCTTACATAATATTTGACTTACAAAATGTTTTATATGGACTTAACTGAATAAATAATAGTTCTATTTCACGCCGGTTTTCTATGAGACCGTGGTCACTTCGGTCAAACCATGGCGAAGCTGGATCTCAAAATCAAAATATTTTTATTCAGTTTAAGTCCTTTACAGAACATTTATTAATATCAAATGTCATTTATGAATCTCTTATAGTACCTATCTAAAAGATTATTTTCTCTGATTGAAATTAAAATTAAAACAAGTAAATTACTTAAGTAATACATTATAACTAGAATGAACACTAATTTGAATGAATCTAACTTTTATCGAAAATCTAATCCATTTATAAGCGCCGTCGGCATGTCCATGTTAAGATTTCGTATAAAATTGCACACCTAACCCCCCCTGATCAATAATGACATAACTCCTATTTAAATACCTACTAAATAAATAAATTGACAACATCACATACATTGTCCTGGACCAAAACTAAGATATCACCTTAGTTTACCTTAGGAAACTAGAAACAATGAAGAAGAACCACGAACACCCAAACGCAACTTATATCTGTTTCATCAACAAACGTTTGTGTTAGTGGAATCGAACTCGCAACCCTTACGTCTCTACCGGCGTTCAAACCACTGCGCTAAACAAGCAATTACGGGGTTTACGGGTATTTGAACAAAGTGTCCCAGTGAAGTAGGCCTTCAGTTCGCTCATTTCTAGTCTTTAATGTAATCCACTTAGCATCGCGAAAGGGGACACTTTTTGCGGCGCCCGCGCAATTAAAAAGCAAATATATTATTTGTCTTACCCATATCACAAAATCGTACTATTATTTTGTACTTAAAAAGACGTTAAAGTTGCCAGTTGCGCTGACATTATTAAAGTCGGTTCGTTTTAGCGTGTATTCGATGATACAAACAAAGATACTTTATCTAGATTGGGATCTCTGAAAATGTAGAGTACATTCTTATTTTAATGTTTAATAAGCAAAGAGTACCTAGTAAGATACTGTTTAATCATGTAAACTGATATAAGTAAAACTATAACAAAATGTTTTAGTTTTACTAAAAAAATATTGATCATACAATCATTGCGTTTCAAGTAGCTATCACAGGAACATATTATTCCAAAAATCTGTGTTTGTTGAAATGTTTCAACACTAACAAATGTTTAACCCATGAACGTTTGAAGAATAGAACGTTTTGCCTAATAGACAGAATGACACAGAACGTGAACATTTCGCCAACTGAATGATATGGTAGTCAATCGAACTTTTTTTTGATAAATAACAACATAATCTTTTACCATCAGTTCCTTGTTGATCTTTGACCACTGATGTATCATCGTCACCTTTAAATAGAGGAAGACCAAACAGTATCATGGTACACGTTCAAGATCATTATCTTATTTTTTATGGAAACATTTATACAAAAGATAACAATATAACAGACATCCTCCAATCCTATCCATTATTGATCTTACGATTTGTCCTTTCATTGAAATAATTAATTAAACTATAGATAGTTTGAAAACCTACTTTAAACGTTCATTTTTTTTTACAGATAAACTTTTATTTCTAGGTAATTTTCATAAATATTGTCGGAAAATTTATTAAAACAATAATTACAATAATTATTAGAAGAATATAAGGAACATTTAACAAAGAAATATGCCTACGTACATACAAGGATGAAATATGCGATGAGATATTTATTTATTTTCATAAAAATGTCATTATCATCATTACCATGGCAGTTTTCACCATATATACTGAAATGAGCATCATAGATGATTAAATTTACTAATTAGGCTCGTCTTATTGATATCTTCTATTTAAAGTTTATTATTATACTTAGATTCTGATGTCAATTTTGGAGGAATATGCATTTAAAAATTGCCGTGGCAATGACATTTCAATGGGAATAACCTTTCTACTTAATATTGGTCACTTTTTTCGGTCTACTTTATGCAATTTCACGGGTTATTACATCGGTTCTCAAGATCCGACTTTATTAATTGCTGTAATTTCATCAATTCTCGCTGCTCCACTTTCTTATAAGGGGTGTGTCCAAAATGACACGCAACCTATATTAAATCCCACTCTAGTTTATGGCAACAATTTATCAGTGAGATGGATAAGAAAAGGTCTGGTTGAACTGTTTATTAATTTACCAGTCGCAGCAAGATCATTGCGGCTGGGCGAATAATTAAAAGATCTCAATCTTTATAAGTATTACCTCTACAAATAATATTACTTATATTTTTCCATTGAGTTTTTTTTTAAATGTGGTGAGCAGGTTTAAAGACCTGCAACAGAAGAGCGTACTCTTTTTTAAAAGGCCAGCCACTCTATTAGGGACCCTTCTGATCTGGTAGACGTTCTCGTTTGTCTCAAAAAAAAGTTTATCACAGCAAACGTTCAAGACTGGCCGGATAAGCGCATTTTGGTAGTGACCCTGCCTTATACGCCAAAGGTCTTGGGTTCGATCCCCACCCTGGACAAAAATTCGCGTGATGAACACATGTGTTTGATCAGTGCCTGGGTTTGGGTATTATAATTGTGTTTTATCTATTGACTGATATTCGTAACACAAGTGTATAAGCTACTTAGTACGTTGTTAGGGCAATGTATAAGATGTTGTGAGAATTTATTTACTTTATTCAATCAATCTAACACTTCTGGTGATCCCTGGTCTAGCTTAGAGTACCTGAATGTATGAATGAAGTGTATTGTGTATATTAGGTACGTACATAATTAGCAGTTACATTTGCATAGGAGCGGAAAAACAAGCTGGGTAAATGTTATCTTTTCAGGTATACTATTTCAAACATACTATCCTGAATCTAGTGTGGTAAGTGTACGCAGTAAAATTTACAAATAACAAACGATACTATTTAACAGTTAGGTGGAATAACATGGTAAAGAGCGTTAACTGACCGCTTAGATGACATCTCTCCTTCCAATTTACAAGTAAATAATTATCAATGTCCAAAGAAGTTTATCGGCACCGCGCTATTGAGTTATTCCTCCCGAACGGGTCTTACGGTAGTCTTTAATTATCAGACATAATTCATGAGAGCTTGCACGTTTCGTATTTGTTTATTTCTCCCCGCTAATTTGTTTTAATACTATCTTGATTCCGCCGGGTTTTGTCTTGGAGAATATTGGAGGACTTAATTATGAATTTTTCACACGTAACGTACGAGTGCCAATTTTCGTTTTGCGTTGGACGGCGGCGTATCTGCGATTGTGGATGACAAATTGCGTCTGAATTTTGCACGCAACGCGGTGGATGCGCCGGAGTCGCGCAAATTGAGTTACTGGGAACCGGCAGGGGACAGAAGAGAATCGGTTACAAATTACATTTTTTATGTGATGGGTGGCAGACGAGCAGAGGGATCCCCTGATGGTAAACGATTGCCGCCACCCATAGACAACTGCAACACCAGTAGAGTCACAAGTAGGCACACTGCCCACCTTTTTATCCCCTTTTCCTGCCAATTGGGCCTCCAGTACCATCACTCACTCAACAAAACAGCGCAGGCGCTGCTCTACGTAGGTCTTCTATGAGGCCGTGGTATCACTCCGGTCGAGCCGGCCCATTCATGCCTTACCTATTGGTGAAAAAAAAATCTTCAAAGAACATCTCAAACAAAAATTTACTTCTCATACAAATCGCACTTTTGTACTGTCTTTTTGTCTGGTTATTATTGTTTTTTATGGAACATCTATTTTAATTTGACTTGTTTTGATGATCTAACATTCTAAAGAGGCTTAATTCGTGTTAACCTATTATGAAGGCTTCAGGATTAAAACGACTAAAATTTAACGGTGTATATGAATCAACAGTCGGCTTATTCTTAAGCAAGCCTTCCAGATGTTATTTACACTCCACCCGCGAAGTCCGGTACCAGTCATTACTCGGCGAGCATTACACGGTATAGCTGGTATTGGCTGGTATCGGGATATCATAATTAAGTCGCGCGGCGGCGTGTTCAAATTAAATTATGTCCAAATTAAACGTTAGTGCGGTCGTAAATCGGATGCGCGGGCGCCGCCGTTACGCGCATGCATGATGTATGCGCTGCGATACTGGCAAGATGGCGGGCGGCGCAAGCGAGGGGATGAGGCGAGAGTCGCCGCCTTCAGGAGTGCAATTCTCGCGGTCTCGACATTGAAGTCTAATTAGAGATTTGATTTATGTATGAAATGTCCAAATTCGACTTCAATCCTTTTTTATGTGACAGGTGGCAGGCAACCAGACGGATCACCTGATGGTAAGCGATTGCCACCACCCATAAACACCTGAAACACCAGGAGAGTCACAAGCGCGCTGCCAACCTTAAACCCCTTTCCCCCCAATTGGGCCTCCGGTACCTTCAATCACTCGACGAAACACAGCGCCTCTGCACTCGTTGACCTCAGTCAATGGGGACTCATCCCCAATGGCAGACTTGATTTGGTCAGTCCAACGCGTGGGGCGGTCTCCCGCGCGGTTAGTGCCTTCTACATTCCCTCGGATGGCAAGGCGTTCTATGGACTGATCGCCCAGAAACATGTCCGAAGAATGTCAAGATGCGAGACTGTACTGTCGAAAACAGACGCTTGATACCAAATTCTTGAAGTATCGAGATGTTCGTGCAAGACTCGGTCTACGAAACCTAAAGCATTTTTCTCCAGCACCACATTTCCAGAGCGTCTATTTTCTGCCTTTCCACTTCTCGTAAAATCCATGTTTCAGCCTACCATACCATCCTATCATAGTTTCATCATCATCATCATTTCAGCCAATAGACATCTTCGGCTGGACATAGGCCTCCCCCAGAATTCTCCACACAGATCGGTCCTGTGCCACCCGCTTCCAAGGGACTCCCGCGACCTTCACTAGATCCTCGGTCCACCTTGTGAGGGGGTCTGTCACGGCCTGCGACCTGCTGTATCATCCATCAATGATACATGATGGATGATACAGGAGGTCGTAGCCATGAGTTTGCGAGATTCCATCACCAAGGACTAGCTCATCCCTTGAGCCATCCTAAATGAAAATACAACTTAATCTGCACCACAGCCATTTAACTGTTTGTTTTTATTTCTCCGAATCAATAAACAGCGGACACTCGAACCGATACGGATAATATCTACAGAGATTAATATTAAGATATGGAGAGGTAAGAACTTACAGTAGAGTTGCCGCTCAAAAGTTCACTATCGATAGCTTATCGCGGGTTGAGTATATGCAATAGTATCGATAGGCTTTTTCTATAGCCATCATCATCATCATTTCAGCCAATAGACGCCACTGCTGGGCATCCTTCTCCACACAGATCGTTGCTGTGCCACCCGCATCCAAGGGACACCTGCGACCTTCACTAGATCTTCGGTCCACCTTGTGAGGGGGTCTGTCACTGCTGCGACCTCCTGTACGCGGCCTCCACTCAAGGACCTTTTCACCCCAATGGCCGTCTGTTCTCCTCATAATGTGAATTCTTTGGGCTATGTTTCTATTGTATCGTTTGTCATCGCAACATTTAGCAACATAGTACCGATCATACTACTTACCACCAGATATAGCAAACGCGTACCATCGTAGACCTCATCGTCACTTTCCATCAGGTGCGATTGTGGACAAGCGTTGGCCTATAGTTTAATAAAAAAAAAGACACTCTTGATTATTAAGAAGCAGCATCAATACTATCGTTTTATCGTTATGTGTCGGTTAATAGTATTTTTGGTTTCGACACGGATGTCAATTGGTACATTGTAACAAAATGAGATATTATCAACATTTAAGATTATAACTATCGATAATCAAACCATCGATAGTTTGTCAACACTAACTTACAGCCGGTATAAAGTGAGCGGGGAGATCGTATCGGACTAGTGTGCGCCCGCGGCGTCGCTCGCAATTAGTGCCGTTTCAAGCAGTCGCAGGTTATCGAGACTGCAAAGGTTTTTTTATTTAAGCCTATTTTATAATGTCTTTATTAACACTATCACACTATAGTGTGAACGCTAACCACTACAGGGTGTGTCGGTAAGTATTAATAACATCCTTTTAACCTCGTCTTCTACCAATTAATCTGAACAGAGAGTTCCTAACTTTGGACGAAACCGATACATAACATAAATAATAGAGTACCTAAAACTTCTTTTTTTACAATCAGTTGTGTCTTTATTGCGCTGGTAGATTTTCTTTCCAACTTTTTCTACACAACGTCCCCGTTGGTCTAGTGGATTTAAGTACTGGGCCGTAGATCTCTTGGTCCCGAGTTTGATTCCCGGGTCGAGCAAAAAGTACCATATTCACAATTTTTTAAACATAGGTAAGTAGCTCGAGTTTGTGATCGCCAATCCGCATAAGGCAAGCGTGGTGATTATGCCTAATGCCCTCATAGTAGCGATGACTTGATTTCTATGATGGAGGCCTTTGCCCTGCAGTGGTACTTTACTTTTTCTACCAAAACATAGACTACTTCGTCATTTTAGTATTCTTTGTATGTCACGCTAGAAACAAAAAATTTAAAGTGACACAATATCGCAAAAAATATACACACAAAGTCTCTCTAATAGCTTGAAAGCCACCAATTAGAGTCCAGGTGGGATCTATTCATAGCCCGGGCTAAGTTTGCTCCTCGTTATTGCTTTATAAGTAACCGTATTCACAATTATCCATCACAGGTATGCACCATTTATCCAGTACAGGAGAAATAATTATAAATTCTAATCACATTTTAAATAAAAAGTGAGACTTAGGTGTTCAAGTTGATGCGCGCAGCGCCTTTCCCGTGAAGTTTGTTTTTTTTATTTAATCAACAACATCTCATACATTGACCTGACTCCGCACTAAATAGGTAGCTACAGCACCTCAAGTTCATTTGAAATATAATATTCTATCTGTGTATGTACATACCCAAAAAGAAAAATAATTAGGTATAATATAATACGCTCACTCATCGACTACTGCGACACAGGTCTGCCAAATTATTATTATATTTTTTATTAATAAGTATATGTAATTTTTAGGTAAATAATTAAGTATATGTAATTTTTATTATTAATAGATAGGTAGGTAATAGTAATATTACTATTAATACTTTTTTAATAGTAGAGTTCCCTGATACTAGCAAATCTGTTGTTTAAAAGGAAGCTCCAACCACAATTTTCTGTACGAACTGTGTGTTTTTGAATAAATAATTTAGAATTTAAATTTGAATAAATAAAATTGTTAAAAAGTTTATGCGCACACACATAGACTATTTTATCTAAAAATAGATTATTTAATTACGGGTAATTTCTTCATACAACAAGGGTCATGCTTTATTATTCACGTTAAACGTTTACCCATCTCGCATACTGATAATAGCGGTTGCAGCTTAGTGGATAATAGGACGCCTTGGCTCACTGGAGGTCGTAGGTTATGCCCCTTGTAGGGAAGGCCCCTGTGGCAATGTCCCTAAAATGCTGGCAGCATTGCCTCGTTTGATAGCGATGGAAATTCGTTAGGCGAAGTAGCTGGCAGCCTTTGGCTCTCTTACTTCGAAAATAGATTAGGTTACATGAAAAACCATGAAGACCCCGCTAAAATGACTGGCGCGCTATTTTTTTTTTGATGCCCCAGGGGAAATGCGTTACGCCCTTCGGCGATTATCGTCACCCGGTACTCATAGTACAGGGGTTGCCTTAGTTTGAGACCAGGTTGATTGGTGTGATGGTCTGGCGCATTTTTTTTTTAATTTGTCTACTACTCACTGTTGGGGTACACGAGTTCTGAAGTGGAGACCGCGTCTTGGTAAACATAGCGTCGGACGACCTTAGGCCAAATGGAGTGACAATCTGCGCAAAAGCGCTGGCTGGAGCTGGATGCGAGTAGCCGAAGATCGATCAAAGTGGGGAGCATTTGGAGAGGCCTCTGTCCAGCCACTGCTGTCACTGACTGCAACAGGCTGATGATGATGTAAACTACCCACTGCACTAGCAAGGCAATCCCAAGAAGAATAACTAATCAGATCATAGCAACACAGTTAAGTGAACAATGCAAACGCAGCGCCCACAAAAAGCGAGAAAACTGTTGCGCGGGCGACGGTGTTGCTTTCAACCGTTTGCATATTATGCGTGGAAAAACACGATGCGCGCACAGATAGCGGGAAACGAGTAACTAAGCCGACCGACCACAAAAAATACCTACAACGTCGGATGCCGACATCACGAACTACTTTGCTTATGTGATCTATGGCAGACGAGCTGACGGATCACCTAGGTAAGAGATTGCCGCCGCCCATATACACCCGCAACAACAGTGGAGTCATAAAAGCGTTTATTCCATAAGTAACAACATACTTAAATTGTATTGGAAATCACATCTTAAATCTTATGTTGTTAATTAATAAAATAAGGCTTTACAAAAAATCTTGAATACTCATGTCACAAGTGCGCTGCCGACCTTTAACCCCCTTTCCCCCAATGGGGCCTCCGGTACCCTCACTCACTCGGCGAAATACAGCGCACAAGCATGCACAAGTCAAATCTTTCTAAATCAATAACCAACATTATTGCCAGGTGAATATTGTTTTTTTTGGAACAGTTGATTTTTATTTTGTTTATTTAGATGATCTGACATGCTAAAGGAGAATGTTGGCTTCGGGATTAATTATTTCCCCTGCTGCTTCACTTCGGTCTTCTGTGTACCTATTAGATTATATCAATCTAGACTAGAGCCGAACTCTTTGGTATCAATAGTAAAATTATTTCAGAGACAAAAAGAAGAAATCACTTATCCTTCTATAAGTCCTATTGCCTGCCAGCACTAAACAGCACCAGTCGGCATTAGCATAAATCAAGCGCAGACGTCGACAAGCGCGGCATCCTGCGCGGCCGCAACGGGACCGTGATGTGGTAATAACTCGCATTTGCGTACCGTATGTGTTGCGACCACACGGTGAGGTGCATTTGTCCGCGAACAAACGCATAGCGCAAAGAAATCCTATACGGGGACGACCATTTGGCACAATGGTTTGAGCGCCGGTTGAGACGCAAGGGTCGCGGGTTCGATCCGCACCAACACAAATGTTTGTTGATGAAACAGATATTTGTGTTGGGTCTGGGTGTTTGTGGTTCCTTCGTTGTTTCTGGTTTCCATAGTACAAGAGAAAACCTTAGTTTGGGACCAGGACAATGTATGTGATGTTGTCTCAATTTATTTAGACATCAAAGATTCAAAGCGTTTATTTGCATAGAATAGGTATAGTACATGGTATCATAGTTATTATAGGTGCTCTACCCTGCTAACATACATTAACATGCAAATTTTTATACAGGAATTCCTGCACGCTATAAACCCAAAGAGTTATTAACCATTTTTCTGCCTTTTTATCCCTTTCCCCCAATTACATACTCTCGGCAGAAGAGCTCATCACACGAATTTTTGTCCAGGGCGGAGATCGAATCCACGACCTTTGGCGGCAAAATACAGCGCAGAAGTCAAATCTTTCTAAATCAATAACCAACATTATTGCCAGGTGAATATTGTTTTTTTTTTGGAACAGTTGCTTTTTATTTTGTTTATTTAGATGATCTGACATGCTAAAGAAGAATGTTGGCTTCGGGATTAATTATTTCCCCTGCTGCTTCACTTCGGTCTTCTGTGTACCTATTAGATTAGATTATAGCAATTTAGGCTAGAGCCGAACTCTTTGGTATCAATAGCAAAATTATTTCAGAGACAAAAAGAAGAAATCACTTATCCTTCTATAAGTCCTATTGCCTGCCAGCACTAAACAGCACCAGTCGGCATTAGCATAAATCAAGCGCAGACGTCGACAAGCGCGGCATCCTGCGCGGCCGCAACGGGACCGTGATGTGGTAATAACTCGCATTTGCGTACCGTATGTGTTGCGACCACACGGTGAGGTTGCATTTGTCCGCGAACAAACGCATAGCGCAAAGAAATCCTATACGGGAACGACCCGTTTGGCGCAATGGTTTGAGCGCCGGTTGAGACGCAAGGGTCGCGGGTTCGATCCGCACCAACACAAATGTTTGTTGATGAAACAGATATTTGTGTTGGGTCTGGGTGTTTGTGGTTCCTTCGTTGTTTCTGGTTTCCATTGTACATGAGAAAACCTTAGGTTGGGACCAGGACAATGTATGTGATGTTGTCTCAATTTATTTAGACATCAAAGATTCAAAGCGTTTATTTGCATCTATAGAATAGATATAGTACATGGTTGGTTATCATAGTTCTTACTATAGGTGCTTTACCCTGCTAACATACATTAACCTGCAAATTTTTAAACAGGAATTCCTGCACGCTATAAACCCAAAGAGTTCTGCCTTTTTATCCCTTTCCCCCAATTACATACTTTCGGCAGAAGAGCTCATCACACGAATTTTTGTCCAGGGTGGGAGATCGAATCCACAACCTTTGGCTGCAAAATACAGCGCAAGCACTGCTTCACGCACATCTTCTGCCATGAGGCTGTGGTATCATTGCGGTTGAGCCGGGAAACCTTGGGAGAGCCATGCCGGCATGAGTATGCCTAAGCGTGGCTCTCCCACGGTAGCACAACACGATACAAAATAGAACGTTTAGTACTCGTCACAAATGTGTGGAATTGAATAGCAAAGTTTTTTTTGCTTAATTTATTGATCTAACTTGCTAAAAGGATCTTATTATGAAACATATTAGGTAGTCTTCGTAAAAACAACCACTAAAATTTCACAGTATATAACTAACCCCGTAATTTGGTCACCCCACTTTCGCGGTATCTAGGTCTTGCCAAGTTGGGTGTTTAGCCGCGCCGTAATTAAGAGCTCGGTCCATATAGGCGGCGCGCGCGCATCGTAGATGATCGTGCCATTTTAATTGTTAGGCTGCGTGACTCCAGAGATAGGCTGCGGTGCGTGCTTTGAGCGTGTTTGCACATCGGTTAAATAGTAGGTGATGGAAATTTAAAAGTAAACAATAGCCAAGTTACTGAAGAAACTTTTGGGATAGCAAGAAAATAATATTGGTTTCTTAAATCAAATAGATGTCAATCATCATCTGCCTGTTGCAGTCCGCTGCTGGACATAAACATCCCCAAATATCACCACTCCGATCAATCTTTGGCTTCTTCTCTGCAACGCCTGCGTCATCACTCCATCTGCCTTCAGGATGGGCTACAAAACGTTTTTACAAACTGTTCTGAAGTGGACTCCAGAACCTGAGCAGTTGTCGTTTCTGCGGCTGTTATGGCCAACCTACTGCCGCTTCTAATCCGGTAATAATAGGTTTCAAATCCCTCAATCATTTAATCATGATTCCATCATCATCATTTCAGCGTGTTATTCTTAATGGCGTCTAAAGTTATCGTTTTAGGAGTTATGATTCAGGATTAATTACTAGAAACTAATTCAGCATTATTATTGCTATCAATTGTAAGTAGGTATTACAATTTTCAGAGACTATCCAAAACATGAAAGTTTCCATAAAAATAAATCTGTGCACAAGGACATATAAATTTTAGAATATTTCAAAAATTAAAAGCTGCTTGCTCGCAACTTCGCGTAAACGCTACCGTGCGTGTGTTTGTGGCGGTTGGTGTGGTTATGGCAATAGGTCGCATCGGCGGGTGTTAGTCAAAGGGTACACTTTGCGATTCTTTATCTCGTCCCTTCTTCAGCATCAGCCTTTTGCGAAGATTCAACAGATTCCTGAATTCAGGTTTTAACGTTCTGTGGCCATAGAGTTATAGCAAGCTGATAATGCGTTTAAATGCAACCGCTTACTTCATTTCGAGACTTAATTCGATAAAAGTTCCAAACTTCGTCAAAAGATGGCTCTGAGTTTTTATTACACCGCGGAATCGTTTTATGTTTTCGAATATTTACCTATAAATTTAGTCGTTGTCTATAGATTTAACGCCCCGTTGGTCTAGTGGTTTAAGTACCGGGCCGTGATCTCGGGGTCCCGGGTTCGATTCCCGGGTCGAGCAAAAGTATATTTCGAATTTTTCGAACATAGCTCGGGTTTGTGATCACCAATTCGCATTAGGCACGCGTGGTGATTAAGCCTAATCCCATCATAGTAGCGATAACTTGATTTCTATGATGGAGGCCTTTGCCCTGCAGTGGGACAGTATATAGGCTGATATTTACTGAGTTTCTTGCTGATTCTTCTTGGTAGAAATTGACTTTCCGAATCAGCGGTAGATTACAGATTTGACATTCATAAAAGACAAACTGAATACAGAATTTTGTTTCATATATTTGCGAAACACGTCAATATTGAACAGTTTGTAATTTTACTGTGACAGACCAATGAAGTCATCAATCGACACCAGTTCATCCACCTCTCCCAAAAGCGTCCTCCGTTACGAATACAAACAAACGCGATTGAGACCTCGGGCGACAATTAGACGACAAAAAGCGATCGCTTCGTATGCGCCGGCGCAGCCGTGGGCGCGACGAGAACGGCTTAATTGCGCCCAACGATCACTGTTTAAATATCGGGTTGACCGATTCAATAAGGTTTTTTATATGAAAATTGTAATTAGTTGGTCTGACTTAAAGAAGTAAATGTATTGTGTAACCAAATGTCTTTCGCTGAAGAAGGCAAAAGTCACATAAGTAATTGCAAAACTCTGTTGTTGGTATGTTGAATAGATTTTGGTTAAGGTTCGGGGGTATTCCTTGGATTTGGGGGGCTTAAAATGAACCGAACGTTACGACCGAATCGGAGTTTCACCCTCCCTTTAATAAGCGCTGTGTATAATCTTTGTTTGTATATCAAACTGGTCGCAAGTGATACAGGTCTGAGTAGGACGTGCATAGCCACCCGCTGAAGATAAAATCACCTTTGTTTGGCGTCTGGTGTAAATCCATTCCTTACGGGGTGGCTTCGTTGTGAGTCATCAGGATTAATCTGTGCGGAGAAGATTAAGGGGCCTATGTCCAGCAGTGATGTAAAATTGTAAGCCTCCTTTACTTATATTTTAATTTATTTCTACTGACCATTCATCTCTGCCACGCTCTGTAAGTAAAACCAATTCGATCTACCTATAAGGTTCTTCGATCCTGATTCGAACTCGTTTCATTGTTTCACTTTTCTTACCAGCTCAATCTCCATCAAATGGCGGTCCCAGCGCTATTTGCAGTAGCATTTGCACTTATCACCAGTCACCTACAAAACATATTTCTCGTGAAGCACAATTAGTGAAACTGTTAATCCGATATTCCGATTCTAATTATCGATCAATAACTGATAGAGATGGGAAAAATATTGTTGATAAATATGAAAATAAGAAATCGCTTCTATTTTCTGTTCTTTCCCTTACTTTAGGTCACGTCCAACAATTAATCCGTTTAACACAAACCGTTACCCGTATTGTATTTGGAAATTACTATTAGCATTAAGTTCTGTAATGTGTTGTGCAATAAAGAGTATCTATCTATCTATCTATGTACCGTTTTAATGTGGATTATTCCACATTAAACCGTTTGTAATCCATAATGTCGAATACTTAGCTGTTTCACAAAACCTCAATTACCTATGTTATTTCTAATTCAAGAATTCATGTGAATAGTAATGTTTAGGTTTGTTTCATTTTTTTACAAGTGTTTAACTTCCTTTTATTGTTAGATACATAATTATTTATTCTGCCAATATTGAGAGGATTAATCGATTTTACAAATTTTACAAATTACATTCAATTAATTTATTTGTTGTTGTTCAAAAAAAAATGTTAACAATAAATAAATATTACATAATTATGTAGGTATTCACAAATAATTGAACAAACTTAGAGAAGGAATATAGTAGAAAATGAACAAATATCGATATCTTATGTATCGATATTTAATGTAACAGTCACGTACGTCTCTATTACCTGTGCGTGGGAGTGTTTCTTGTCCGTTCGATTGTCGCGTTTGGTTCTTGCTGTTGTATTGCTGAGTTAATCGGCTGCCACTCGGAAAATTGCGGAACGTGTTTTGTCTTAACTTCGACAAATAGCGATACGCGTTACCTGATAGAGAATTGCGAACATCAACTATTCGATTTTACGGAAATCGATGTAAAGTTAAAAAGTTATTTTTGGAACTGCTTTGCTGTACTATCGCTAGTCATATAAGACACTTCGTTGTCTGTACCTACTTAACGTCCAGTTGGTAAATTGCTAGAGTGCTGGACAGATCCTGCACTCTGACATATAGATGATGATGATGCGGACCTGTCCTCATCATTTTGATGATTTTCTCAAAAAAAACTTTCAAACCTCGTACGTAAGAATAAGCCAATCATGTATCTTGGGCTCAAGATACAGGATTAGCTTATTCTGGTAAATACAACGAAGCGACTGCTATGAGGCTAATTAGATCACGGATACACTTCAGAATCATTATCTCAACTTTGAGTGTCCACTCAACTTTGAGTATCCACTTATATAAGTAGGGATGAGTCCTAGTAGGGACTAAAGATTTCTGAGAATAAAAGTTTAAAATCCCTCCCAACCGCAAATGGAATATTGAATAGGTTATAGCTTAAAATGTTTATGGAATGGAGACCACACGTCTCGGATAACGTAATGTAGGACGCCCTCAAGCCAGATGGAGCGAGGATCTGCGCAAGATGGCCATGCGAGTAGCGAAACATCGCGGCAAACATTAAGAGAGGCCTATGTCCAGCAGTGGACTGCAACAGACTGATGATGATGATTGAATGTTTATTAGGGTTAACAACATCCAATTTTAAATTTGGTGCCTATCTTGCTTTGAGTTTTTTACGAACGGTCCGCAAATCGCCCCACGTCTCCACCAATTCTTTTTGAATAACGCTCGATTTACTCCCCAACTTTAAAGCTCCTATTTAATTTATTTGATCCCATTTACCGGCCACTCGCCGGGGCTGACCCTAGCAATCTCCACGTGATTTTGTATGACAAGAGATTGCGTGCGAATATTTTTTTGCGAAAATTGATCTCGGTGGGTGGCGATTTTCGAAATGTCTTTCTCAATAAGACTCGATTTGACGTCCTTTTTTTGGGGGACCCGATGATAGATGGCCTTTGAGGAAAGTGTTCATTACTTTGGGAATAAAAATATTGCATACTTAAATAAGTAATTTAGATAGGTAATAGTTGTTATTTTGAAGAACAATAAAACAACTATGGCACAATTTGTGGCTGTGTTTTCCACAATATAACTAATATAGGTAATCACTTGATACAAAATTCCGTACCGAAAATTTAAAAAGTACCTAATCCAACAGCGCCATCCTTGTAATCCAGCTAGGTATAACTAGTTTATTTTGAGTAGCAACAAATATTTATTTTTTGTTATCAAAGAAAACGCAACATCAATCGATTCTACAAAAACTGTTGTTCATTTATCTATCACCAGGTTTTAAATAATTAATTATCATGGTCACCATTTTCAGGGTTTTACTTAGATAGCTTACGCTTCATGCATTACGCTCCTCGCAGCAAACCAGACTAGTTTCAAACAGGCACTTTTTTATGTTATACTTACTAGCATACGAATCACCTGATCGGATCACGGTACCCTTACCTACTATACCCTCACTCACTCGGCGAAACACAACGCTCTGGCGCTGCATCACTCTGAGACGGTTGTATCACTCCGGTCCACCCGGCCCATTCGTGCCGAAGCGTGGCTGTCCCACCGTAAATTTTACCCAAAGGAGGTGAAAAAATGAGCGGCTGTCAGCGCCACGGCGCGTCACGAAAATTTAATTTGCCTGGCACAGACTGGCCGGGCTTACGGCCAGTGTCAATTACGTGTAGGAGTTGCTATGTGTTTCTAGCACTAAAGCAGGGTAGAAAGAACCGCCAGGGGAGGGACGTGAAGTAAGGTTCATCAGCCCACAACAAGACGGAAGGGTCGCGGGTTCGATTCCCGCACCAACACAAAATATTTGTTGATGAAACAGATACGAGTATATTTGTTAGGTCTGGGTGTTTGTGATTCCTTCGTTGTATCTGGTTTCTGTAGCACAAGGGAAAACCTTAGTTTAAGACCCAGGACAATGTATGTGATGTTATCTCAATTGTCTAATTGTCTAATCCGTACTCATGTCTCCTCCCCACTCTGGTGATGAGGGATTATTTAAAAAAAAAGGTAGATATTATGGCTTATAGATTGGTATCTACTTCCACAATTATGTAAAATGACGCCTTTTCAAGGCCGGGTTCAAGGCGCCATGTCCCAAATGGTGCAATCTTTATGCATACACGTCTACCGGAGGATGGGCGGGTTATGTGAGGCTCTACGTCTGGGACGACCTTCTCGTGATGAGAAGCCAGCTAGAGGTAAAACCTTCTGGGAGACGCCTCCGGTTATTATCAGTAAATACGCACTACTAGGGCCTTCTAGGGAAACTAAGATAAGCCCTTGCACTGCAATGGGACAGTAGGCATATTTAGGCGGCTTTTATTATACATAATTGTGAAAAAGTGTAATGTATGTATGTAGCTGTCGATGTATGTATGTAGCTGTCTTAGATATTTATTAGAATTTAGTAGTTATTATTTGTTGTTCTGGCTGGTGACTCCCTCTCTACCTAAATGGTTTCCACAGAAAACCAGTGTCATTGGCTATCCGCCGTGACAAAACAGCTGAGTGGAATCCATTTTGGTTACACGTCACGTAAAATGTCACATTTGTTTTTTTTAATTGTTGTATTTTTCTTTTGTTTTATGTGATTGTGTTAACCAAATAAAATTTTATTCTATTCTATTCTAATTGCTATAAGCATACGTATTGCACCCCGACCGGCCTAAGTCCACACCGGGATAACCGTGATTTCCGCAACCTCTCTGAATATTCAATTTTATTTACAAAGAGCTCCGTATAACAACTAGCGCATACAATTTTCATGCGTCCGCGCTAAGACGGCATCTTCCTCTTTCACTCGTTGGGGGATGGGTGAGTGCGAGAGGGACGGCAGGGGATGGAGCTTCAAAGAAATCCGTGTTGAAGGCTCGCCGAGTGGACAGCTCGCATGAAAAGTTAATATCTTAGGGTGTCTTCATATTGGGATAGTGACGGTATATTTTTGCTATTGTTAGAATATTTTACAAATTAAAACAAGGGTACACAGTGGCGTTGTTTTAGGATCATGTTTTTGTTATCTTTAAAATAACCTACTTGGAAAATCATCTGAATAATTTTTTTGGACATTTCATCATCATCGACATTTCATTGATGGAAGATTATCGATAAATACAAATACAAAATACAAATAGTCTTATTTCCAAAGAACATGTAGCATTTGGCACTTAGTTATAAGTATTAATAAATGTTCATAAGATTTTGTTTGCAAATAGTTAAGTAGTCTATTAATGAAGCCGTAGAATAATAAGAAGGTAGATATCTATTATTATTAGATTATATGCGCTGCCAACCTTTATGTACCGCCACCGAATGAAATGAAATTATTTATTCAGAATAATCATAGGGACCAACATAAAAAGATGACAACATAGCATTAAGTTCCACTACAATTGACGTGGTAGGTATACGAAAATTAATATGGAATTATTATTATTAGGCGGTGAAAATCGCTTACCTTCAGGTGATCCGTCTGCTCGTATGCCACCTATCATAAACCTAAAAAGTCATCACCTTAGCACACTGTTACAAACTAATCGCATTTACGGTAGTATGCACTCAGCTTTAGCATAGAGCGGCGATAGCCCGTGATCCCGAGCAGTGAATATTTCATCTTTCGCCCTAATTACTACAACAAGGTACAATGTCCAACTCATTATGAAAACTTACTTATTCATCTTAGAATTAGTCTATGAGCGGACGGTTCAAACACTTTGTTCTAATGCTGCAAAGATTTCGTAAAGCTATGATATTCATTTAATGTCATGATTCAGTTGGTCTGGTTCCCTTGTTAAAGGGTTGCGAAAGTAAGATGGCTGTTGCTTCATTATGTTGACCAGATTCCCGAAATCCTGAACATCTAAAGTGACAGATTTGGACGTAACACGCTAATATGGAGCTAGACATTAATTTATAACCAGATTATATCAAATAACAATCGTTCCACAAGTTATTGTCTTACTAACATAATAATTATGGGTGTAATATCTGAAATACATTATTTGAATTTGAACTACGTGACCAAGGCAATATTATCATCTTAATTATCCAACTAGTGGCCCGCCCTCACTTCGTTTGGGGACATTAGTTTCCCATGCAACCAATAGATGGCGCTGGGTGTCGATTATATCGCACATGTGTTTTGCTTTTCCGGTTTACCTATAAGCCTTGTCGTTTTCTATAGAATTTACCTCTTTATAAATAGTATAGAAGATTTTTTATTTATTTATTTAATTTAATTACACAGGCTCTTAAACCTAATTACGTAACTAAACACAATAACAAAAAAGAGAATAAGTAAAAATTAAAATTATTACAAAACGAAAATAGATAATGTATATTAACAGACATCTACGCGTAGTCTTCCTCACAGATAATCATCTATCTAAACACTGTAATGGTGGTCGCAGACAAAACACCTCAGTGTTTTTGTCAAAGTCAACAATCAACACTTGCCCTGACTGAAGGCTTATAACGAAGCGTCTCGTAACGAATGAGAATATACCTGTCTCATCCAAACAAAGGCGACATACAGTGCTTATAAAAGGGAGGGGAACTCCTGTTCTGTCGTGACGTCCGGTACGTTTAGGCCCTCTGCCCTCTGGTGAAGGACGTCGCAAGTGGCGTGAACAGGTCCTCGAGGACAATACCCTGAGCTGACATACGCTCACCCCTCGCAACTATTGTCTTTGCGTATTTTGCTTAATGGAGGGTACACCCTTACAACCACGTTACAACGTGGGTAGATTGTAGACTTTCAACTTGTCAAATAAGAACCGCAAAAAATATGACTATTTTATGCTTAAAATGGCCCGCCCTCACTTCGCTTCGGGGCCGTAATTCATTAATGAGCCAATAGATGGCGCTGTGTCCAATTACATCGCGCAAGCGTTTCGTGTTTTCGGTTTACCCATAAGCCTTGTCGTTGTCTATAGAAGTTATCTCTTTATAAATTGTATAGATAACTTGATAAGCTTGATTGGTGCAATTTATATTGTTTTAACGTCCTGTTTGTCTCTATGGTTTAATTAAGCACCGACCCGTGATTTCGGGGTCCTGGGTTGATTCCCGGGTCCAGCAAAGAGTATGGTTTCGGATTTTTCGAACATGGCTCAGGTTTGTGTTTGCCAATCCGCATTTAGGCAAGCGTGGTGATTAAGCCTAATCCCATCATAGTTAGCGATGACTTGATTTCTATGATGTAGACTTTTGCCCTGCAGTGGGACATTATATAGGCTGTAAGTTTACGTTTTTACCCTATGTTTCTTGGAGAAAAATGTTATATTTTCATCAGTAATATTATAGTGAGTAAGGCGGTTATAAAAGCACGGTGTGTAACTAAAATCCATCACAGACGCATTGTAAACGACGCTTGTTACCGCCGCGTCACGGGGCGCGCGCGCGCACTCGTACGGCTCCCCTCGGTATTGTCTTAGCCTCTTGCATAATGGCGCGATGTCCTTTTAATGTGTACTGCGCTTTTCCTCGCCACTTGTTTGTTTTGGTAAATTGCCGGCGCTTAGTTAAGTTGCGTTGAGTGGAGGGCTTTGTGTGAGGAAAATTTGACGGTTGAGCTTGGTTGTTTGAAGTAATAATGGGAAATAGAAACTTTGGGGTGAAAAGTATGTTTTAAAATGTTTGAAATCTTTTATCAGTCAAAAGCCGAAGAGTTTAACTAGAATTAAGTACTTGGAATAATTATATTACAGATAATATTGATTTGACTACATTAGGTAGTAAAATATACCATCAATAATTGTAAACAATTAATATTAATCTTTTTAAATTATAATTCCTAATCTACAATCGTTTCGCCAATAGATATTTGCAACTTGACTAATATAAAACTTGAATAATATATTTGGAAGACAACAAAAAATTATAGTGCTCAAATGTAGATAGAGTTTTTGTGAAAGGATAAAAACGTTTTTGAGTTTAAAAAAGACAAAATTTTCCCATGCAAACTCACCAAATAGAAAAGTAGTTTTTTTAATGTAAGCAGATATTAATTTAAAAAATAACGGATTTGTTATAAATAGGTAACGCGTAAAATAACGTTCAGGAGGATGTAAATATGTAACTGTTCAATGATACACCATGTATAAACAAAAATAAGAAAAATAAAATAAATCCCAGTACGTACTTGAACCTTCCAAACGACCGCAAGCAAACACAGAAAACAATTTAGCAGCTCTCACCGACATATTGCGGTCAGTTCCTTGTTTGCCGCAGGAAATAGAAGTCAATCATTCGAATTCACGACAACACTCGTTCAAATACTAATCCATAATCCGTGACAAAGTACCGAGGATTTGCTTCACTCGACAAACAGGGGTAGCTTGCCCTGTACCGTGAGAGCGGTCCTTTACAATCGACGCGATGAAAATCACTGCTATCTTCCTCTTTTTCACAATGTCTAAAAGAGATGGGATGCTGTCTGGAGGGTAACAGTCCTCTTTTGGGAGGCTCGTGGTAGGGGTCGCGAGGGACTCGCAGACGGGCAGAGGACACACGGTTAATCGATTTTTTCTACTTATCAAAGGAGATTTGTGTCAGTGGTCGCTGTTTGTTTTGTTAAGCTAATGGCACTTCTGTGGAATTACATTTCTATGGCACTTTTGGTTTGTAAAAGAGATTATGATTTATTTGATTTGGAGTACCTAAGTCGGGCCTACTTCATGGTGCTAAAAGCACTAAACCTGCAGTTAAATAATACCAAGAAGCACTTGAAAAACTCACATAAGGTCAGGTCTTTATTTCGTCAGAATCCGCAAATCAATAAAAGGCTAGATTGATTTAGAATTGAATGATTTTATCAATTACTAGTGTCCCTCCCTCAATTTGTTTCGGGACTTGATTTTTCTATTAGTACCCAATATTACCAATAGATGGCGCTGAGTGTCGTTTATAACACGCAAGTGTGTTTTCGATTTGTATAAGTATAACCCTCATCGATTTTAAAGAACTCCTTTATTAAATAGTGTAATTACGAGTATGTTGATAGAAGATATTTTGCCTTTAAATTGGCAAAATTGCCTCACAAATAGAGGGTTCAGTCCGTCGTAATATAAATAAAATCATCATATTAATGTCCAAAATCTAAACTTATTTCAATTTCGCCAAAACAAAACCGAAATTGCAGAGATCGCGTCAGAAATCCGCCGCTTTATACAAAACACTAATAAAGAGTGCGCTTTACAAACGCACAAAAGTTTTTAAGAACAATCACCGCACATTATTTTAGTGTCGTGTGATCGTGTCACATTTCACTGTAAGTACGAATATCTCTCACATTAGCCCAGATATCACGTTCCGCGTTCACATGATTCTTTATTCCTGTGCTTGGATTTGAATTTAAAAAATAAAAAGAACATGGCGACGACTGATCCCGCGTCTTTTGACAACACAATGGCGGACAGGAATATAAATAAAATAATTAGTACGAGTGTTGAATCGTTTAATATTACCAACAATAATTGATATTTGAATAGGATTTATTTGGCTCTCGTTGTGTGGGTTAAGTTAGCAAAGAAACACATTTATCACTTCATCTTAGCGTATCATACCTGTAGCACCATGAGTTGGAAATACTATCCTCGCTATCGAAAACTATCGCTTTGTCTCTTTCATTGTGATGCATTTGAAAGAGACAGAGCAATAGTTTACGTTATGTCAATTTTCGATGTCAACACATGGTAGCGCTACTGCTCGCGTCGAAAACCGCGTCTTCAGGGAGCTGGATTGTGGGTTTAGACCTTGATCCAGAGAAGATAATGAAGAAAATCTGTCTGAAATTCGCACTCCTAAGACAGGAGAATAAACTAATCGTATAGTATCATGGCAAAGATTACTAAATAGTTACTAACATAAGTAGATCATTTATCATCTCCCTGCCCGTTCAGTTTTCAGTAATGTCATTCTTCACATAATCTATCCATCCCTTTTTTGGCCGTCCTCTGATCCACCTATTTACATTTACTCCCATCACTCTTTTGGATAATGTTCTACTTCTCTTCTTACATAACATGGCTATATCTACCAGGAGAGACGATGCCCATTCAAATATTATATCTAAGTAGAATTTTAACCACTGAAAACATTTTTGTTCTATGATAGTGTTTCTTTACTATGGATTTTTTAATATTGGGGCGGAAAGGTTTTTGAGTGTAGGCCGTATACCTACAGGAAGACGATCTAGTGAGGGTCGCGGGAATTCCATGGATTCGGGTGGCACAGGATAGATCTGCGTGGAGAACATTGGGGGAGGCCTATGTCCAGCCGTGGACGTCTATTGGTGATGATGAACTTAAAAACTATTTAATGAATTTTAACTCCGTTTAAGCCTCTGACTTGCGCCATACAGGCCGGTGAGCAGCAATAATTGATATTTGAATAGCTTTCTTTGGCACTAACAAGGCGCTATCAAATATCGTTCAACAGCTTCGAGCCCAAACGATTATCTTGATAAATTCCCTCTCAGAATTAGATTCTGTGCTTTTTGTTGTTTTGCTCTTGAATAATGTGTCGTCACTTCCTCTCATTTGGGCTATTAGGGCTGTAGTAACCACAGTCAGACAGAACCACCGTAGGAGTATGTTTCATAGTCAAAAGTTGCTAAGTACACAGTTTCATCAAATTAAAAAGGGACGTTTTATGCATCAGGTGATCCGTCTGCACGTCTGCCCCCTATCCTATAAAAAAAACGTAGATATAATGAAACCCGGGTCATTCACATCAGTGACAGTACAGTGGTAGTTTTTAAATCCAGAAACTAACATCAGAATCCACAGGGTGTACACTGTTCTGTAAATATATTATCTAAATACATTTAACCACGTATTCAACCAATTAATTCTAATCTAACTCCCTATTCCGCCTATTGGGCCTCCGGTACCCTCACTCACTCGACGAAACATAACGCAGGCGCTGCTTCACGCCAGTCTTCTGTAAGGTCGTGGTATCACTTCGGTCGAACAAAAGTATGCTTTGAGTATTTCAAACTTACCTCGGTGATCACCAAACCGCATTAGGCAAGCGTGGGGAACTGGAGATTAAGCCTAAACCCACCATAGTGGCGACCATTTGATTTCTATGATGAAGGCATTTGCCCTGTAGTGGGATAGTACGAGTAAATAGACTGATATAAGCTACTCCTACACACTACACTAACCATATCGGCACAGAATACATAATATCGGTGTTTGTTTACGTTAGTGACGGCCTAGCATGGGGATTCCCGTTTATTCCGTCAATTTAATATTTTAGTTATAATGCAACATGAAAATATAAGGTAGGTTGATACTTTACTAATGTCGTAATGTATTCGACTTAAGAATCAAGAAGCTATTGTACGGCAATAATTACTCACCACACAGATATGGAATAAGTTATTTAGAAGGAACTATCGGGTTCGCCATTACGCCACCTGCCTCGGCATTCATGGGACTCAATACCAAATCAAAGGTAGCGAACATTTCGCTCTGCCAGTTGCACGTGCGCAAGTCATAAGAGAATGGCGGCTCACAATTAGACAAAACAAAAACTTTTTGGTATAGAAAACGTAATTGAGAGTATTATAATTTTCTCTCGATCTACTTACTAACTAGATTTCTTTCGAAATGAAGGTTGGTTCTTGTTTGCAAAACTATGTCCAATTCACAAAAGTCTCACATCAGGGCGCCCAAAACGTAGCAGACCATTAACGGACGAGAATATAACTACGTGTAAAAGGGACGAAATAAAGATCACCTCGTGAATTTCGTTTCACCAGAAAATTCACAGTCAATAGCAAAAGTTGATGCACAAGTTTACCTAAGTAGTTATTATGTTTTTCTTCTTTAAAGAACTGATGTATCTAAGTAGTGGAAACACATAGTTTCGACTGGTGTGTGGTACTAATAGCCCACTGAAACCTGCCGTCAAGCACCGCTTGCTGTATATTTCACTTAGTAAGTGAGGGGATCAGAGGCCCAGGTCAGAAACGGGAGTTAGAGGGTCATTATTCGAGATTTCATGTTCGTGGCAGTCATTAAGTAAATCTATCTACTATTCCTCCGATATTTACATCCGATGACCATGTAACTTGCTACTGCGTCAGCAATATTCATCAATTTTTTTTTCATATTATTCCCGCGGCCCAAACGCCCCGTTGGTCTAGTCCCGGGTTCGATTCCCGGGTCGAGCAAAAGTATGTTTCGAATTTTTCAAACATAGCTCGGGCTTGTAAATACCAATCCGCATTAGGTAAGCGTGGTGATTAAGCCTAATCCCATCATAGTAGCGATAACTTGATTTCTATGATGGAGGCCTTTGCCCTGCAGTGGGACAGATATAGGCTGATACTTTACTTTTTACTTTATTCCCGCGGCCCCATCTACCGCGGCTCGCTACCTCCTGTCCCTTAGGGCACCCCCCGCACGATATTAACTGTCATTCGCAAGAATCGCTCGCGTGATTAATCGCGACGACAGACAGACGGACCCGGGTGAGACCCACATGTTAATTGCGCGTCATTATACCAGCACTATTGTACCGGTTGATTGCCGTCTTTTTGTGCTCGTGCGCAGTGACCGGTCGGTGCAACGGTGATAGGTATTTGATGAGGCTTTTGATTTGATTTGTTTTGATTAGTGGGATTTGGATTGATTGTGGAAAGTTTCTCAGAGGTGCATGTGATATGCTACACATCGTGAATTTTAATTGCCTGAAAAACTTTTCGTTGGCATTATACAGAGTGCATTGGGTCATTCTTCTTTTTTAAGTGATAGGTGGCAGGCGGATCACCTGGTGGTAAGCGATTGCCGCCGCCCATAATTATACACCAGCAACACCAGTAGAGTCACAAGTGCGCTGGCAAGCTTTACCTATTAAAGAGGTTAAGGGGTTAAAGGTCCTTTAACCCCCTTTTCCTCCAATAGTGTTACCGGTGTGTTGTGTTTTGTCAAGTGACTGAGGGCAATCACTCGACAAAACACAGCGGAGGCGCTGCTTTACGCCGGTCTTCTAACTCGCACTTGTGACTTCTACTAGCGTTGCAGGTGTCTATGTGCGGCGGCAATCGCTTACCATCAGGTGATCCGTCTGCCTGTCTGCCACCTATCACATAAAAAACCAAGACAACAAAACGCCCTGTAAATAATTGAATCACGGATCACAACACCCAAGCCCGGTAAGGTCAGATGCGAATTATTTTTTGTCTCGCTTCGATGGAAATCATTTGGGCCGATGAGTCGTCGGTTTCGGACCTGGAGGTAGTGATGCGACGCAAGGCGACTGCGAAATGACTCGAGTGTAATTAAAGTAAACTTCAAGTCCAAAAGGCGTTCACTCGGATTCTTAAACGAACCAAGAGAGCGCTGTAATTAAATTGTGATGTAAATTTTGGAGGAATATTGGGGTCATTCATCGAGATTTAATTTTCGAAGCAATCATTAATCTACTATTCTTCCGAAATTTACATCAGAATCTTAGAAGATACCTATGTATATAACTTTTAACTAAATGTTAAGATTATGATGTGAATTTCGCAGAAATACTCGTAGCAGCTTTAATGACTGCCACGAAAATTAAATTTCGAAAAATGCTGAAATGGATTTTAGGATTGCCACGAAAATTAGATCTCGAAGACTGTCCTTTTCAGGCATCAAAGTTAGACTCAGTTTTTCCGCGGGCTTAGAGACGTCATTTAACCTTAATGTTCATTATCTTAATTATGGATGACTTTATGTTTATTAAAGTAAATTGACGTCTCTCTGAGCGGCAGTTGTAGTTCTCAACAGCAGTATTGTAGTGAATTTGTAAAATGACTCGAGTGAATCCGAGTCGGTCCCATCTCTACCTGGTAAATTGTTTGTTTAACTTTTTTGGGCGTAAGGTGTACATGTCAGGGCAATCGGGGCGAAGACATTTTAATGACTTTATTATTGAGTTGGATGTAGGTTGGCTTCCACGTTTGTTTGGACGCATGACGCGACTTTGTTGAGTAAATATGTTTCATCAAATTGTTGCTTCAGATCTCTGATACAGTTATATTAACCTCGGAGTTGAGCACTCTTAAAACATACCATCTGTTTTGGGACCTGACCGAAACAGCTTTATCACAGAAATATTAAAAAGACTGGGGTTTGTGAGTGTGTGTGCGGTTTTCATACTAGAGGCGACAAATGAGCAAGTAGGTAACCTGTTGGTATGTAATGATGAGGGTAAATGTTTGAAGCTTGCTTTTGTTTCGGACTCTAGTCAGGGTAATATTTTCGAGCACTCGACATTTAGAGAGTTCATAAATTCATCCATACAGACTTCAATATCGAGTGCAACGAGAACTGCTACGCAGGTCGCTAAGTCAGCGGAGTAATTTTACTGAATCAGTTAATATTGAATTATTTGTATTAGAAATTAATGTGAAAATTGTATGAAGAAAAGGGTGGCTTCCAATTACATCAAATTTCTACCTTTAAAGGTACGTAACGTACGTCTGTCAATACTAATTTAATATCATTTTAGATCCATTTTGTTTCCTACACTGCGGAAACCGGGAACGATGGGACTGTAATACGGGCCTGATTGCCTCCAATACATCTCGCCCACACATATCGAGACAATGGCCATTCATTCCTTTGATTTCTCACCCAATTAACAAGAAAAACAGCGGGCGATAATCCGTGGAACACTGAAGATTTGACGCATTTACTATTTAGGCCGAAATAATAACACTATAGTTTTGCTCACCCTAATTCCAATAAGGATCTAAGACAATACGAGCGGTGGGAGTTTAGGTTTTGTGGTACCGTAAATAGGGTTGAATTTTCAGTGAAAGTGGCAGACTATTAGGTCATCTGGAGCCAGGTTGTAGTTGTAGGGTTGCCAATCGTATGGATTATCTAATACAAATTGTCAGTTGTACGATTAGTTAACTTAGGTATGAGCTGAAAGCAAAATCCAACAATAAATAGTTATTTATTTTAACTAAAGTATCATTTATGCCCAATATTACCAAGTTTTATTGATTCCGCTGAAGAAAAGATGCCGACCCTAGCGAAAAAAGATGAGCGGATTACCGTTCAATACTCAATATCTTTAGTTATTTAAATCCATATTCCTCCTATATAAATTTCGTAGGAATATGGATTTAAAAGCTCCCACGAAACTTAGGCCTACATCTCGTGGAGAATCACCATCAAATGTTTCATTCATGTTTTACTTATTATAATATCAATTGTGTGGATTAAATAATTCCACGCGTGCGAAGTCGCGGGCGGCCACTAGTAAGGTATAAATATTTTACCATCTCAAGAGTTTCTAGTAAATTATCCTATTCGTAGTCATACCAGACCATGCGATCACTTGGTGCTAGATAATTCCAAAGTTGTCATCCCTGGAGGACCCATAGGGAGCTTATTAGAAGCTCGTGAGAATGGAAGCGTGCGTTTGACAATCTCGTGATGGGAGTGACCGAGGCCTTTGTGCCGTGAGCGATGGAACGAGCGCTCCGATTGTGTCTCTTTTATCACTGGGGCGTTGGGATGAAATATTCTGTACTGGGTATATTTGATAGTTTCAATTTTCATCTGGTAGAGAAGAGCGTGTCTCGTTACTAAGGAGAACGGCCGGCAACGCATCAGCGACTTCACTGATTTTGCAAATGTTCATGGGCAGAGGTGATCAGTTACCATTAGGTGACTCATAACTGAAGACCGAAGAGGGATCTGGATCTGGATCAATGGCTTAAGTTGGGTCAAGTGAGTGAGGGCATCGGAGGCCCAATTGGGGGTAAGGAGGTTAAAGGTTGGCAGCGCACTTGGGTCTCTACTGGTGTAGCAGGTGACTATGGGTGGCGGCGCCATCAGTTGATCCGTCCGCTCGTCTGCCACCTATCACATAAAAAAAGTTCCTTTCCGAGGCACAGGGGTACAAAACCGCCAACTTCCATACTCCGGTATACATTTTTGGTTCGACCCGGGAGTCCAACCCAAGGGCAGCCGTTTTAAAGTGCGTTCCCAGTTATGCCACCGAGGCAGCTGTTCCGTTGATAATTTTATGTAGGACTAGTAGTAGTAAACAAGAAAGAGAGTATATTTTGTATGGACTTAAATTGAATAAAGAATATTTCATTTCAAAGATCTTAAACTACTATCCACATTTTCTGTCAGCATAGAACATGTAGTAACAACCTATTTAACATTGACGAGTCGATAAAAAGTTCAAAATAATTAGTAGTCAATTCTGAGCGACAACATCAGAGGAAACATGAGAAGTTGATGCAGTCAGATGTCAATGGACAGGCTAGGCTCATTTGCTGTGACCGACATCAAACACGCCGCCGCCTCTGCAGAGATGGCGCGAGGCATAAGGGAACAGCGAGCGCGCTAATGTTGCCACGGAATTTGAAAGAAAGAGAGAAAAGAAAATACATTTTTTTTTGGATAACACAAATGACACAGGAATTAATCACAAACACGAAAAAATTAAAAAAGAAATTGGAGTCGATCTATGTCGATGGAGTCGATGGAGACGTCTTGACGACCTTGTATGTAAAACCTTTAATGATATAATTTCTAGTGTAACTATATAGAATTCCATACTAAAAGCATTTGAAAAGGTGATCCCAACAACATCATTAGTAGTCTTACCAAATAGCGCTATTAACGAATGGAGCCTTCACTGGCGGCGACAGTTTCAATTCAACACGTTCACGCTATATCTAGGATCACTATGATCGAAGGTGTGAATCGTGGTTAGCCGTTGTTTCGCCGAATTCTGGGTGTTTGTGTTTAATAACTTATGAATCGCTCCATCGACGATTGGCGAAAAGAATTGATTGTATCGCGCAAGACATTGACAATGACATGAACCTCTTTACAAATATTAAATAGATAGATAGATAGATAGATAGACTAGTGGCCCGCCCTCGCTTCGCTTCGGTATTTTAATTTTTTGAACGAAGTAGAATTCACAACAATTAAAGTAATTAGCAAAAAGAAATTTTACTGATACCTACTTATAGGATTGATAATTTTGGTGATCGTAAACCTTAATGAAGGAATCTCAAAAAGATTTGATTTAAAAAATGTTGGGGGGACTTTTATAAAATTTCTATGCAAAGCCTAAATACCAATTTTCAAGATTCTAGCTTCAAAAAATGACAATACTTCGTTCCAACCCCCTTTTGCCCCCTTTTTAGGTTGAAGAAAAAAATTACGAATTCACTTTCATTACATTTGTAGGCAAAGCCCAAATACCAAGTTTCAAGAATCTAGCTTTCAAATTGACAATACGGTGTTTTATCCCCCTTTCTCCCCTTTTTAGGTTGAAGAAAAAAATGCCGAATTCAATTTCTTTACATTTGCATGCAAAGCCCGAATAGCAATTTTCAAAGCTCTAGCTTTAAAAATGACGAATTTTCCATACGACGTTTTAACCCCCTTTCACCCCTTTGTAAGCTGAAGAAAAAAAAATGCTGAAATTACTTTCATTTAATTTGTATGGAAAACCCAAATACCAATTTTCAAGACTCTAGCTGTAAAAATAATAAATCTCCCATACATTGTTTTAACCCCCATTTCACCCCTTTGTGGCGTGAATTTAAAAAAAAACTAAAACAGGTCAATTTTTATTTTTGATAAACAACCATAATCCAAATTTTCAAATCTCTAACATCAAAATTGAAAGACTTTCATACTAACGTAAACCCCCCCTTTCACCCCTTTAGGGGGTGAATTTCGCCAAACCCCTTCTTAGTGCGCGCCTACATAGTAAGAACTACCTATGTTTCAAATTTCATGATTTTAGGTCCAATAGTTTTGGCTGTGCGTTGATAGATCAGTCAGTCAGTCAGTCAGTCAGTCAGTCAGTCAGTCAGTCAGTCACAGGCCGAGGCGTTACCTCTTTATTAATAGTATAGAAGATATTCTTTATTGCACAGAAATAGAATACATGAGTGAAACAACAGCTATAGACAGTACAATAAGGCGGTCTTATCGCTTGTAGCGATTTCTTCCAGACAACCTTTAGGTACTTAGATAGAAAGAAGATTTTGATCCTCAAATGCACTTGACAAACCCGCTCGCCGCCCCAGCCTTGCGGCTATCATCAAAGCGAGGTCACATGTCCGCATCCATATGTTTTCTTTACGGCTTTCGCAACATACAGCCGTGGAAAATTAACTCCGCCTAGCCACTCTATTAAGGAGAACACCCTGTACAGTTAGCTGCACAATGCTTCGTTTGCAGCGACAATGGAAATTAGTTAAGTTCTTACTGAGGGTATGGGATGCGCATGAGTGGTTTACACGCAGTTTGGAGCAGAGTGATGTTCAGTCCTTGAACTTAGGGATGGAAGAAGCTGTGTGGACACTTTATAGTATTCTTTTTTTTTATGTGATAGGTAGCAGACGAGCAGGCGGATCACCTGATGGTAAGCAATTGCCGCCGCTCATGGACACTTGCAACACCAGTGGAGTTACAAGTGCGCTGCCAACTTTTTATCTCCTTCCCCCCGGGTGGGCCTCCCGTACCCTCACTCACTCGGCGAAACACAGTACAGGGGCTGCTTCACGCCGGTTTTCTGTGAGGCAGTGGTATCACTCCGGTCGAGCCGGCCCATTCATGCCGAAGCGTGGCTCTCCCACAGTATTCAAAGAATATGCGAGTATCAAAAACTGCTGCCACCCATATCTTTTTAAATGGCCTTGTTTCACTACAGGGAGGCAATTCTCGTGCGCTCGACATAGAAGAGGAGAGAAGAGAGATTTCATACATACCTACGTCTATACAAATCTCTAATTCTACTTCAATGGCGATTGCACGAGAATCGTTGCCCCCAGGACACATCTACCGACTGGGGGAATAGGTCCCTTCATTATAAATCGTGAGAGACCCACGCTTCGATATGAATGGGCCGGCTCCACCAGTGATACCCCAGCCTCTCAGAAAACTGGTAGGTATGTAGCAGCGCCTGTGCTGTTCTTCACGGATTTAGTGAGGGTACCAGAGGCCCATTCGGGGGATGGGAAGTTTAAAGGTTACCGCCGAGCTACTGGTAGAGTAATGCACATACCCGTAGAATTGAAAATCCCAGAGGTGCGTGCTCGGATTCGAACATACAACCTTCCATTAAAAGAGGGCACATTCATCTCCTTCAACTTTCTTACATACATTTTCTTTTTACACTCCCGACCAACAAAACTTCAACTTGATAAAGTTACTATCATGCTGTTATGACAAGCCATTACTCTAACCGATCTGATTCAAAATAGAGAAACTATCAAGCACAATAATTAAGATATCCCATCTCATAAATCTAAATTGAAATCAGCTTTCAAAGCCCCTTTCACTTCTGCCTGCGATTCCTTAACGTATCAATTTTAACCCTTAATTACCGCTAGCTGGTCGAAAAGACCGCCGGTGCGACACTAAGTGTTATTGATGTTTCAACCACATTAACCACCGCGGGGCAAATTAAAGTAGCTATCACGCAGGTGTCAAAAGCTTTGCCGAAGTGGGGCAAAAAAGGTCATCAGGTATAAAACGTGTAGACGGCGGATTGCGGGCATAGATTAAGACTGAGTGGTGACTAGGACGGGAGCTGGAGTGGTTTTTATTACATATTGTTAGCAAATATTATTTTAATGTAACGTTCACTGAAGTTATTAAATTAGCATAATATTTTACCTGCAGAAATATAACCTGTCAGATGTAGAGATATGTTTGACATTAAGAAGACGTCTCCGTTACAAAATTGTGAATCTTTTTATCAAAATATTATGCAAAGATTGTGTAATTTGTGTCCTTGTTCATTTTATTTTTATTTGTATTGTTATTATGTATGTTTACCGATTTCTCGGACAATTATTGCATTATTAGTGATGAAAATAAGCAAAAATTAGACCGATGAATTAAAAATAGATACCTAAGTTTAGTTTTAAATATTATCCACGCTTTAAACGAGAATTTATAATCGTTGTAACTGTTGTAAGTACTTTTGTTTTCTTTAAATCCAATTTTAGCCATTATTTGACAGGGTTAGGTTAAAAGTTTAGGCGCTACTGATACATGCTTGTTCTTTTTTATAATTTTAGTACCTATTTACGTTTTTTATAGTGTGGAGAAGTAATGCAGACCTGTAAACCCTCTCCATGTTAGAAACGTGTGACGGTTCTGTACCTTTGCACCTTGGTGTGTGTTCCTGTGCGTTAACGCGCGTTTTTATTATTATGACAATATTAAATCAAGGGGCGGTCGGCGGCCGCGATGGCGATGATTTATTGGCTTCTCGTTGGCGACGCGCGCAAGGGTTAGCTCGGGGACTTTTTGTCCCCAGCACTGGCGGGTTGGGAAACCGAGAGGTGTTCGTTACGGATAGTTCCTTTAGTTTTTGTACCAGCAATTAGTTAAATTTCTTTTTTGGTTCTTTGTAATCGAGCGTTTTCCGTGGACGAGACACGCTTCGGCATGAAATGGGTAGGTTCGACCAGAGTGATTTAACGGCCTCAAGGTGTCTCATGCTTACACTTTTCTCGGAGTGAGTGAAGCAACCGGAGTCCTACCAAATCTGGGGGGATGGGGGTTTTAAAAGTTGGCAGTGTACTTGTCTCTGCTGGTTGTGCAGACTTTTATGGGTAGATAGCGGTAATCGCTTACCATGAAATCTCGTCATATCGACTAGGTAATACTTTCAATTTACGTCAAATGTCGACGTTTTGAGATTCTAAGAAGCTTTAGGAAGTCTGAGCGCCGATGATATTAAGTATGATAATTTGACGCCCCCAAGCCTACTACCAGCCAGCCAGACTACATAAAGTTTATGGTAAATCTGCCATGGCTCAGTTAGGAGTCTTTAATGACACTCATAATATCCTTTACGAAAACGCCATTACCTTAACAAAAAAGCATTATGATAGGACTTCATTTACACGATTACAGCCTAAACGCTCATCAGGAAGTCCAACAAAAACCCCAAATGAGTCAAACCGTGACGTATCAAATAAGATCCATGGCTGTCTTCGGAACGACCAATGAGAGCCAGATATCATCTATATAGTAATGGCCGTAATTTGTGCGCAGGAATGCCGGGGGAATGCAATGCATCACATTTGATACACTGTCTCGTTACGGACTAAAAACGCGCTTTTGACCAAGTTTTGGGGTGGTGCAAGTTAATACAGGTGGCGGGCCAAATTTGGTCACTCCAATACTCTACCATGAATTTCAACCTCGGCCATATCATCACTTACCATCAGCCAAATGTCTGTCTACTCGAAAACAAAAGTGGTTTTTAATGAATTATAAACTTTATTGAACAAAGTAAGACGAATGAAAGGAGAAACAATAACTGAAAAAACTACCAAAAAGAAAAAATTTAACAGAGTAGGCCCCTGTGCTTGCAATATCCCCAATGCTGGCAGCATTAACTCGTAGGTTTAGTCTCGGAAAAAATAGAGAGAGCATTAATATACTTTAATTGCTTACAAACTTCGATCTTAATTGTAATCTCTACTCACGATCCCCATATGGAAGTCGCGTTCTTATCCACTGATCTATATC
This sequence comes from Cnaphalocrocis medinalis, assembly GCA_014851415.1. Lineage (NCBI taxonomy): Eukaryota > Metazoa > Arthropoda > Insecta > Lepidoptera > Crambidae > Cnaphalocrocis > Cnaphalocrocis medinalis. The sequence goes on along the minus strand of CM026284.1, from coordinate 16,261,181 downwards.
CCTCATGAAAACTCATAATTTCATCTAATAGACGCTCACTGCTAGACATACGAATATCCCAAAGATATTCAAACTGATCGATCGGTTCTATGCTGCCACTCGCAACCAAGGGATTCCCGCAAAGGTCACCAGTAGCGCTACCATGAGTTGACTTCGAAAACTGACATAACGTAAACTATTGCTCTGTCTCTTTCAAATGCATCACAATGAAAGAGACAAAGCGATAGTTTTCGATAGCGAGGATAGTATTTCAAACTCATGGTAGGGCTACAGTTCGGTCCCCAACAGCTGTGACCCCATATCGTAAGTCCCCATTGACGAATCGTACTTTACATCTCGTCACTTGGACCCCCTCAACCGCTAATGACGAGTTTGGGAAAAACATTTAAGTCGAACCTCGAGACCTGCCGTCACGCGCCACTCCGCACAATGTATGTGAGTACTCCACCGAGGTCATAAGCACCTATGTGATCCTATGTTGTAGCACCTTTATAACACACAATCATAAGCCTATACTCTTCTGTGGTAAACAGCACCTATGCAACTCACAATGCACCTATGTATTCCTCTATCGTATTAAGCACCTTTATAACTCAGGGTCATAAGCATCTATACTACTCTGTTGTAATAGGCACCTTCTCAACTCACGTTAAACACGATTAGCCATCCACCCTTACACTGTGGAAGTTCCACCAGCTCGTACTAAGCGTTTCGCTTCTTCTTTCTTGGTACGAACTGCTGAAGGATATGGAACAACTTGCCGGCTTCTGTGTTTCCAGAGAGCTACAATTTGGGTATCTTTAAGTCGAGAGTGAATACCTAGGCTTCTTCTGGGAAAGCACGCTACATCTTAGACCTCATTGTCACTCTCCATCAGGTGAGATGAGGTCAAGTGCAAACCCATCTTATATAAAAAAAAAATCTACCTCTTCTGTATTAATCAGCACTAACCTATGCAATTCACGGTGCACCTATCTGTTCCTCAGTCGTAAAAGCACCTACCTATCACTCAGGGTCATAAGCATCTATTATGTATACTCTTCTGTGACAACAAACACCTATGCCATTCATATTACCATATATGTTTGATATTTTATTAATTCATCCAAGAAACATACGATAATAGTACAAATCCAATACTTATGAACATTCATTGTGCGACGAGAGTGATTGATATTGCGCGGGCGCCGATGACAGAACCAATAGTTGCGCGCGAGACAATGCTGTGATTGATACATCAAGCAAGGTACATTTCACAAGACCGACTGTACTGCAGTAAGCTCCTATATCTTGGTTGGATTTATATATAACTGTGGCCTCACCACGTTTCGGGACATTAATTCCACTCTGTATCAATAGATGGCGCTAGGTGTCGATTGAATCGCGCTTGTGTTTCGCCCTTTTCGGTTAGTACATAAGGTTACAACTATTATATAATATATGATCATAACTAAATAAATAATAAATTCACACAACATCTCATACTGTCCTAACTCCGTACTAAGTAGGTAGCATCTTAAGTTAAAATATCAGATTCATACACTGAACAAACACAAGTGAAAGATATTGAATTTTCACGAAAATTACGAAGGGAAAATTCTAGTAGACGTTTGAACTTACAACATAGGGGATGTTGTAAGTCCAAACGTCTACTAGATTTTTCCCTTAGTAAAGTAAAGTAAAGCGGACCCTATAGGCAAAATGGTCTATCTTAATAAAAGTCTTATTTACTTAACAGAGAGATTTTTCTAGAAACGACAAGCGGGCCAGCGGGTCATCTGATGTTAAGTAGTATCGCCGCGCCCATAAACATCTGCGAAATCAGAGATAATCTTTCCTTTGCTTTAAAAACTAAACTAAAAGTAAACCTTTACTTAACTGAGAATTTTAGTTAAGCGGTCTGTTTTGCCTTCCTCTCCCCTGCTTCTGTGACAAAAACTCGGTACGTTACAATAGAAATTGCACAGAAAATCGAAAATAATTGTTATGGAAATCATCAAAAGTCGTAAAAGAAACTGTTAACCAGCGGTACAATAGCTGCTTTCATGCCCGCGGCAGTAACATACAATATTTATAGCGCGGCTTTCTTCAACATGGAAAATCTACATAATTGGTACCCATTGAGGTATTTCGCGTATGTATAATGTGTTGTGAAATTCACCTAGTTGTTTTCAAATTGCTTGGTTTAAAATGAGATCATTTGCACCAATATAATTTTTGGTTTAAATTTGAATCACTGACACTCGATAATATCGGACGTTAAACTATCGATTGTATCGATAATATTGGCGTTTATCGTGGCTATTATCCTGGCCATTAGCTCCGTTTTTTTAATCCATTAAAAGCACATTAACGAATAAGGAAGGTGATCGGTGAAGTGTTGTGAAGATCCTGGCCAGGCACAGCGATATACCAGCAGCAGCAGCGACCTAGCAACTTCTAGCAACTTACGACAGACCACGAAAAGGCGATCCGTAGACAAGGTGAGCAAGTCTTGCCAAGTCTATATCATTTCCCAACCAAAAGTTTTGCTACAAATTTCCCTTTCTTAGTATCGGAAACGACATTGCAATTAAGTCTTTCTCGATTCACGTGTACCTACTATACGCCGAAATACGTTCGTATACAAGCGTTTGGATTTTTAAAGCGCGTTTTCAACGCACGTGCGTCCTCGTATTCTAAAACGAACGTAAGTAAACGCGCGGAAAATACGCTTATCTGAACCTACTCTAAGAAGGTAAGATGTTTTCAAGACAGATTTAGCAGATGTTTAACAATCTTGGACGACTACTACGACTAGGTTCATTTTCACAGCTAACAGATCAATAAATCCGTATATTTATATTCCCCTCCGTAACTTCAACACGGCTAATAGTTAATAGAATTCCTTTTCTCGGCGGTTAGTGGCAACAACAATGGCCGGGTCGTTTGCCAGTGGAAAGTCATCAACGTCAATAGAATCATGTGGACCGGTGACGCACCTCGTAATGAGTTCTGAATGTCCCCTGGGTAGGGCTGACAGGGGAAAAAAGTATGCCTAAAATCATGTCAAGCAATCACACAGATCAAACTAAACCATCCTTGTACTAGCTGCTCTGCTGCTCATAACATAAGGATCTCTACAATCTACAGAACACAATTCCATACAGTAGTCCTAGCACGGTTTTTTAAGAAATCGTATCGTGCCCACGCAGGATTACGTTAGTACCCAGTACGTAGCATTTTCAGTGACTTATCGTATTGTAGCATTTCCTTCAAAAAGTATTAGTACCTATACGTTAGTTGTAGGTAACTTACGTTGCGATACTATCCTTTTTGACGATTGTGCAATAAAGTCTTGCTTACATACGGAAGAAAGAGCTCTTCAATTTTCATACAAATGGTTAACGATACGCTTATGCTACGATTTCTCTGAAAAGTTCGTGCTGGGCCTAAGCTACTGAAAACGTTTGAAAAAGTGATCCCGAAAGCGTTATCACTTATGACAGTGCTTCACTTTTAAGTGGTAAGTACCAATAGATATGAAAAATCCCTCGCTAAGTTTTTGAATAAACAATGTTCTATTCTAAGTACATATGCCAATGCTATATATTTCTTTATTGGATTATCGATATAATTTACAGCAATACATTTATGACACGATGACAAAATTAAAATCTAAGTGCACTTATAATTAACATGTCCTTACATATGTATAAGTTTATGTATCACTCTTGATTCTCGTTGACAACCCTATACAGAGATGATGGCGATGATCTCACGGGGCACAGCCGCTCAATCAGCGGTTTGCATCGGGTAACAATTAGATGACTTGCTGACGCCGAGGCTGGCGGGCGATGACGCTTTACAAACATTGCGCGTATTACTCGATAATTGACCAGCTTTTTGAGGACTAGGAAGGAACTTAGTGGGTAAGAATGGAGCCTTTTAACCCCTAATAACACAATCGGAAAGTGGTTGCCACCTGATTTTGAACCTTATCTGTCATGATACAAAAGCGAAAACCAATGAAATTTTTCGTTGACTTATATCCTATTAAGTAGGTAGCTGGTAGGACGGGAGCTCGTAGAGGCGAATCAGGTGGTTTATAATGAAAGTAAAATTAAAGTATGAGCCTTTATACTAACTGTCCCATTGCAGGACAAAGGCATATCATAGAAATCAAGTCATCGCTACTATGATGAGATTAGGCTTAATCATCACGCTTGCCTAACGCGGATTGGTGATCACAAACCCGAGCTTATTCGGAAAATTAGAACATACCTACCCTTTGCTCGACCCGGGAATCGAATAGTCACTACAAAAGAATTATAGAACTAAGGGAATAATTTTAAGTATGCTGTCGTTAAAAACTGGCCAGTTTAGTGATATCAGGCTTGCTGTGTCAGCGCTTTTATCCAAACATAAAAACCGAGCAATTAAACCCGCGAACAAACGCTTAACATGTAATTAATTTAGCTGGTCTAGGGGTAGAGATGCGACTTCGACTCTTGAGCGACTCAAGTGAAAAAATAAAAACTATTGAGTCGACTATTAATTAGGTAACCTACTAGACCCTAATATTAATAATCTTCCAGCCGATTCAGCACGCAGAATATATTATAGTGCTCAAATGGGTGCGCAAACACAGGTGCACTCTCTATTCCCTTACCCTTTTAATTCGATGGGACACCAGTATGACATGACTGAAGAAAATTTTTTAGCGCGACCCGGGGTTCGAACCCCCAAGCGCACCTGTAGCTTTAAAGTGCGACCCACTATCCACTGTGCACCTCGGTGGTCTGATGACCATAATATTAAGATCCTAATTCTTTATTCATTCATTTAGAATATTTACATAAAATTCGATTCAGATATTTTCGTATCCTTGATGCAGAAAAAAAGTTTTGAAAGTGACTCTTTTTCTGTAAGACAGAATTATTGATGTTTTCATCATTAGTTACACACGACATTTGTTTTTCTGAAAAAAAATTCTACACGTACCTTAACGTTGACCATTAAAGTACAGTTAATTTTGGATTAGTAGCATTAAACGTTACATACATATGTAAAGAAATGTTAGTACATATGGGAAAGCCAACTTCTCCATATAAAACGCCAATTTCATAGGGGAAGTGGGGACCCAATATTTGAGCGACTCAATTACTAGATTTGCCGTCACAACACTACCTAGGACAGCTGCCGCTGTGGGCGAGCAATATATCTAGAGGCTGTCGCCAAACGATTATGCTGATAGCCTGCGCAAGAGCACGCGGCGGGTACGCTTTGAACGACATAAGTATTTTATTTATGTGATAGGTGGCAGACGAGCAGAATAGGGAGAGGTGGGAGAGACACGCTTCGGCATGAATGGGCCGGCTCGGCCGGAGTGATACCAAACGCAAAATAGGTACAAATGTAAGTATTTTGCTCTTGTCGTATTTGTTCCACTCTCTACCAACCAACATACCTATGGCGCTGGGTGTCTGTTCATTTTGTATAAGTTTATCGTTGGTCGATGTATAGAAGAAGAAGACAATTACCAGTATCTACTGCAGATGGAGCTGGAAGTTGATTACATCGCACAAGTTTAAACGTTAATTATGAGATTAACCTTTTTATAAATGGTATTTACCTCAGAAAAAGGTATAACCATTAAAAACTGTAATAACAATAAAAACATTTTTGTCCACCAAAAGTTGTTGGTTTTTTGTACCCAATGATTATCTAAAATTGTGACCATTTTAATTATATGCGTACCTACAGCATATTTTTATCGTAAAGTATTGCATTATACATTTTATAAAATATGTTTTTGCTGCTATATTGTAACGTTTTGTAAAAATAAACATAACTTGACATTTACAAATGAGTGTTAAGCAAACGGACTGATTACTTTTTTTTTACTTATTGCAAACGTATTAGCCTCGCCAACGAGTCACATCCTCCCCTTAGCATGTGCTTTAACCTCGCAAATTGCTGTTAATTTAATATAACTGATGATTTAAGTACTTATAATAAGTACATCGCTCTCACGCTTGCTATGACTTTTAAATCAGAGGCGACTACGACTGTTTATAAAAATCTGAATTTATTACCGAAGAAATCTGGTAAGCTTAGCAGGTAGGTAACACCAGAAATAAACACAAACTTGCTGTTCCAAATCTCAGACTTCATAAAATTGGTAAATCGTTTGTCGGAATGAGCATTAAAATTACCACAAACCCTTGTTGATTTACACATACATAAATTTAAATCTCAAGTTAAATCTTATTTGACGGCAAATGCCTATTATACAGTTGAAGAATACCTAAATAACAAGAATTTGTGGAAATGATAAACTGTTCACCTACACAGTATGATAACAAATTTGAAAAGATTAAGTTTTACTGAGTTTCTTGCTGATTCTTCTCGGTAAAAATTGATCTTCCGAATCAGCAGTACTTAGGTAGATTATAAAATTTGACATTCATAAATGTTCTGTAAAAGACTTAAATTGATTAAAGATATTTTGATTGATTTGACTAATTGATTGACTAAAAATATGTTAAAATTTTTTGAACATAGCTCAAGTTTGTGATCACTAATCCGCAATAGGCAACCATGGTGATTAAGCCTAATCCGAACATTGTAGCGGTAATTTTGGAGGCCTGTGCTCTCCAGTGAGAAAGTATACCTATATAAGATGTTACTTTATACTTTCAGAGGCGACAAACGAGCAAGCGGGTAACCTGATGGAAAGGAATCAAAGTCACCTATCATGAAGATCTGCAAAATTTAGAATGTTTATCGAGTTTTTACCCTCATTTAGTAATTCTACAAAACAAATCTGAGCAATAAAAATCTTCAGGGAAAAAGTAAGTAATAAGTAAGTAGTTTAACGTCTTCATTTGAACTGAAATAAAATAAAACTTGATCATCCAAAAATGATTAATACTCTTAGGTATAATAATGGTTAAGACCTTTTTTGCGTGCCAGATTCTTGTGAAATGTGAGATCAAAATCGCTATAATAACGAAAAAAATTAACAAAAACATACCTACAACTTTAAAAATATATCAGCGTAAAATGGTAGGACCTACAAATATGGTGGGCCCTACTCAAACATCGTGTAGAAGCCGGTGGGCAAGATGTGTAATGAAGCACATTAACACGCAAATTAAAGCCAGTTCGGGCCTAGTCAGGCATTGTAGGCCAGTCTGCCAGTGGGTGATGTTGCCAGGTGGCGGGCAAGATGGGTGACCGGCCAGCGCGCGTCGTGTAACTGATATCTGATACTCTGATATAGACGTACGTGAAGTGTACTGCAGGCCGAACAAAGTGACTACCTAGCGTCTAGCAAATAAATATTCTATTCTATTCTATTCTACCTTTTTAAAATAAGATATTTTCATTATTTTGCACCTTCAAATACTAGGTGGAGTCGAGTCGTGCGGCTGTTGGGAATTTGGGAGGAATTTTCAGTTGGTCCTATTGGCTTCCATATGAGTTCCTTCTGCATGCTTGTTAAAGCTAAAATGTTTAAAACTCCAACCACTCAGGTTGTAGTTTTAAACATTTTAGCTAATGTGTCTTTGTGTTCTTCTGCTTATGAACTATATGTTATGTATTGTACTTTAATTTCTAATGTAACGTTGATAATATGATGTAAAACTTTCGCGTTGCATAATTTATATAACGACAGCACTCGCGTTGTCCGGTTTTTGTCAATATTATGTTCCCTGCAATTATTTGTTCTATGCTAACATTAACATACGGAATTCTATATTCCATATAATTACCTAGTCTGTATATCTTATAAATTTAGAATCATGCGAATGCATCAATAATGTTTAACTATTTTCATAATTTAATTAAAATCTTACGAATATTAAAACTGCAACTTCTGTAAATCTGTACAAACGCAGGACCCACAATAACCTTTCCATGCTCGCCACTGCACCAAGCCGGTGCAGCGATGCAAAATATCGGCGAGCAAAAAGTGCGCAAATCCCGCGATCCCGGGATCCGCGCGGGATCGCATTACGCGCTAATGGAGCGTGCGCATCCCCGGCCCAGCCCACACCCGTCGACCACAGAAACTTCAAAAACTGTTTATTTTGTATTTTTTTTTTTGGTATAGGTGGCAGACGAGCCGACGGATCACCTGATGGTAGGCGATTACTGCCGCCCATGGACACCTGCAACACCAGTGGTGTCACAAATGCCCTGCTTACCTTTTAACCCTACTGCCCCTGGATAGGGCCTCCGGTACCCTCACTTACGCAGCGAAACACAGCGCATGCAATGCTTCACGGTTTTCTGTGAGGACGTGGTATTACTCCGGTCGAGCCGGCCCATTCATGCGAAAGCGTGGCTCTCCCCATAAAACTTATAAATAATAGTCCCAAAAAACCTACATCGCCTCCCTAGAGGAGTTAACCGTTTAAACACAAAACAAATGCTGTGATTGGAGGTTATTGGACACTAGTGAGGTGACTTGTCGACTTCTTCATCATCGGAAACGTGATAGCAACTCAGAAAAAATTTAGGTATTTATTCGTCGCGAGTTCAATCGAACTTTTTTTCCTATGGTCTTAATCGCACTGGGTTATACACTCGAACACTATAAATTATAAGTAAAAAGAAAAGACATTTCCCTGAACTAATAAATGTCACGTTCCGTTTGGTTCCGTAGTCAAATGGCAAAAAATTATAGATTCTTCATGTCGGTCTATCTGTCCGTACGACAGCCACTTTTTTCCTTAACTAAGTAAGTAAGTATAAGAACAACTTACCTACATATTAAGTATATTGTTTTTAATTTCGTGTCATCATGGTGAATCAGATGTTTTCAGCCCTTTCTTCTGGCTCGACAATCGAAATCGAAATCACCACTACGGTCGTTCTGCACTAAAGATACTTTTTACCAGTTATCGACATAGCCCTCATGCAAATCAACGACATTTTACTAGGTCGTCCAACTGCGAGTACTGCGACGTCCAGTTCTCTGACGTTTTCTACGGGCCAAGGATCGGATCGGCCCTGCTTTCTTTAAGAGACGACTTTCGTCCAACCTCTTGATTTTGTTTTTATGTGATAGGTAGCAGCCGAGCAGGCGGATCACCTGATGGTAAGCAATTGCCGCCGCCCATGAACACATGCAACAAGTGCCCTGCTAACCTTTTATCCCCTTCCCCCCCGATGGGCCTCCAGTACCCTCACTCACTCGGCCAAACACAGCACAGGAGCTGCTTCACGCCGGTTTTCTGTGAGGCAGTGGTATCACTCCGGTCGAGCCGGCCCATTCATGCCGAAGCATGGCTCTCCCACAATTAAATAAAAGCCAAGCCACTGAGATGTCTGCGCGACCGTGCGCTTTTAAAAATCCACTCAACGCGCATCACTATTTGGAGGCGTCGCAATGTTATTAGTGGAGCCTCGTGATGTCAATACAAACAAACAGACATTCGGCCCAATCCTGTTGAAGAATTATCCGGTAACAAGTGGACGCGGGCACAATTACATACAAATTGAACGACCCTACGTGTTGGTGGTGCCACAGTGGAGAGGAGCTTAGATGTTCAACTTTTTCTAAGCAGTATACTATCATCAGATTTCAAATTGTATCATATGTGAGTAAGTATGTCAACAAGCCATACACAAAACATGAAGAATGACATAAAGGGGGTGGATGAAACGATGACGAATGACAGGGACGAATGGCAAAAGAAAACATACTGCGCCCACCCCAGATAACCTGGGAATAAAGCAGGCATTTGATGGTAATGTGTGTGAGGATGTCAACAAGAATACCTACCTACTTACTATATTTTAATATGTAAAGTTGATTGCCCGTGATATTTTATTTTTGAATCAAACATACCTATACTTACTACGTTTAAGTTTGTTTGGTTAAACTGATTTTGTTAAATAAACACAACCAATTTTCACAACTGAAATGTTTTTTATTGACTGTACCTTATGTCTACTAACTTGTTTTGGTATTCGTTTAAAAAGTGGTATCCGTTCGGAATAGAAAATAATAAAGATTTAAAACAAATACCATTGGTATTAGATGTAAGTATTAGGTCGGAATAGATCCAAAAAACCTACATCGCCTCCCTTGAGGAGTTAACCGTTTAAACACAAAACAAATGCTGTGATTGGAGGTTATTGGACACTAGTGAGGTGACTTGTCGACTTCTTCATCATCGGAAACGTGATAGCAACTCAGAAAAAAATTTAGGTTTTTATTCGTCGAGTTCAATCTATTTTTTTTCCTATGGTCTTAATCGCGCTGGGTTACACACTCGAACACTATAAATTATAAGTAAAAAGAAAAGACATTTCCCTGAAACTAATAAATGTCACGTTCCGTTTGGTTCCGTAGTCAAATGGCAAAAAATTATAGATTCTTCATGTCGGTCTGTCTGTCCGTACGACAGCCACTTATTTCCGTAACTACGTAAGTATAACTTACATATTATATTGTTTTTACTTTCGTGTCATCATGTGAATCAGATGTTTTCAGCCCTTTTTTCTGGCTCAACAATCGAAATCGAAATCACAACTTCGGTCGTTCTGCACTAAAGATACTTTTTACCAGTTATCGACCTAGCCCTCATGCAAATCTACGACATTTTACTAGGTCGTCCAACTGCGACGTCCAGTTTTCTGACGGTTCCTACGCCCAAGGATCGGCCCTGCTTTCTTTAAGAGATGACTTTCGTCTAACCTCTTGAGGTAGCAGACGAGCAGGCGGATCACCTGATGGTAAGCAATTGCCGCCGCCCATGAACACATGCAACAAGTGCCCTGCTAACCTTTTATCCCCTTCCCCCCCGATGGGCCTCCAGTACCCTCACTCACTCGGCCAAACACAGCACAGGAGCTGCTTCACGCCGGTTTTCTGTGAGGCAGTGGTATCACTCCGGTCGAGCCGGCCCATTCATGCCGAAGCATGGCTCTCCCACAATTAAATAAAAGCCAAGCCACTGAGATGTCTGCGCGACCGTGCGCTTTTAAAAATCCACTCAACGCGCATCACTATTTGGAGGCGTCGCAATGTTATTAGTGGAGCCTCGTGATGTCAATACAAACAAACAGACATTCGGCCCAATCCTGTTGAAGAATTATCCGGTAACAAGTGGACGCGGGCACAATTACATACAAATTGAACGACCCTACGTGTTGGTGGTGCCACAGTGGAGAGGAGATTAGATGTTCAACTTTTTCTAAGCAGTATACGATCATCAGGTTTCAAATTGTATCATATGTGAGTATGTCAACAAGGCATACACATGAACATGAAGAATGACATAAAGGGGGTGGATGAAACGATGACGAATGACAGGGACGAATGGCAAAAGAAAACAAACTGCGCCCACCGATAACCTGGGAATAAAGCAGGCATTTGATGATGATGTGTGTGAGGACGTCAAGAAGAATACCTACTTTAGTTTTGAGGCCTCAATCAAAACCACGCATTCACCTTTCCCTAATTGGAAGGGCTGTCATCATCATCAATAGACTATTGCAGTGCACTGTTGGACATAGGCCTTTCCAAATATTCGTCAATTTGATCGATTTTCTGCTACTCGCATCTAATTCTTGCCAGTTACCTTATGCAGATCGTCACTCCATTTGGATTGACGGCATCTGGCAGTTTTTACTCCAGAACTCGTACATAACATAATGTACATATCTCAGCGGTTTTAATTTTATCAAATTTGGCATTTCGCAAAGGCTGTCATAACATAGGGCCAAATCTCAAAAAAATGCCTTTCCTTACAAATTGCAACAATCAGCTGATCACTTTTGTATAGGTACCTAGGTAAGTTTTCTTTACATACTGCTTTCACCCGCGTATGTCCCCCACTAAACTGTCCCCGGCAAACTAATTAAACCTCAGTGTACCGGGAGCGGAACGTAAACATTGTCGCTGGCTGACAGATCGAGACGCCCTCTAACAAATTGTGTTTTAATATTTTAAACTGGCAACACTTCTGGCGCCCGCGCCGATTGGGCGAGGAGATGCGTCATTTATTTTAATTTCCCTATTAGAGATGATCGGTGTTTGAATAACAAATTATGTCGATAAATTATGTTTATATAGGACACAGATAGTTAAATTTCGATTTGTGAGATCACAAAGACATAAAATTTGATATGGATACCATTTTATGATATCTGACATAAATTATGATTTGGTCAACATTTAACAGTTTTATCGTGTTATGACTAAGTACCTTTTTGTACAACATTAATTTACAATTTTATTTTATTACAATGATATATTAGGTATAGGTACGTGTTCTTTAAAAATACCTAATTAATAAAGATTTAACTATTCGCTCCATGTCTCTCCACTTTTACTTTGTGCGTTGCGAGGTACACACACTCTCGACTCGACTGCGAAGATTTTCTGGTAAAGTCGATCCACCGAAACATTCGAACCACAAAATGAGTATTCAACACATCGATGTTTTGACTATCGTCCATTCACATCACTATGACTGACACGCGTGTTTGACAGTGAGATAATGCTTAATGCCCGATTGAGCCTCGCTGTCCCCTCCGTGTTAATTGCCGATTGCTCTGGATAAACAGAGGCGGAGATTGCGCGGGCGTTCAACAGACAGAAGCTGGAAAAATTGTGCTGAGCGATGATTTGAACTTTTTAGATATTAGATTAGATGATGGGACGAATTGGTAGATGTAAGTCTATTTGGTTAATAGTTCTTGATTAACGAGTGGCCAGTGTTTGTGAGTAAAGTCTATTTCTTCAGACGAGTCATCTCCTATGTTTTTAGATTGTTGCGTTGCATTCGAATAAATCAAAACTACGTACATTGTGCACGAGAATTGCCCCCTTTTCGCCCCAGAAGAGCATAGCATACACTCCCATGCCGCTTGAGACCACGGCAGAACTGTCATAATAATTGTATAATTTAGCGTACGTCGTAATTGTACAATTTAACGATAAATACTATCGTCTTATGTAAACCTGACATTCCTCCTTATTGATAGCGAAAGTTCCATTTTTGTAACAAATTAATTGACACCATACGAGCAAAATTTTAAAAAAAGTGATGTATCTATTGAGAGATAAACTACAACATCGATAACCCTTATCTGCGTAACACAAGTGAGCAGCCCCGCCCCGCCAGCGGCGCGAGAGTAATGCGTTGCGACGTCTAAATATTGTGTGGTGAGCCATTTCGCTAAACGCCATATTTCGACGTCCATAGACAATGCTAGAGATGTGCTTAATGGTATCGACATGTTTTGCAAATTTGATAAATTAAAAAAAAAATTAAGACTGAAAACAACGTTGATCATTACCTAATTAACTAAATTGAGACAACATCGTTTATAGGTATTTCCAGGTCACTAAGGTCACAGATTATATAACTAAGATTTTTAATTCAACCAAGGTTTCAACTAAGGGAAGTCCTTGGATGGCGGGGGTCACAGGACAAATCTGTGTGGAGAACATTGGGGAGGCCTATGTCCAGCAGTGGACGTCTATTGGCTGAAATGATGAAGATGAACTAACTTCAATTAGGTAAACTACAGAAACTAGGAACAAAAAGTTACCACAAACACCCAGACCCGACACAAATATCTATTTCATCAACAAACAGTATTTTGCATTTGCGAATGCAGGAATGTAATTGTGTGTATCGAATAGAAGTAAAAATTATGATTTGGTCAACATTTTTTATCGTGTTGTGACTAAGTATCTTATTGTACAATATTAATTTATAATTGATTTTATTACAATGATAATATTAATGTGTTCTTTAAAGTTATCCAATTAATAAAGATTTAACTAGTCGCGCGATGTCTATCGACTTGGTTCTTTACGAGTAGGTGATGATGACCGACCTGACTGCGTAGATTTTCTGATAAACTCGACCCAACGAAACATTCGAACCACAAAATGAGTATTCAACACATCGATGTTTTGACTATCGTCCATTCACATCACTATGACTGACACGCGTGTTTGACAGTGAGATAATGCTTAATGCCCGATTGAGCCTCGCTGTCCCCTCCGTGTTAATTGCCGATTGCTCTGGATAAACAGAGGCGGAGATTGCGCGGGCGTTCAACAGACAGAAGCTGGAAAAATTGTGCTGAGCGATGATTTGAACTTTTTAGATATTAGATTAGATGATGGGACGAATTGTTAGATGTAAGTCTATTTGGTTAATAGTTCTTGATTAACGAGTGGCCAGTGTTTGTGAGTAAAGTCTATTTCTTCAGACGAATCATCTCCTATGTTTTTAGATTGTTGCGTTGCATTCGAATAAATCAAAACTACGTACATTGTGCACGAGAATTGCCCCCTTTTCGCCCCAGAAGTGCTTATCATACACTGCCATGCCGCTTGAGACCACGGCAGAACTGTCATAATAATTGTAACGTCGTAATTGTACAATTTAACGATAAATACTATCGTCTTATGTAAACCTGACATTCCTGAATTACTTACCACTCATTATTGATAGCGAAAGTTCCATTTTTGTAACAAATTAATTGACACCATACGAGCAAAATTTTAAAAAAAGTGATGTATCTATTGAGGGATAAACTACAACATCGATAACCCTTATCTGCGTAACACAAGTGAGCAGCCCCGCCCCGCCAGCGGCGCGAGAGTAATGCGTTGCGACGTCTAAATATTGTGTGGTGAGCCATTTCGCTAAACGCCATATTTCGACGTCCATAGACAATGCTAGAGATGTGCTTAATGGTATCGACATGTTTTGCAAATTTGATAAATTAAAAAAAAAAAGAAAAATATCGATGTTCATAATAGGCCCTGTCCGGCCCTACCGCGGCATTTGCCGGCCCGCGCGGTTGCGTCTCCTCCCGCCACTCCACGGGATCGTGTTTCCCATAATCTGTTTAAAACCCCGTGAACTTTTGTCTGCTCCTGTGCGCTGTGCTTTTATTCATTCACCATTAACGTGAAACTAATATTACAGCTCATTTTACTTCATGAATAGGATAGATAAAACGATTATTTTGCAAATCCATACTTAATACTTAATATTATAAATGCGAAAGTAACTCTGTCTGTCTGTCTGTCTGCTACTCTTTCACGCCAAAACTACTCAACGGATCTAAATGAAATTTGGTATACAGATAATCTAGACCCTGAGAAAGGACATAGGCTACTTTTTATTGCGAAAAGGGGGTTGTAAGGGGTTGAAAGGGGGGTAAAAAGTTACTTTTCCACGCGGACGGAGTCGCGGGCGGCCGCTAGTAAGTATAATAATTTATACGATACTTAGAAGATATAAAAGTAATAAAATAAATAGCATTGGCTATAAAAATATGTTTTTAAATAAAAATAATCTTTATTTGCATAGGCTTACACATTATCATGCATCCATACTAATATTATAAATGCGAAAGTAACTCTGTCTGTCTGTCTGTCTGCTACTCTTTCACGCCAAAACTACTCAACGGATTTAAATGAAATTTGGTATACAGATAATCTAGACCCTGAGAAAGAACATAGGCTACTTTTCATGCAATTATTTATATATAATGTTGATGCATAGGATATACTAAAATATAAATCTAAGACATAATACGATTCTACCACCGGTATCGGAAAGCCAATTCTGACGAGAAGATCCGGCAAGGAACTCGCCAGTTACTCTTTTTAATTGCCAAATTTTTATTTATTTTTTTTTGTCCAAATACCACTTCCTACACAGTCTGATGAAGAAAATAAAATGCTAAAAATGAGGTAAACAGACCAGTCCCTAAAGGTGGCACTTTTTTTTAAATAATAGTAGGTACCAAATCCAATAGTAGGTAATAATCTGTAGGACGTGGTGTAGGTATTGTATGTTGTTGTGTGTAATTATATAAGTTACATATGTATTTACACTGGGTATTCATCGAGAGAAAAGTATACTCCGGCAACGCATCAGCGACCTCTCTGATCTCGTAGATAATCATGGGCGATGGTGATGATTACTTACCAATTTACCTGATTGATCGTTTGTCGCCTCTACGATACGTGCAACCTGTTTTGGATGGATCTACTGAGAATACCTAGCTGTCTTAAGTAGATAGATCCAAACAAGCCTCCAGAATAATCGCTAAATCTATTTTCGTCTCCTATTTTCCTCCGTCTTCATCTCGAGAATTTAGTGTAATCGCCGCTAACACCAGCTTATGGTTTTTATTAAAGACGGCTAACGGTGCGCAGGCGCAGGCGTAATTGTGCGTAGCAATGTTAACGAGGTGCCAGCGCGCGGTGACAGCAAAATGAGCCAGGCAGGGCCGGCCCTGGATACCACGGGGCCCAAAACCTGATTTGGACCTAGGAATAAAAGTGGACCTGTTATACTACCTTGAGGAACTCCAAAAAATATAAGCGATATAACATTATTTTACATACTACTAATGTTAACGAGGTGCCATCACATAGCAACAGCAAAATGAGGTCGGGTGGGCCGGCCCTAGAAATCACCTAGGCCCAGGGCTTTTTAAAGTTAGGCTAAGTCCTGATGGAGAGCTATGAAAAGAAGTGAATCAATGTTACTACCTTGCGGAAGCCTCTTAAGAAATTAGAGAAATTGTGCGTCAGTAATATTAACGAGGTAAAGGGCTGGCCTAATCACAGCTTCAATAGCTAGGAACAGTGGTGAACCCATCTTACAGCCCTGTGTAAGGCCAAAAATATTTTAGTAAAATAGTGAATTGTGCGCATCAATCTTAACGAGTAGTGTAGAGTTGCGTTGTGAGAGGAAAATAACCTAATGAAAACAAGGCTGAACCTAGATCACCACAAGGTTTAGGACCAAAACCAAAGACCCTAGGGCCCCCCAAAATGGGCCCACACCGCCCACCCTAAATCTCACCCAGCCTGCAACGATTATCAGGGAGTTGTGCCCAAGAAAGGTATCGCCCGGCTTCGCTTTGTCTACACTGAAAGTGGTCGGATGTTTGATAGAGCTGGCTTTTTGTGCGGTGATAGGATCGGTATGAGGCGAAAAAAGCTCGCTCGCGGAGCTTTAATCACCAAGCCGTATTTGGTAAAAGTCTTGATTACAGAGAATATGGGCTTAGCTTTTCGCAAAGGTATAACTTCTATACTTAACTAGTTACTAAAGTAAGTTATTTAATGTGGAAGGAAACCATAAAGTTATAGTTGAAGCTTATTTTTACTAACCTCCAATTTTTATGCGAACTAGTTAAACTGACAGATACAAATGTAAAATTCCCTTTTTGATATTTTGCATCAGTCAAAAGGAGCAAAAATGTATGGGAATGACATTATTGACAATTCTGTATTTAAAGCGCTTGACTTGTACATTTTGAATATATATATATTACTAGCACTTAGATACCAAAATAGTACAAATAAAAAAAAAGTAAAAAACTAAAACCCAACTACGACAAAAAACGACGCTGAAAAAGTATAAAACAAGCCTTCATTGTCAATTAGAGAAGTAGAGATAAATTTTCATGTTTGGAATGGCGTAGTCACACGTTCATGTACCTACCTACCTACCGTAGCACTTTGAAGTGTGACTACGCCTTTGTAACTACTACTAATGCTAATGCTCATTATCTTAATTATGGATAGTCTTTCTATCTATCAATTTATTTGACAATTAAGGTTTAATTAGCCTCTCTGAGTGCGGCAGTAAGACTGTCTGTAATTCTGTTGCATTATGCAATTAATTGCGTCAAGTCATTGATCTAATCTAAGCCGTCCCTTTTTCTACGCAGTCTCTATTACCACGAACCTTTTAATTAATATTTATATGGGAAACAAAAGCGTATTTAAACCTATCTCGTTTCCATTGGCAACAACATTGCAATACATCTCAACATCCTCAACAGTATCACTTTTAATAGGATCATCAAAATCGTGAAAAAACAGTCACAAAAAAATTGCACGCCAATGTAAGTTAGTAGATCAAACTGCAATCTTCTCAAATATAACATTACTAGGAAGACCGTTACAAACTAATAATGAAAGCGAAGCGTATTAAAATAACGCTAAACGGTCAACCCGATACCATAATACGTGTAGGTAACCGATACCCCAGTTTACGCTACGTATCACCGCAATGAGTTACCGAAATCGCCGTCTTCACGAGACACTGGGTCTTGCAAAAAGAACAAGAGTAAGCCTAATGAGTCGTGAAATTAGGGCTGGGATGTACCTAAAGCAAGACTAGTATCGCGTTACTGCAGCGCAAGGTATGAGCGGAGCGGGTGAACTTGTAATTTTAAACTTCAGATTTGTCTTCTAATATGAAATGACAACTTTGGAATTAACTAGCACCAATGTGGCATCACATGTTCTGATTTAATTTCAAATAAAATTGTGCAAAGCATTAAAATGGATTTCTACTATTACTATAGGTATATTCGTTAGTAACACCCCATTCGTTAGTATCTTGGGGTCCCAGGTTCGATACTTGGGTCCAGCAAAAGTACGTTTCGAATTTTTCGGACATAGCTGGGGTTGGTGATCATCGGTACGTATTAAGCAAGCGTGGTGATTAATCCAAATGTCAGCGTAGTAGTCCTTCCGGCGACATTGGCAACCAAGTTCCACAACCAGTTGCCAAAGAAGATCTAACATTCTGGCTACTCAACCAGTTGCTAAAGGCGATGTCTGCAGCACGCAGCAGTACTTATATAGGCTGATGATTAACTTTTAGTTCTAATTTTGAGATGATTTCACTGTCGTATCGCGGCTTCTCATGCCAGACACCACAGCTCCGGAGCGCATTATTAACACGTTCTACCGCGAATCGCAAGCGCATTGTACCCGCGGATTTTTCGTAACCCGACACCGGCATTGTGGTGGCTAGCGATTTATTAAGCCGATAGCTCCCCGACGTGTGCCCAACAGCCGCAATCCGTCAGTTTAGCTCCTATTGTCTATGCTTTGCTCATTTTGATTTAGGCCCTTTTATTGCACATTTCGAATTTTATACTTTCTTTGTGCAAACGGATTTTATGGCGGAATGCTTTAATCGACATCTGTTTATTTGTTTGTACATTCGTTGGTTTAATTTTTTATGGTGTAGGAAGGCAAATGAGCAAGCGTGTCACCGGATGGTAAGTGAACACTGCCGCAAATGGACATCAGCTACATCAGAAGGGCTGAGTTTTCAATGAGGAGGTTTTTTACTTCAACGTATAAATTTGAAATGTATAAATTGATAAGCAGTTACTTACACGTTCTAACTAAATAGGTACTTGTCGTTTATTGAACGCAACCGACAAAAAAAAACATTTTAAAAACCCCTAGCATGTAAATTGGCTGAATAATTTGTCATATTTTATGTATTTCTAAGGTACTACTGAAGCCCTTCCATTTGATGCATTTATAGGGGTCATACAGACAGACGTTCATCTTTCATCTCGTCATTTTTTCGTCGGGGTGGAAAATGACGTTTTTCCTATAAAATCTTACCATTCCAGGGGTTGTGCTGACAAACTATGTATATGTAGTTTACCAAATCATGGTGTCAGTATATCTATGTCATCTCCCAAGACACGCATTTGTTCAGTTACAAAATTGGCATTGTGATAAAAAAAAAATTCAGATTCTACATTTCTTATTTAGCAAGTACTTAACGACCGCCGGTCTTGCTATATTGCAGCCGTAAATAATTCATTAAATTTACATTGACAAATGAAAATTGCCCTTTTGCCACACCAGGATAGGTACATGTGCCTCCTTACCTTTACATCATAAGGTCTGTTGACATCGTACTTGATGCATTATTCAGTAAATAAATAAAAAAAGACACAAAGAACAATCGGTCATTAATAAAGTATTACATTCATAACTAAACGTCAAACATCAAGTTGGTATTATTTATCATAACGGCCATTATGTACATTCATTGAATTTGCAAAATAAATACTTTCCATCAATGTCGCACACATTTCAAAGAAAAATATTCTAAGAAATTTATAAAATTGTCCTTATAAATCAATCGAGGACCGAAACCATGCATTTTACATGAAACTTAAAGCAATCAGCTGTAAGAATGATGTATGGGAGAGCTGTCTTGTATGACTAGAGCATCAGTGTAGATCTTATTATTGAAATCAAATGTCATTATTTTGAATTATGTAGTGGGAGCATGCGAAACAAGATAGCTGAATATAACGTGCTTATTATCGGCTAATGCAAATTTACTTATGTCCAGTACATACCTGCACTTGTAAGCTGTTGTAGCATTAATCATATAACATGATAGTACATTTTCAAGTAATTTAGATTCAACGTCAAGTAGTAATTCAAGTACAGTATTCAAGTATGTACTTCTATCTAAGTGTAGTACTAGTATCATTTTTTATTCCTGTAATAGACAGACGAGCAAGTGGCCCATATGATGGGAATGGTAACCGCCGCTCATAGACTCGCTAAAAAGTAAAGTTATAGACAGATAGATAGATAAATCTTTATTGCATAGAAGGTTAGATAGAGCACTTAATGCTATAGTCATAGGTGAATACTATTTCAGCGTCCTTATCGCTAAAAGCGATTTCTTTCAGACAACCTTCAGGTAAAGACAAATTACAGTGTATGCTTTTATCTACCAGAGAGAGTAATTCAAAAGACTGATCACAAGTCGCAGGGTCGAAACCATAGGGGCGTAACATTAGCGCTACTAAGGTTTATACGCCTTAAATATTGTTTTTTTATGTGATAGGTAGCAGACGAGCAGGTGGATCACCTGATGGTAAGCAATTGCCGCCGCTCATGGACACTTGCAACACCAGTGGAGTTACAAGTGCGCTGCCAAACTTTTATCCCCTTCCCCCCCGGGTGGGCGTCCGGTACCCTCACTCACTCGGCGAAACACAGCACAGGGGCTGCTTCACGCCGGTTTGAAGAAATTGGCCAAATGATCGAAGACCAGTTGGCCGTCCAAGGTACCGCTAGAGATGAGGTTGAGAAAGATTTACGCGGACTCCAGTTGATGACTGGGAGGAGGTGACGCAAGACCGACCCAGGTGGAAGCTCTTGTTATCGGAGGCCAAGGTAGTTAGTTATATGGTTGGAAACCCGAAAAGTTAAATATGTCCTTCGTTTTAGCTGTCTGACAATTTTCACCGGATTTCTGCGACGGCTCAAGCATATCTAATCATAGTAGTATCACTTAGTAAAGTATTCGCCGTATTTATTAACAAGAACCGTTGTGCAAACTTCTGGGAACAACATGTTTTATTTATTTATTTTTATAACAAGGGAAACCTTCTGAATTACACTAATACCTTACTTAACCAGCCCAAAGTTTATAATATAAAGAATATAAACTAACCTTCAATAAGCATAATTATGAATTAATATGACATCGATTGCGAAAAAAAACGTACCCTACGAAATAACTTAGGGACGCCGTATGTCAATATGTATTAACAGTGCACAAATATAATTAATGGTAAAGGTTACTTTTTCATGTCACTTCTTATTCAATTAAGTTTATCTTTTTTTTTAAAGTCAATATCAATAATAAAATGTTAACCATCGCACAATAGAAGATCTTCCACTTTTTAATACTGCTTTTCAATGAGATTCGTGAGTGAAGCAAATAGAAAATACTAAGTAGCGAAACGAGCAATTAAACGAAGTATCACTAATAGCGCCATTGTTTGCAGTTTCAAGAGCCGTATCCATTACCGGTTTGTTAACACATGAAAAGTTCGAGATATAGGTACTTAGGCAAAAAACTGACGCCACGGTTGGTTAGTGTTCCTTGTTGGCATTTAGTGTGACAGTGACAGCTGTACCTAAACATATTATCTTGAGTTTCGAGTAATCCCTTACTACCCTTCCACATGGATGGGCTGGCTCGACCGGAGTGATATAACACAGCCTCACAGACTACGGCGCGAAGCAGCGCCTGTGCTGTGTTTGAGTTGAGTGAGGGGACCGGAGGCCCAATATGGGGGAAAGCGGATTAAAAGGTCGCAAACGTACTGGTGTTGCGGGTGTCTATGGGCAAACGGCAATCGCTTACCATCAAATGATCCGTCTGCTTGTCTGCCTATAACAAAAAAAAATAAAGGTTGACAGCACACTTATAACTCCACTGGTGTTGCAGGTGTCCAAGAGCAGCGGTAATTGCTTACCATCAGGTGATCCGCCTGCTCGTCTGCTACCTATCACATAAAAAACATAACTAAGTCACTGCGAGTAGGTTTAAGATAGGCTTTAATTTAAAATGTAATATATAAACAACTATGCTTCTACGGAATCCTTAATGGGAGAGTCCGACTCGCACTAATTGGCCGACTTTTATTTATTTATTTCTTGCACCATACATATCATATTATTAAAGTTATACACTTATAACTAATATATAAATATACATGTACCCTGTTGGTAGGGTATGGCAAGAGGAATGCATTATAGGTAAGTAAGTAAATTATAATATTTTTGACTCTGGGCATAGTAGGTTTGTAGGTAAATATTATTTTATTTTATCATTGAAAAATTCTTCGACACTGTAATAAGATTTTTGTATGAGAAGTGATTTTAATGATTTACAGAATGAGCGGACATTTTCTTGGCGTTTCAGGGTGTCAGGTAATTTACCTATTGTAAATTTTTGTGCATCTATATTGAGGACTTTTTCTGAACATCTCTAATCTGGGTGTGGGGAGAGCTATGTTGAATTTCCGACGTGGGTTTTTATCAAATTCAAATAGATGTAGGTTCTTTTTATTATTTAACAAATGTAGTTGCTTTCTAATATGAGTAAGGTTAATATTTTTTCTGTCTTAAAATAGGTGCGACAACTAACTCTCTGATGTATATTTACAATGATTCGCAGACATTTTTTTTTGGGAAATGAACAGGTGTTTGGCGTCTACGCTTTGACTAACTAAAGGCTTTATTTACTAAAGGCGACATACATCGAGAAAATGTTCATGTGATGACGATGATATGAATTTCCTTACAAATCAGACCATCAGATCACCCGACAGAATTGAATGTAAATACAGTGACAACAATATTAATGTGCCTTGAAATTTCATTATTCGGAATTTAATACTCATCATCGCGATCAGAATAACGCAGAATTCATTGAACATGTGGTTTCAACACAAAACGACAAAAACCGCGTTGATTCAGTGGCACAAAGAGGCCGTCCTTTGTGGTTCGAGTGCGGGTTCGACTCCCGCTGAAAGGGTTGAGGGCTTAATGAGCGCGCACAAAGGTGCCCGATGATCCATACATTTGTTACAAACATCTTCAATGCTCATACATTCATATTCTTACACTTTTCATCGCTTCGATGTGTTTTATAATCTTTTTGCGAACTATTCAATGGAGTGCCTTACATCTTACAAATAAAAATGATTCAACTTCTATTGATAAGTATAAGAAGCTCTCTGAATATAATGGGAAGGGAAAAATATGTTTTCTTTTTATTAAAAAGAGTCAAATCATCAAAATATTGTAAAGGATTGCGATAAAACACTTGAAGCAAAAATTCTGAAGTTGGTACTCGTATTGCCCACTTGGTTACATTGTGAGGGAACATGAATTAAAAAACTAAAAATACAGTATTTTATAATAATAATTATCTTCCAACCGATCCGACTGATCGACCGATCCGATCTTAAAACGATCAGCCGCATAGCTATATTAGTGATCAAGTGTGTGCGCAAACACAGATATACTCTATCCTTTGCCATCATATATCAAAACATAGTATTTACTTAATTTTAACATATATATATTTGAATTTCAGGGCACACTTATAATGTCTAACGCCCCGTTTGGTCTCGTGGTTTAAGTACCGAGCCATGATATTGGGGCCCGGGTTACGATTTCTGGGCCGCACAAAAAAAAAGTATGTTTTGAATTTTTCGAACGTAGTTAGGGATTGTGATTAGGCAAGCGTGGTGATCAAGCCTAGTCCCATCATAATAACGATGACTTGATTACTATGATGGAGGCGTTTGCCATGCAGTGGGATAGTAGGATTGTGACAGTATATTACCTATAACTTTATAGTTGAAACCACCATTCCACTCAAGTGTTCTAACTAACTATATTCTGTACTAGCTTTTGCCCGCGACTTCGTTCGCGTGGACTTTAGGTTGTACGACCTCACATTAGAAACCTCAAAAATTGTAGCCTATGTGTTATTCTAATGTATAAGCTATATTGTGGTAAAGTTTCATTCAAATCCATTCAGTAGTTTTTACGTGAAAGAGTAACAAACATCCATACATACAAACTTTCGCCTTTATAATAGTAGTAGGACTATATGCAAATGTTACTATTACTGCAACACTGGCAGGAGAGACCGTGGTCTATAACTTTTAGTTTTTGTCTCTGGACTCCAAACGTCACTTAGCTGTAACCCACCATAACACTTTGGGATGGTAATCGCTGAATTTAATTTAATTTTAAACAATGAATAAATGTAAGAGCATTCAATTCAAATCGTTTATGGTGACGTGAGAAATTTTACATGGCAGTCTCTTTTATGGCGGAAATAAATGGATGTTTAACACCTTGTAGAGCAAAGCAAGTTGGTTATAATTAAACGTTAAACTTATTGCTCTTCCGATGCATAAAACTTTGCATTATATTTCAGCGTTAATTAAGCTGATGATTCGATGTGAAAATTTAAATTCATTACTAATGTTCCTTTAAGTATATTCGTTATAATATTTAATGGTAATATTATTTATAAGACTGGGGAATTGTAAATTGAATGCTCTTATAAATAAAATTTTAGCGTCATGATGGGTCGATGACACAGCCAAAGTCGAAGGGACTGCAGCGCAAGGCTGTTTTGGACAAAAAGTTACTTTTTTATGATTTACTTACTGGGGGCAGACGAACAGACCGATCACCTGACGAAAAGCGATTACCGCCGCCTATGGACACCCGCAACACCAGAGAAGTCACAAGTGCGTTGCCGACCTTTTAAAAAGGAGTAAGTAGTTACGCTTTCTTTGAAGATTTGTAGGTTGCATCGGTTCGGGAATACCGCTGGTGACAATTCATTCCATAGTTTTATTATTTTGTTGCAGAAGTTTGTTGAGAAATGTACAGTTGAAGACTGCCAACTATCTAAGAAATCACATCACATCACATTGACAGAGTGGCTTTGTACCACTGATTTTCCACTAAGAAGTTTAAAAAACGTTGTCACTGTGCTACTTCCGAAGTTAGCATTAGTTTAAACTTTTACCATCAGCCAAAGCAAACTGGGATATATGTATAATACCTATGTGTATAGTCTGATACAAAACTGTACTCTAGCGCATCGGGCAATCCCGGATACCTACCTATTGATGCAGCAGACCGGCAAAAAGAGGAAGATGGATAGTCTCCTCCTTACACTTACATTAATTATTTACAAAAATGAGAAGAGGCGTCTTGACCGAAGGAAAAAATCGTGTTTACGAAACTTATGGAGATGGACTGGGATCACATGCGCGGAACAGATTTTCAAAAAGATAGAGAGAACTTCTAGAAACTGCGTCAAGATTGATGCTGAATGCTGGGTGTTATATAATACCTATATATTTTAGTATTGTATTTGTGTTTTTTCTGTTGTCTGATATCTGTAACACAAGTGTTTAAGCTACTTAGTGCCTGTAAGGTGAATGAGGTGTTGTGTTAAAGAAAAATAATAAATCGAACAGGTCTCACACACCAGTTACCACACGTCGCCGGTTCAAAGTAGTTATTATTATTTTTCTTTAATCGTATGAAAACCTCCTCGTTTACATTGTTTGCCTTCAACATTGTATTCTCAACAACCTAACAAACAAACTGTCTTACAACGGCTCCCGACTACTGCCCGCCAATCTGCAAGTCACCGCCAACATGTGCCGACTTAAATTCAAACCCAACTCGGCTCGTGTATTTATTTTTTAATTCTTTTTTTCACCATGCCAAGTCATTAGAACCCCGTAACTCATAACGGTTGAGTTTTTTGTCGCCGTAGCTGACCGTCAGGTGCGCGAGCGCTCATATTTTCGTATCAATTTATTGTTCAGTAAAAACATTGCGACATTATAAAGTGGTTCTTGAGGCGGAGGGAGAAATGTATTGCTTAATTATTTGTAAGTGCTGGAGGAATTGTGCGACTTTTTTCGCGGAGGTTTTGTCTGTGGACGATAGCTGATGCAGATGAAAGCTATCTCACTTTTTGTGAAGTCATCGCATTAGCCTAAGGTCTTACTACTACGCTAGCGCAGCGACCCGAAGTTGATCTTGGCCTCCGACACGAGAATTCGCCACTCCGGTCTATTCTCAGCCACCTCTTGCCAATCCAGCCTTTGAAGGTGGCCAAGATCCTTCTTGACCTGATCTATCCAGCAATTTCTGGGGCGCCCACTTGGCGCTTCAATCAATACAATCAGACTCCATTCTCTCAACATGACCGAGCCAGAGCACCTTGCTGACTTTGACTCGCCCATTACATTTGGTTCGATGTCTATAGATTATTTTTATTAATATCATAGATTAAACGATTAGTTATAGGTACTTACAACATTCTCCGAATAAATAAATAATAAAATAATTCACACAACTCATACATTAACCTGACTCCGTACTAAGTAGCTTAAGCACTTGTGTTACAGATATCAGACAACAGAGGATCACAAATACAATACTTAAATTCATATATAGCACCCAAACAATAACAATAACAGTTAACTGACATAACAATACAGTTGTCGCACATTTTACAGCTGACGCTTAGATAATAATAATGCCTCCCTGAGAATCTTATTTACAAAATATGGAATCTATAAATAGTAGATATGTTTCGAAATCTACTCATTGTGTTAGACAACAATCCGAAAAAAACTATAATGGAAATTTACAGTTAATCATTTTAACTTTCCTTACCACATCATGAGACATTTCAATGGTTTAGATTGTAGTAAGTACAATTGTAAACTAAGCCATCTACAATTTATAGTTCACAATTGCACTAACTACCATTTGTAGTTAGAACAATTGTGCACTAAACCATTGATTTATTATTTATGATATTATGCTTCAATGCTGCTGGCAATACTCGATGGGAAAATTTAGCTACTAGGTTCAGAAAAAAACATTTTAATATAGACGTCACGTTGTGATTCTTAGATCTCTTAAGAACATCTTAAGTGGGTGGCTATACATCTTACGGAGTATTAACAAATTGATTAACATAACGATTCCAATGACAATGAAAAGCAACAAAAAGTAAAAACAATAGAATTACAAAACGAAACCAGTCACAAGATCATGTCGAGTGGCTTAATGCCTATTATCAATGACATTTAGTTAGAAAAGCGACCAAGTGCGAGTTGGACTTACCCATAAGGGGTTCCGCACCATGATTTTGATGCATCAACATAAACCTGCAAGTTTTTGAAATCAAATGTTTTTTATTTATTTCTAACACATCGTTTTGGTAAGTAGTTTTTATGATAACGTACATCATATTCTTCTTCAGTGTTTTATTTTAATTTATAAGGTACAGGAGGGGGAAGGGGGGCACATTTTTCCACTTTGGAAGTGTTTCCCTCACAAACTATTCAGTTTAGAAAAAAAAATGTAGAAACCTCGATATAATTTTTGAAGACCTATCCATAAACGCCTCACAGGCAAAGATTTGAACTCACAGGTATGAATTGAAATGGAAATTGGATGATGTTTTTCTTATTTGACTTACTTCTATCTTATATAAATATAGCTAGCCCCAGATTTTTCCCCCAGGTTCACAACACACATCTAATTACATACTAACAAACTTAATAGTTTCGAAAAAAGTGATTGTGACATACGGACAACACAGATATACATGACGAATCTATAAACGTTCCGTTTCTTGCCATTTGGCTACGGAATCCTATAAACGATGGATCGTAGACTGGCTATCTCGTTTTAGATGAGGATTAACGTTTAACAAAATGTTTAACAGGTGATTTGTGACTTTAAGTAGTAGTGATTCCAAGAATTTAGAGTTTTTAAATAAGCACTTAAGTTAATAGGTAAGTACTTAATCAATGTAAATAGTTATCAGCCTATTTATTGACCGACTGCAGGGCAAAGGCCTCCATAATAGAAATGAAGTATTAGCCTTAATCACCATGCTTGTCTATTGCGGATCGGTGATAAGCACAAACCTGGGGTATGTCTGAAAAATTCGAAACACTCTTCTGTCATTTACTTATATCATAAAAAAGTTTAAAATGAATCGTATGTACATACATAGTGTGTCGCACGAGTAGCGGCAACTAGCCTCCACCAATCACAATAATAATATGACTGAGCAATAAATTACCTGGTGCATTTTTAATAACTCTCAAGCCGTTATTGTTCCATTCTCCAGCCAAAATCACGCTACAATTACACTTAATACAATTCAGATCAATTCCACCATCGATTTCATCAATCAAAACCCGACATTGTCAGACCAGCATTGAGTCGTCAAATATTTCTTAAGATAACCGAGATCGTGAGAGGCGCCCGCGCTGACGGTCAAAAACAATCTCACAATACCATAACAAAAAAACCTGTATATCGGTAACACAATCTATACATATTAAACGTACAATACAAACAATGCTATGTTGATTGAAACGTCAAGCAAATGACGGGCGATTGATTCCGATCGCTGCATTGTACCTATTAACAACGTAATTACGGCACGCTGAGATATAACTATTTATTTTGTGTCCAAATTTATTATTGAGATGAGAAAAAAACAGATCACGCACAATGACTTGTAGATTTCGATGGACCGGCTCCATGGCCATTTCCATACGATGGTGGGGTTTTTTGAGGATTAAAATTCTTTTGTTTTTGGGCTCCGTGTTGTCGATACACTGTCTGATATGTTGAACTACTAAAAGGGGCAATAATAATGTTTTTGTGGGCGAGATTTGAGATCTAGTGATAGGAAGACGCGTCAGTTTTTCTAGACTGTTGATGCAGTTGATATTACTGATACTTATGAAGAGCGTCTTGTTTTTGTTGATATGATCTTTTAAGGGCCAAAACAACAAAATGTACTGAATTGAAAGACGTCATTGTGTCTGAAAACGACAAATTACTTTACTTTTTACAGCAAAATAAAAGCAGTCAAAAATGACAAATATAAGAAGGAGAATCAAACTCTGTTAATAAAGCAATAAGAGAACTAATTTCTTAGTCTGAATATTCACTGTTTTTACTTTACACTTGACAGAAATTAACACTTTGTGTTGACTTTGTGAATTCAGTTTGTTCAATTATCTTCATCTACCAAGCCCTTTTCTCTTACAGCATCCACGCAAGTACGTACCTCGAAATCATCGATATCCAGCGGTGCAGCGATCAAGATGTCAGAGGCGATGGACGCAGCGCAGGCGCCGGGCGGCTGTGTAAATACTGATCGAGCGATACGTCATTAGAAATCGAGCGCCCCGTGACGCTGCTCATGTCGGCATCAAACCAAATGTCAGGTTCCGACCGCGTTGACTTGCCATTCTTAGAATGTAAAATTTTCAATCCTTAAATGAAAAAGTGATTTCTGAATATGGTAACACGTTGTTAGTATTTGTTCCAATAATAAAATAAACTTAAAGTAAAACAAGGACTTAGTTTTGCATCTGTTACAATCGGTAATGATCAAGTCATTAAAATTTTCAATCACTAAATAATCTACAAAAGGCTTTCGACAGTAATTACATTGTAGTGTAATATGTTCTGTCACTTTAACATTATGTCATTTCTATTGTATAACATTGTTATGTCGGCTATTAAATTTTGTGTTGACCAAACTACACCATGGTGCAGAAACTTTGAAAGAAATACGTTAAATGTTATGTTTTTCCTGGGGCTAAGTAAGGGTGCAATTTGGGACCAACCTCCTATATCCTATTGTTTCGGAATTTTGATAAAGAACCTACTACGACTCACTTTCTTTTTCATTGCTTTGACATGACATTTTATATCCAATAAATAAATAACTTGGACTCGTCTTGGCGGGGGCACTGCCGTGCCCCGAGATTTTCATCGTTGCACTTTGCACTTTTTGTAATAGTCTGTCTGCTCGTACTTATTTAGAAATTGCGTCCGTGCGTCACTAAATTACGGTTGAAATAAATTTACTGACTATCATCTGTACACAAATGTTTATTGTGTGCATTTTTCCCTTTTTGTCTAGTACGTTTCGTGTTAATGTGTAGTTTGTTTTCTATTTTTTGTTTCAATTAAGTTAATTTATTTTTATTTATATTAGTTGCATTCCTTTGTGCTCTATTGATATTGTCTGCAATGAGGTGTGTCGTGGTTTCTGTAAATGTTTTTATCTATCTATCATAAACTAACCTGATATTTCAAGTAAGCATTCAAGTGAAAGTAGATTCTTCTAATTTATTGCGTCTTCTCCCGCAATACGATCTATGAAATAATCCATGTAAGATAGGTACATAAACATGCCAGACACCTTTGTATTGTGTATGATAAGTCGTGGCATTATCCCGCCAGGTGCGAGGTAAATATACTGTTTGATTGCGTGTACGTCATGTGATACTCCAATAAACTATCTGAACAAAAGGATCGAAAAACTGTACTTTCAATGGACGGCAATTTCATCGGTTACTAGTACCTAGTATTTAATCTACATTCCTTACAAGTTGCAGCAGAAAAAAGGCGTGTAATAAACTTTCATTTTTTTTTATTGTAACTGCGGGTATTGTGGTTAGGTTAGTTGCTAAGGTGGATAATGAAACGATACGAAAAATGTTTTAATATAAGAAGATACATTTCTCATCTATAGATAAGTAGGTACTTTAAATGTGTGTCCAATAAACAAACTGTTGGTGAGGGTACCGGAGGCCCAATATCGAAAGGAAAGGGGGTTTAAAATTGTCCACCGGTATTGCTATTGCAATCGGTTACCATCTGGCGATCCGTCTGCTTGTCTGCTATCCATCTCATAAAAAAAACTTGATCATAATTTCTTAGGATGACGTTTTTTAAACCAAGAATAGCCCATGCTGAGAGCACTGCAATCGGCATGTCCATATTATGTATCACGATCTTATCGACCGATTGATTTGCTCGATCACACGAGCTATCTGAAGGATCGAGACAACTAACAACTCCATCACAACACGAGTACCACGGCCTCACGGGGACTTACCCTTTTTGGACTTGGAAACGTCCTTATGTCTGAGACGCAAGTGTTATTTTTGCACTGTGGGGGGCATTATGACCGTTGTAGGTACACGGTATAGAAAGTTGTGGAAACTTATGGGAAAGAGATCATGATGACTAACCATAAACATCGAGCAACAAGTCTGGCGCAATGGCTTGTTTGGTAGTGACTACGTCTTTCGCTACGAGGGCTGTGGGTTTCCACCATCAACATAATAAGTTTTCTTGTGAAGAACCCTTATTCATGACCTTGATGACCCAGCGGCTAAGGTGTTCGCCAGAAACGCGAAAGGTCCCGGGTTCGATTCCCGGTCAAGTCAATTTAGGAAGCACATTTTCTAAGTTTTTGGGTTTGGGTGTTCTGGTTTGACGCTCCCAGATTTATCGTCACCTGGTACTCATAGTGCGGGGGTTGCCCTAGTTTTAGACCAGGTTGATTGGTGTGCTTGTCTGGCGCATTTATTATTATTATTTGAATACTTGGTTCTGTTACTAGGTGTATTAAAAGGTCTACGCTACTGGTCGAACCCTTAGCCTCAACTGGCGCTCAAACCATTGCGATAAATGGGTCGTCAAAATGCTATGATAGCATTTTGTTCAATGTTTGTATATTTTTTGAGTTGCATACATAAGATGCACTATCATCCTTTTTTGTATCTTAAACAAATTAAGATCGTCAATTCTAGGAATTTTCAAGATATTGATACTTTACCACTTAAGCCATGATCCTACAAGGCAATAGCGAATTATTGCCAACTGGAAGATAATGATTCAATTAATTGAAGTTATGGTAATTAACATGCTATTTGAATACTACTCAGTCGGGTAACTAATACTAGTGGTGTTAAACTGTCGATAGTTGACCTCGAAAAGTACTCAGGATATCAATAGTATCGAAAAGTGCAATAAGTAAGTAGTATCTAATTAGGATCTTTGTGCAATACTATTAATAACGTGTAGAATAGAATAAGAAAATAATTTATTTCCTGGCACAAAAGACATAATATAAATATTTGAAAGGCAAGAAACATACAACCTATAGTCTGTTTCAATTATGATGTCCCTTTGGACATTTCGAAGAACGTAACCCTGCACGTTACTTGCACGTTTCATACGAATCCAATTATATATCTCTTTTTGTATTTGGTATTATACCTGTATTTTTAATATAATGCTCAAAATAATGTAAACTTCAAAATAAAATAATAGTTTCTTTGCGCGATTGCATTTACGTACTTACTATGGTTTGTGTTTGACTTTTAAACATAGTGACGTGCCGCAAGTATTCAGCATGTTCCAGAGATATAAAATTCTATGTTTTCCGATTTAAAAAAATCGTGTTCATGAATCATCTTCTGCCATTTTGTTTGTCACTTCAATCAGTACGAGGAGAGTGCAGAAAAGCCTACGACTATAGTTTGCGGCATGAAACAATAGCGATGACTTTGAGTGCGCAGAAACTAATTTTAGTAGAAAGTAATCTTTTTTATTGTGCGCAAACTAACGGTCATCGCTATTGTTAGATGCCGCGGACTATACAATAAGACGTTACGCGTTTTTCTTAAGTTTGTGTGTTGTTTTGTTGTTGAGTGTCGTTTATTGTTTTGTTTGTAATGCCAAATAAAGTCTAAAAGTGTTTTTTCGCCAATCTATATAAACCTTAGTTGTTGAAAGTTAATTCGATTAAAATTGGTTACAAATCGAGAATCGATGCCGCTAAATATCGACGTCTAAGGGTACTTCTCTAGTACTGAACTATTGACATCTTTCCAAAAGGACATCATAATTGGAATAGACTATAGTGAGTCTGAAAAACACACGACGTCATGTCATCGATAGTTTTAAGTCCAATACTGTCGCTAGTATTGTGATTTTCAATAGTAGGTACCTATCATATACTATCGAAATATATGAATAGTCTACTATCGGTAGCGATACTATCGACAGTATCGATTGTTTTGCTTGATTCTGTTCGAAATTACAATACAATACTATTGATCATAATGGCGTTCAATATTAACGCTCCAATTTCCCTATCCACACATCGATAGTATCAATACTATTGATCTATAGACTATCGATACCATTGACTTTGCTTTTACTATCGATAGCCTATCTACAGGCAACACTATACTCATATTATTCTTCTTAAGACTAGCTATAAGCCGAACGGTTATTGCGGTGATAATGTATTGTTTCCTATATAGAAGCCATAAAAGAATATTGTTACTACTTGTATTTGGCATAGTATCAATATAGCGAGTAGCTCGAAGTTAAAAGTACAAACAGCCACACATCGAGTAACACGCCACAGTATTCACGAGAGAGCCACGCTTCGGCATGATTGGGCCGGCTCGACCGGAGTGATACCACTGCCTCACAGAAAACCGGTGTGAAGCAGCCCCTGTACTGTGTTTCGCCGAGTGAGTGAGGGTACCGGAGGCCCACTCGGTGGGGAAGGGGATAAAAGGCAGCGCACTTGTAACTCCACTGGTGTTGCAAGTGTCTATGGGCGGCGGCAATTGCTTACCATCAGGTGATCCGCCTGCTCGCCTGCTACCTATCACATAAAAAAAAACAACGTGCCCCTTTTGATATTGATCAAACGTGTTTGACATTAATGAAAAAATAGATTTAAGCAATATTGTAGTCAAACTATTCAACCTACTACTATTGATGGGACATAACTTGGAGCTGTAAATACCACTAAAATTCCCAAATCAGAAATCGACACTCCACAATGGCTGCAATTGTAAGTATTTAAATTAATCCTCAAATGTAATGTACGGACTAGAATTTTAGAAGTTTTCGGGTATTCAAAATCAGCGACATTGACAGCTCCATGTTTTTTTTTTATGTGATAGGTAGCAGACGAGCAGGCGGATCACCTGATGGTAAGCAATTGCCGCCGCTCATGGACACTTGCAACACCAGTCTAGTTACAAGTGTACATGTTATGTTTAATCGACAATTGTAGGAAAATATACCAACCTGTTCCAATTCCACATACTTAATAAGACATATTATGGTTGTGCTACTGACCGGCTCTTTATACTGTATTTGTTTATCTTTGCATTTCCCCACTACACCCCTCATCAATTACTATTGAAGCGTTCCTGGAATTGTCTGGATATGGTCTACTCGGAATGTATGGACTTTGTATTACGTATTTATAATTAGATACTTATAATTATAAATACGTCTTGGTGGAAGAGAAGAGGAACATGTAACCAAAAGGGTGAAGGGTATGAATGTAAATAGCTGGAGGAACAGAGGACGACCGAAAAGAAGATGGATTGATTGTATGACGCATGACATGGCTGAAAAGGGGTGGATGATACGATGACGAATAAATAAAATTGATAAAAGTCTCTATAATTATGAATCTGTTTATTACAATTGTTTTTCTCTTAGGAATAAGTATGTTTATGTAGTTTTATTTTATGTGATAGGTAGCAGACGAGCAGGCGGATCACCTGATGGTAAGCAATTGTCGCTGCTATTGGACACTTGCAACACTTGCACACTTGTAGTTTTGTTAGTTTTATTTCCTTGACCCATTGACCGTACCACATAAGCTCTCTTAGCCGTTCGATCCTCTCCCATTCTCTCCACGTGTCTGAGCCCGAGATGATTTCATCTCCCCCATGGGTATCAGCTCTTTAATCTCCTGGTCTACCAGGACCGTGAAGAAGGCCGTTTGAGGTACAGGTTCTAACCTGCACCTCCAACGGCCTTCTTCACGGATCTCTGTTTGGCCGATGGAAAAGACCGTGATATCTCACCGCGACTCTACATACTCGTACAGTCGAGGCCAAAAATATGTTTACACTTTAGGACCTTGTCACAATACATATTTATAAGAAAGTGGAAGTCGTTTACTTATACATATGTACTGTGACAAGGTCCTAAAGTGTAAACATATTTTTGACCTCGACTGTACAATTAATTTATTGTTAAGTAGTTATACTTAAGCTATTGCAGTAATTCTTTCAACTTAATAAAAAGCGGAGCTACGAGTAGTAACTAGTTTTTATTTCGCGTGACGTCGGCACTCACATAATACATTTATAATTATGACTGTACAAACATAACAGATGTTTTGTTATCTTATTCTTTAATACGGCGTGTATTTTTAATGTGGTGTTGTTGTACAGTAAAAAAGACAAATTTTCATCGTGGGAGAGCCACTTTAGCAAAACTGGGCCGGCTTGACGTAAGTGATTACCACAACCATACAAAACCCGCGTGAAGCAGCGTTTGCGCTGTGTTAAGCAGAGTGAGTGAGGTACCGGAAGCTTAATAGAAGGGTAATGAGTGAGTTTAAAGGATGACAACGCACAGCAGTGGGACACGACAGGCTCAAAATTTTAATCAAGTAGGTACATATATTATTATTATGAGCCCGTAATGACCCACTGCAGGGCAAAGGCCTCCCTACCCTTTCTGCATCTACTCCGGTCCTGGGCTACGGTAGACCAGTCTGTTTGAAAAGCGTCTAGCTCATCACGCCATCGTCACCTCGGTCTGCCGCGAGGAAATTTTACATTTTGGGGCATCCACTTTGTGGCTATTTTTGGTACATAATAATCAATAAGTAAATTAAATTGAACTTCGTTCCGTTGTTATTAAGATTTTGACATCCATCTGATGGGGTTACGTAAGTTTGCATTGTTTATGTGTTACATATAATTTTTTTTTTCTTTCTTTCTTCTCTTTACCATCCAAGGTATTCCGTGCATCGTTACCTTACCAGCTTTGACTCTTATTAGGCTAGTTATACTGTGGTAGTTCAAATTAGCTGGTGTCATCGGGTCGACCTTTCTTATCGTTATTAGTTTTTACTACCATTCCATTTAGGTACACGATATTTCCTATAATTTTTACGTTCCATTACAAGAATTCAATATATTGTAATTGCATTTAACTTTTTTTCTTTTGAAATAGACCAGGTATCCGTTGTTGTAATAAAAGCTACATACAATATTATTCTCGTTTATATGCATTATTAACTTTTACAGCTAGATACTACTGGCATTTGATCGTAATCTCAAGATAATATGTCAACGGTAGTGAGGAGATGTAGATAAAATAAATATTATAACGAAGAACAAAACTATGTGCGACAGAAATAGTATAAGACCTTAACGTCCAGAAGTTCTGTTAGCGGGGTCCATGTTCAGGACTGTATTATGTAAAGATCTATAGTAGGTAGGTAGGTACCTCATCCGTGGAATGGCTTGTGGTGCAAGGCAAAGTTGAAGGCAAAATAGCGCGCGGCAGATCACCATTGCTCTGGACTGCCCAAGTAAAAGCTGCCATCAATGGTCCATGAATGCACAAGAAAAGCATCACTGCGGGAGGAATGGCGAATTTAATTATACACTTTCACACTTATATTATAATTTAATTTGATAATATTATAAATGTATAGATGTAACTGTAAGTATCAGTAATACCTGAAAAAGGTTATTTATAACACTGCAACAATATAGCTGCAAACTAAAATGTTGAAAATGCATGTGAATAAATGATCATGAATATGAAGGATTGTGAAGCAAGCCACAAACGCTGATGTGACGACCATGATAAATATCAAGTTAAATCTTATTTGATGGCAAATGCCTATTATACAGTTGAAGAATACTTAAATGACAAGAATTTGTGGAAATGATAAACTGTTTACCTACACTGTGTTATGTATTATGGAATTTAAATTATATTTAATTCTTTAAAAATTTTATGATTATGATAAATTCGAAAAGATTAGTTCTAAGTACTGAGTTTCTTGCTGATTCTTCTCGGTAGAAATTGACCTTCCGAATCAGCGGTAGATTATAAATTTACATTCATAAATGTTCTGTAAGGGACTTAAATTGAATAAAGACATTTTGATTTGATTTGATTTGATGACAACTCTGCCAAGAGTGTGACGGCAAAGAAGAGAGGTAGGTAGGTACCTACTACAAGAAAGCAATAAAACTATGACTATGATACAGTCGCCCAACGGTTATTTGATTCCCAGCAAAAGTAGAAACTAATGCTATTTCCCTTATGTCCCTTATCATAATTTTTACATTTTCTTTACTTGAAGGGTAAAAGACTTGTAATTGAATAAGTCATCATTCCTGCTGACTTTGTATCGTGAAATACAGTTTTTCATTCATTCATTCAATGTTATTACCCATCGGCCATAAGTAACTAGTCAATAAAGATGATAATTGCCACATCTCTCTAAGTGGTAGCAAATAAGCACTAATCGGCGCAACACCACAAAATAGTTACAAACAGAAGGATAGCTCGAGCTGGCTCAATCTAAGTATATCCTTGAAATTGAAAAGTTCGGTGTAGTTATACAGACGTATTTCGTATCGTTTCTATCGTACGTTTGTCGCTGTCACATGAAACACAGCAGGATCACTGTCTTCTTCTTAAAATGCCGCTACATAGCCGAAAGATGGGTCATCAGCTCTTAAAATCGTGGCTTATCCAATAGCAGTCCAATGTCCTATGTTCCTGAGCCATGACATTTTGCGCCTTCCAATTTTTCGTTTGCCAGCAATTTTTCCCACCATGATAGTCTGGAGATGATAGTATTGTGGGTTCCTTAAGATGGTGACCTAGATATGCGATTTTTCTTATTTTAATGGTCTGCTCAACTTTCTTGCCCGTGTGTTTCAGAACCTCAACGTTGAGATCATTGTAGGCGCGCATAAAAGTGTGCCTAATCCGTTTTTACGCAATGAAGGCAGCCATCCTTCTGTGTACAATTATTTTGTGACAACACGCCGCCAACGCCGCCGCAACAATGTTGCGCATGCGACAACAAAACTATAACATTCACGCGAATGCTCCCTTGGTCATTAGATATCCCGATATGGATGTCACTGGTAAGTAACAAAAACCGTAAGTTGATCAATTTCCTAGGAAGTCGATCGACTCTAGGAAAGCAAACGGTAGATGAAATTTATTATTTAACGCAATCAATTTTAGCTAATTATCAACTTACGGTACATGGCAGTAATTTAATACTTAACGATTTTGCCACAAAATCATTCACGAATGGGCCAATCGTGGCTCAGTGTCTATTTAACGGCACTCCATGATCCGTTACTTTATAAATACTGTTCTCAGATTAGCGACGGTATTAAATAAAAGCATTTAGCTATTGTAACATATGTAGGTATATTTTTAAAGAGTATAACTTAAATATGTTATTTTACATAGATTAAAAAATTTACATAGATTTGAAAGTTCATCTTCTATACTATTTATAAAGAGGTAGCTTCTATAGACAACGACAAGGCTTATAGGTAAACCGAAAACACGAAACGCTTGCGCGATGTAATTGTGCACAGCGCTATCTATTGGTTCGTTTGTGAATTACGGTCCCGAAGCGAAGTGAGGGCGGGCCACTAGTGTAGATATAAAGATACTAGGACTCGGAGCTGGCTGGGAGGGCGCAAGTGCGTCAACTATTCACCTTTGTAGAATGATTTAACGGCAAGACGTCGTAAATTTTATCAATTTATTAAAATACATTCGTTAAATAATGCATTTGAAACTGCCGTTTATTATTTTCGTGTTGATCAACTTCCAGGGAAATTGATAAACTTACGATTCTTGTTACTTTACGGTGACATGGACGTACCAGGATCAAATAAAAACTGAACTGTATTTTTTTACGACGACTAACTATATTTATTTAAGTATTTAATTCAGAGTTTTAATTAAGCATTACTCTTACTACGTATTAAAATTATTATTTCCGTCCTTAGACCGAAATGTCAAGCTAAACAAATTTATTTATTTATTTTACTGTGTGTGTTCTTATTAAACATGCAAAAAAAACTCAGTGGCAGGCAGCTCAACGACCTGAGTGGAGGCACCTTGTTCATCAAAAGGTTCATCATCAGAAACCCACACTCGTCCCCTGCTGGACATAGGTCTCCCCTAATGTAAGCCACTACTCCCGATTTTCGGCCACTCTCATCCAGCCCACACCAGCCAGCCTTCGAATGTCATCATCCCATCTTGTCGCAGGGCGTCCAACACTACGCTTACTGAGTCGCCGTCTCCACTCAAGAACTTTACGGCTCCAACGGTTCAGGTTCAGGAGATCGGTTCAGGTTCATCAAAAGGAGATTAAAAAAATTAGGAGGTCAAACTTGGACAATAATAGATAATGATATAAAACGAAATGACCTCAAGGCGCTCACCGCACTCACCATGATGTATTGAGTTGACTTTTAACGTCATCGGACCATCTGGTTGGTTTTCCAATTGCCGAGCCTATTTGGTCTATACTCCTTGACTTCCTCCATCCCTCATCGCGCCTCATTATCTCAAAGTAAACCGTTTCTGACAAAGGTTACAAATCTCATATAGAGCTTTTAACCTTCCAAGTTACGAATTATTAATAATTGAAATCCGGTTCTTTGTGAAATCCATTTCAATTTGCACATCACTAGTGAGCAATCAGCTGATAAGGATATGAACCTTTGACCGCTCTTTCTGGGATAGTTCCTCCGGCCCTCCTGACAATTGTTTACATACAAAATTTAATAAATGAGTTACGGTGAGATTGTTTATCTTTTTCTAAATATTTTTTATTAATTTGAAACTTTGCACATAGAATCCTACACAAGGTACACATTATTTTCTTTTATGGTTAATACCCCCTTTTTCTTACACCCTGTATTGTTCAAGGACCTGAAAGATGTCTAATTCATCACTTCGTCAGGGGTTCACCAAAGTTTTGGATAAAGACGTGATTACTCCCACATTCCTGGTGTGCGTTTCACACGCCGCGCTGTCATCGCGGTCGCCATTACTACTGCGGCGCGTCGGCGCCCGCGCAACTTGCCGCGTCACCGTCGCCGGCGCGGCCATGGTGACCATGGTCAAAGTCAAAGTCAAAGTCTAAATATTTTTTAATTTCTACTTATAAGTATTTTATATTTTTTTGTCTTTCACTAATGAGGTCTCTGGTGTTGCGGGTGTCCATGGGCGGCGTTAATCGCTTACCACCAGGAAATCCATATGTTCGTCTGCCCTCTAGACCATAAAAAAATTTGCATAGGCTTGTATATAGCTCTTTTTTTATTTATACATATATTAGGATAATTTAATAATTTAAAAACAATAGAATAACACTAAAAACAACCGACGGTCGGCGATCTAGTAAAGGTACCGTAATGCGTGACCCTAAATAAATACGACAATAACTGCATGAATGGAAAATCGGATCATCTCTCAAATATACAAAGTGTGGTCACCTTAACCGTCCTCATCCCGCACAGCATTACGACCACTCATGTTTGACAACTGACGTATCGGGCACCGATCAAATTATCCCTAAAACAACCGCACGACACTGACAGAAAGACAGAGGGCCTACACCGAAATGCAATACACAGCTTAAACTACATCTCCGTCCCTTTCACACGCGATGTGCGTCACTTTGTACTGAATGGGACATCAAAAGGCATCCAAAGGCAGGCAGGGCCTCTGCATGCGAAATGTGCGGCGCACGCAAGCACCATGGCAATAGGGGCGCCACGCGCCGACGCTAACATGAGGATTCATGAAGAAAAATAGGCGCTTTGATCAGTTTACATACAATATAGGCCTAGATGGCGCAGTGGCTAAGGTGTTCGCCAGAAGCGCAAAAGGTCCCGGTCAAGTCAATTTAGAAAACTACATTTTCTAAATTTTCTTGGGTCTGGGTGTTGTTCTGGGTTGACGCCCCCAGTTAATTATCGCCACCTAGTCCTCATAGTACAGGGGTTGCCCTAGTTTGAGACCAGGTTGATTGGTGTGATTGTCTGGCGCATTTGTTTATTTAATACTTATAAATGATGATGACATGATGTAAAGGAATATAATTTTAACACCAAAACTTCATTCATGAACGCAATAAACGTTTTTGGCGTTGACTTTGGAAGTTTTGAGTCGACGCAGCTCCTTGGACCTGGTATATTCGAGATATTTTCGATACAGTTTCGTTATAGGTGCTCAGTTGTTCAGTCATTATTGGCCAATGTGGCAAACGGATGCAGGAGGCGCCGACATCATGGTCATTGGTGTCAGTGACACGGTGACGTGACCTTTGAATAGAGTAGAATACGTTTATTTGGTACCAAAGATACAGATAGGTGTGTAGTACAGTTCTAAATTTTAAAATAGAATTAATCTAATTTAATATAGGTACAAC
Source organism: Cnaphalocrocis medinalis (assembly GCA_014851415.1). Classification (NCBI taxonomy): domain Eukaryota; kingdom Metazoa; phylum Arthropoda; class Insecta; order Lepidoptera; family Crambidae; genus Cnaphalocrocis; species Cnaphalocrocis medinalis. The sequence goes on along the minus strand of CM026284.1, from coordinate 16,219,812 downwards.
AATCTAAATCTATAAAGCGCCAAAAAGGTCCCCGCTCAGCTATATGTCGGGACACAGTTGAGTGCTGCCTCGACGCTGGTTTTCTGCGGACACCTGACAGTAATTATGATCATCGGTATTCGCAAATCATAAACAGAGATTGCTTCAGGAATACACAGTACAACAATTAGGTAGTTTTTGCATTATTTAATGATTACCTCTCTCCCATTTTAGCGTGTAACTCCCGGTTCTCATAACACATTTTCCCTAATTAATAATCTATAAGATTACAACATTGTAAATGTAAGATTCTGAAAGAAACGTCTGAAAGATTACAATATCACAACATCATTTGCGTGCCTGCTACAAGCTGAATAACGTGTCTATGATAACTTTTATATTAACACCTTTGTATCAACTTTGTATTATGCTAATAAATAATGTTTCTGTTTCAAAAGTAGGTGGGTACATGATCTTACAAAAATATTGATACACTTAGCCTTAAACAAACTTAAGTACGTGAACAATAACCAACCCAAAGTAATTTGATAAGCTTTTAGTCAGACGTTTCAACTGAGCCCAAACAACAATCTGTCAACTCCAATCTTAAAACAATTCTCGGATTAAAGTGAAAAACCCGCGGATTCCATCGGAGGCCAACTGTCGATTTCACACGCACTTCTTTGGCGCACAAAAAACGTTTTTTAGAGGGAGGAGAGTTGGCAAAAAGCGGCGAGGCCCCTGATTACTGAGTTTATTATGAAATGACATTGAATTAATCGGAAGGCCACCTTGCGGGGCTCATTAACACAAATGGATCCACAACTCGCGGACGAACAATAAAAATCGCATTTACACATAAAAAAAGGAGTATGATTAATGATATATACGTTAAGTTTACTACATGCATAGTGAGGGAAGGGCAGTGAGGTAGGGAAGACGGTGAGTCATCTTCATCATTAGATTACATTAGATTAGATTACATATTTTTACATTATAGGCTCTTTTTGTCGCCAAATTTACGTTTTATTTTATTACGGTCAAATGGAGGAAGACCAGTTGCCGTCCATGGAGTGATGAGGTCGAAAAGGATTTTTGCGAACTCCAGGCTGATGACTGGTAGAAGATGATGCGGGAGGCCAAAGCCCACTTTTGGTCAATGCACTTATGGCTCATTTTAGGCAATCGCACCATCAGGTGATCCATCTGTTCGTCTGCCACCTATCAGATAAAAGAAATACGCTAGCCTAGTTATTTTGGCTTATTCCCTGTAGTCGCCTCTGGCTACTTACTCACTCACTGGCGACAAACGAGAAAACAATCCTTTTTGTTGCTAGTGGTGACGGATGGGTTAAATGAATTATCATGATTATGCATGTCACTAAAACCATAACCTCAGGCAATTATGTCCCGGATTTTTGGAAAGCGTGCGTGGGGTCGATTTATTATTATTTATAGCAACAAGAGGGATTTTTTTCTCAAGGTGACGACTGGGAATCAGCCGTCATTTCTGAGATTGCTCACTGTAACCGATGTCGCTGTGGCGCGCCTCAGCACGGTAGCTTACGTGACACACTGCCGGCCAGTTCCGCACGCAACCGCCCGCTGTGACATATAGCGGCTGTGACCGCTCGAAAAACCTGCTAATCTATTGCGAGATCATTGCGTGTACATAATAATGTCGATACTTATCGATTATTCATGTATGCAACACTGGGTTTCGCGATAGAAAGTGGAGCATTTCAATTGTGCCCGATAATTCTAAGTCTAATCTGAGTGTCAGTTTGCTTTGTTGCGCACGATTTTGCATATGAAAATTAGGGAATAAATAAATGTCTTGTCAGCTTGTTTATTGGCGTGACTAATTTTGTATGTTCCAATCCACTTGTCAAATACATTGTATATTTCCTATCAGATCGTTAACTGAAGTGATTATTTTACTTTCAACTTTATAATAGCTTTGGAGCGTTAATTAATGTGTTAATGTTTCTAATTAGTCATGCATAAGAAACATAAGTACTTACGAATAGATATGTTAGGTAGGGAGAAAAACCTCATAATGAACTGAGTAATAGTAATTTAAGAATATTACGGCAATCAATATGTAGTGACGTAACCATAGGGTGGCAAGTCGTGAAAAGGCAGAGGAACTCCAGCCGAAAGAGTCAGAGGATTAATGAAGCTACTATTCCTAACATTTTTAGGCGGCGGCGGCAATCGCTTACGATGGCAAGCGATAGGTGGAGAGGATCACCTGCCATATTATTATCATATGAAAAAAGACAAAACTATTATTTTGCTCGAGGCGAAAAGACAGCTAGAAGAAACCAATTTACAGACCTATCGCACTGAATCTGCTACGAATCTTTTCCTTTTTTAAATATAGCGGACAAATGAGCAGACTTCTCATCTGAGGGTAAGTGATGATCACCACCGCCCATGGACATCAGCAACACCTAAGGCATCACTAATGCGTTGCTTTTAAGGAAGGAATAAGCCCTTTTCTTGAAGTTTTTTTTAGTTGGGTGTTTTGGGTTTGGTTGGTTTTTTTAACGTTGGTTTTTTTAGGTAGTGGACTAGCAGACGGATCACTTGATGGTAAGCTATGGTTGGAGTTTACCTAATCTAGACCTTATCTCGCAACTTTTTAGGTAAGAGTTGACCGACCTTTCCCCCCGTGAGTCAGACCACAATCAGTCTCTGCGGTGTATGTGTTTCAATACAAATGCAATGGTGGCCCAGCACTCATGTTAAAGCCGTAATTTTCTGATGCAAGTCGGTGATAAACCCATGTTTTGTTGCTTCCGATTCGAGTGTGAACAGTCACATAAATTTTACACGTTCTTTAATAAGTAAGCTACTCTATTTTCAAAAGAAAACCCTCTTGAAGTTTGTACAGTGTGTTGGTTATGGATGGACTTCAAGTTACGAGGATAGAAACATAATTTATATTACAAATGACACAAACATAAAGCTGTTCTAAAAATGATAACAAGGACTTGTACCTAGCTGTGCGCTCTACTTATATTTATTTTAAGAAACAGATAAAGGTACTTATATATAACATAAGAATAAATAATCGCAATAAAAGCTAATATGGAAACCTGGTGTCAATAAGTATCCGCATGCAACCGGCTTAAAGACAAAGCACATTTACTTACTTAGGTGTTTTTGGTTCAATAAGAAAACCATCTATATTTTTTTTTAGGAAATTAACGTGTCGTTTTTATGGATTTACCTATACTTAATTAGATTTACGTTGAAATTATTACTATAAGTTAAACGTTTGTATGTGTAAGCTTCCGACCTGGGCACGTTTGTATGAAAAACTGTGACTCGATTTATTTATTTGCTGCCCAGTGTAGTTAGCCTATCACATTTTGTTGACGTTTATCTTGAATATCACGGCCATAAAAACCAAAAGTCAACCATCCTAGACGTTACTCACCAAAAATTTTACAAATTCACGCCCACATTAACCCAAAAAAAATTAACAATGACAATGTCACGGCAATTTGCCGCAACAAAAACAGCGATTTGAAACCATTTGAAACTCGTAGAGTGAAAGAGACCACTCGGTTAGAGCGAGATGGTGCACGGTTTGTAGAGCAAAAAGATGTGGCCATTACAACGGGTTCCCTTATACTTTTCGCCCAAATTTAAGGTTAGTAAATTAGAAATTTGAACGTTTTTCGTAGTAAATATTTAGTCTCTTTTTATATGATACTAGTGGCCCGCCCTCACTTCGCTTCGGGACCGTAATTCAATAATGAACCAATAGATGGCGCTGTGTCCGATTACATCGCGCAAGCGTTTCGTGTTTTCGGTTTACCTATAAGCATTGTCGTTGTCTATAGAAATTATCTCTTTATAAATAGTATAGAAGTGGCAGAAGAGCAGACGGATCACCTGATTGATGATGCTAAGCGATTGCCGCCACCCATAGACACCTGTAACACCAGAAGAGTCACAAGGCACTGCAAACCTTTAACCCCCCTTTCCCCCAACTGGGTAGGTACCCCCAATGACTCAATGATACAGAGCGCAGCGCCGTTTCACGCGAATCTTCTATGAGGCTGTGGTATCACTCCGCTCAAGCCGGTCATTCATTTGCCGAAGCTTAGCTCTCCCACGTCAATGATGGTTTTCCAAAGTAGTTAGGACACCAAAAAGAGTGGTAAATATTACTGCGTACTGGCAACTCCGGCAGCTCGCGGAAGCGCACAACCAGGCAAGCGATTATGTCGTTGGATGCGCCCGCGCCGCCCCGTCGTTGTCGACTATTAGGCGCGCAGGAGAGAACGTTGGTCAGTTAAAAAAGCACTAGGATGAAACGGCTGACTAAGATTTAACATATAAAATATGATTTTTATCTATCAGTTAGGACGTGAGATGTAGTTTTACATAGGTAGGTACAGTCGAGTTCAAAAATAGGTATGTATACACTTTAGGACCTTGTCACAGTACATATGTATAAGAAAATGACTTCCACTTTCTTATAAATATGTATTGTGACAAGGTCCTAAAGTGTATACATATTTTTGAACTCGACTGTACTAAGTGTATCTGTGAACATTTACTCCCCTCCGTCTTCACCAGCCATTCTGAACAACATTTGTTCTATGCCTTTTGAAAGTAAAAAGTCGTCTACAGTTATACTGTCCCACTGCAGGGCAAAGGCCTCTATCATAGCAATCAAGCCATCACTACTATGAAGGGATTAAACTTTGACTTTTAAAAATTTGTCGTATCTACCTACTTAATTTCTTTCGGCTCTCCATACAAAATTAACGATTCACGTAACCGACTTTTATGGAAAGTTGAGTTTTTAATCCGAATTTCCATGCCATAGAATAATGTTGTTTAGAATGGTTGGCAGAAGACGTGGTTAAAGGTATGTAAATGTTCAAAGCCTACACCCACTACCATTGTATTAGTAGGTACTAAGTTAATATTTACCATAAGTAAAATCCCAATAGAAATAAAGGAAATGAGGCTGGAAACTTATTCAAAAAGTCTGAACGCCTCGTCAAAGTCGCAAGGATAAAATTAGGAAATGCGGCTAAAAACTATCAAACGAAGAACCGACAAGAAATCTTCGAAAAGTCCAACCGAACTACACAACACACGTCTCCATAAACCACATACAACAAGTCAAAGGCATAGATTTGCAATCACACCGCCATCGCTCCAATCAGTCGGCAGCCTCCACCTGCCAACTTTTTCAATTCTCCATCCCGAGTTCCTCAGCGAGATTGAAACAATAACAGGGGTTGAAAACTGAAGTCCCCCGGGATGAACCTGCTACAACCCCTGTTAGTGTTGCCAGGGTTTGGCAAACTCCGGGACAGGAGTTAACAAGGTTTCCTACACGGTGTATCGGCAAACATTTGCATTGCATCCCTTTTATCACGTCTTCTAACGACTATTCTGAAGAACTATTTGTTTTTTTTTTACATAAACTTTTTTATTTATTTTATTTCGCTTTATTTGGCATGTCAAATGCGTTGTCAGCTTAAAGAAATATTAAGTAAGTCCTTCAGGAGTCATTCAAGATCGCCAGGCACCCATACTCATGATTTACGATTTAAGAAAAAAAAATGCCGCATTTCGCTTGAAAACTATAAGTGCTTTCATAAAAAATATATTTTTGCGATACATAATTATGAACGAGTATCTATTTCCGATTAACATCACAAGCACGAGAATTGGGTGCCTGGTCGTATCTGCTCGGAAACACCATCGTTCTATAAGTTGGAAATTCACATAAAGAAAATAACTTTTCACACAAAGCGATCATGTGACATGTTAATTTTTTGTATTACACGCTAAGATGAAATAAGATCTATGTAGGTTCTAATATTTATTATTTTATCTACCTTACATATAATTTTAGTGAGCGCCAAACTGAGTCGTTCGGTAGTCGGTATCACGATCAAATCTTCACCGGCTGTCCCTTGAAAATCGGGACATACCTACCCCCGGGACACTCGGCGGCACTACCCTCTCACCCCAACCGCATCAGTGTATTGATTCGATTTTCTCAACTGGATGTTCTTGTATTGGATGAGAATTAATGGTTATGAAGTTACGACTTCTTTATCGGTTTATTTTCTTTTGACTACGTAATAAGTGTGAGGTGGGCTAATTTTTGCATGGAAATTGGTTTTGGAGATCATACAAATTTGAAAAATTAAATTTTATCTGTTATATAATAAAATATTGTGTTTCTGCGACGTCTTCGAAGGCTGGCTGGTGTGGGCTGGTTGAGAGTGGCCGAAAATCGGGAGCGGTGGCGTGCATTAGGGGAGACCTATGTCCAGCAGTGGACGAGTGTGGGTTGCTGATGATTCTGTTTTCAGAAGCCTCAAAAGCCATCGTTGGCTTGACATCGTGCAGGCAGATCCTCAGCCTGTGTCAACGATTGGCGTCAAACCAACCATAGACCAGTGAAACCAGAGAGGAGGAGTCTTATGTCAGAAGGCTAGATACATTTTGTTTGAGTTTCTTTTTTTATGATATAGGTGGCAGCCGACGGATCACCTTAAAGGTAAGCGATTACCGCCGCCCATGGACACCTGCAACACCAGTGGTGACACAAGTGCGCTACTTACCTTTTAACCCCCTTCCCCTGGATAAGGCCTCCGGTACCCTCACTCACGCAGCAAAACACAATATGCACTGCTTCACGCCGGTTTTCTGTGAGGACGTGGTATTACTCCGGTCGAGCCGGCCCATTCATGCCTTAGCGTGGCTCTCCCACTGTTAAATAGCATCCTTAGGCATACTCCTTGGCTCCATAACAAGTACGCTGCCTACCTAAAACCCCTTTAATTTTTGCAATTGGTTCAAGTATGCTTTTTGTTTGCAGTAAAACAAGGATTTTTGCCTTGAAGACGAAAAAAAAATATTTATTTTACTCTTATTTTATAATGCACTTATTGCACCTAGTATTACGACTTTATTATCCGTAATAATAGTAATTACGCTATGCAATTGTCTAAAGTTCTGAAGCTGTAATGATGTAAGTACTTACTTAGCGAATATTTTGGAGGCCAAATCATTAAGTCGGTTCTAGGTCCAATCGATTAGAATAAAAAAACTAGTTGAATTGAGAACCTCCTACTATTTTAAAGTCGTTTAAAAACGTTTATTTGCCAGAAGAAATACATAGCTGTGGTAAATACATTTCTTTTAATGTGTTTTTGGGCGGATGAGTGACCCTTACTCGCGGTACTTGTACTATATGTATTCTGTGCTCGCGGTAAGCTATCAAAAGTCCAGTTGGTAGCTAATAATCTTTACCTGACTATACTATAACTGTTATGACGTATGACACGTTATACTATAGATTATTATCTACATATACGCTACGACCACTACGTAGCGTCAGAGTTGAATCGTAGACGTGAAATTTAGCCATTTTGTTCGGTCCTGTCCCAATTCCGACCAATCAAGTATAAATAATAACTTGACCCAAAATACGTACAAAAACTTACCCAAATCACTATAGTAACCGTGACCTCTCTGTACGAATTCAGAGATTGCTGAAACCTTTTAGCCGGCACAAAGTCAAGGATAATACCGAGTCCGAAACGAGTCAACAACCTTCAGCTTAGAGCAGCGTATCACGCCGCGGTCATTATGCCAGGGCTGCCGTCATCCGGACCCGGATTACCCGGCTGTGACAGGAGAGTGGGATAGGTAATAAGGGCGGGGAAAAACCCTTTCTGTCCTTTTCGGGATAGAGAGGGACTGACACTAGTAAAGTACCTAATACAGTAGACGGTAAAGAAAATCTTTACACATATTTTTTTCTTTTGCAGATATATCAATAGTAATTAAAAGTAAAACTGAATAATGTAAAGATATTAGAGTAATTTGAATAAAGGTTATACTTATTATTGTTGAGGATCGACGGCTGGAACAGCTTTCTTTTCTATTGTTTGTTTTATGTGTTTTTACTATGTATTCTAATATCATCATCATCAGCAACCCACGTTCGTCCACTGCTGGACATAGGTCTCCCCTAATGCACGCCACCTAATTCTAATATATTGTTTTGTTTTACATCTGTCGCGTCTATGCCTTTACTCTGTTAACAGTGTAATTGGAAAATATAATTATTTACCGATACCAGTTTTTATTTCCATCACCACCAGCGAAAATCTACCTACAGTCCAACGTCAATAATTTATTGGTAATTCTCTATTTAAAAATCGTTTATCTTTTGTTCTGATATCTTTTACTTTTTGCAAATAATTCTAAATTCAAATATCGCTTGCGTTTTGTTTGTGATAAAACTTTTTTAATTCAAAGGAGGAGAGGTCGTGTATTCGACTCGTAAGAAAGTGTAACTCATAACTAAGTTTGTGTGTTCTACATACTCAAAATGATTTTACGAGATGGTTTGATGATTTCTAATATTCGATTTTGATGATGAGATGTTTTGAATTATTAGATTTGACACTCTTAGACCATGACTCAGGATTTGAAGAATGTGGATTACATCGAAGCGACTGCCGCCTGACCTTTGCAAACCATTAACAGGCGAACCAACCAGACCAACTGAATCATAGTTAACACGTTTCAGAATACTATCCGAAAAAGAAACTTGCACGTTTAGCTGAGTTAATGATAGGAAACGCACATAGATTTGAAAAATCCAAAGGTGCATGCTGAACGACCCCTACATGGAAGACGCATTCTTAACCACTGAGCTACCATAGCTCAACAAAAAGAAGCTAATCTCCTCCAGCCCCATATAATAAGGTAGTTGCAGCCCTAATGATGTTTCAGTTTATTGGAGTTTAAAGTTTTTACCTCGTGCGGTTGGCGCAAGGTCGCGCCTAATGCTCGGCATTGGATCCGCGGTTTTGGTCCGTAATGGCCGGTGATGAAACCATTCAATGTACTCCAAGCTTTATGTCACAGCATTCAGCTGGTTGGAGATACCGCGAGATGCTGATGGTGATGGATACCCATTGGAGAGCCACGCTTAATTGTGGGAGAGCCACGCTTCAGCATTAATGGGCCGGCTCTACCGGAGTGATACCACTGCCTCACAGAAAACCGGCGTAAAGCAGCTCCTGTGCTGTGTTTCACCGAGTGAGTGAGGGTACCAGAGGCCCACCGGGGGGAAGGGGATAAAAGGTTGGCAGCGCACTTGTGACCCCACTGGTGTTGCAGGTATCTATGGTCGGCGGCAATTGCTTACCATCAGGTGATCCGCCTGCTCGTCTGCTACCTATGATATAAAAAAAAATGGAGTCAAAAGTGCGCTGCCAACATATTCCTATTTTCCCTGAAGTATCAAAAGAGGATACCGGAACCCTAGTAGGGGGAAGGGGGTTAAAGGTTGGTAGCGCACATGTTATTCTACTGGTGTTGCAGGTGTCTACAGGCGGCGGCAATCGCATACCATCAGGTGATCCGTCTGCTCGTCTGCAACTCAACTATTACATAAAAATACAAACAGTAGGAGAGGCCTATGTCCTGATGATAATGATTATCTAGAGACGAATACGAATAAAAAGCATATTTTTTAAAACTTTTGCGTTGCATTATGCAAATACAGCCTCGATGGCGCAGTGGCTAAGGTGTCCGAACCAAGCGCAAAAGGTCCCGGGTTCGATTCCCGTTAAAGTCAATTTAGGAAGCTATTTTCTCTAAGTTTTCTTGGGTCCTTGAAGGTCCCTAAGCCATAGCCGTCAGGAAATACTACCGCAGCTAAACTATTCCACAAAATTGAGGAATGTAATGTTTATTTAGATGATTTCCTATCTAATGAAGTTAGAGTAGCATTTGATATCGAGATCACAAATCCAGGTCACAGGCGGACTGCCGCCATCACTGCGAAGGCGGAAATACAAGAGATTGGACAAAAATTGCCGCCGAGCAGCGCGGATCGAGTTACCGGGACTATTGGCGGCAGGGGGTAACGAACCATTTTAGACTACATTTTGTTTCTTTGAAAGACCTATGACAGATATTTTTACCGTGAGCACAGAATACTTAATAGTACAAGGTACAGAAGACCCACTTCTAAAAACCGTTTATGGAAATAAAGACTCAGACTCTAACGTTGAAATTCCGACCGCTCTGCGTTCAATGCCTACCATTATTCATACCTAGAAGTGCGTTCTCTTTCTATCGCAAGCAACTGTCGCGCGTGCGTCGCCGCTCGTTCGTGATTTTCTACTAATTTTCCCCTCCGGAGGGGACGCCGCATGTACTTGCAAGTTCGATACCTACACGCGGAGTGGGACAGGCCTGCCGTGAGAGAGTCATGCTTCGATATGAATGGGATGACTCGACCGGAGTTAAACCATGGTTTAACTTGACCGTGGTCTCACAGAAGACCGGCGTGAAACAGCGCCTGCGCTGTGTTTCGCTGAGTGAGTAAGGTTACCGGAGGCCCAACTGGGGGGAAAGAGGGTTAAAGGTTGGCAGCGCACTTGTGACTCTACTGGTGTTGCAGGTGTTTATGGGCGGCGGTAATCGCTAACCATCAGGTGATCCGTCTGCTCGTCTGCCACCTATTACATAAAAAAATAAAACAGCGCCTGCGCTTTTTTAGGGTGCCGGAGGTCCAATTGGGTAAATCGGGGGGATTTGTGACTCCACTGGTGTAGCTGACACCTGTGGAGTCACAAAATGCCCTGCCCCTTCCCCCGTATTGTGCCTCTGCTACACTCACTCAGCGAACCAACGCTGGCGCTGCTAGAAGCCGCATTCCAAAGTTCAAATTTCGTATCTATTCTCACCATTTTGAAGTAATTTTACTCTTGAGGTTGTCACCACATACCTACCTATAGCCACATTATAGTATTCTGTAAAACATTACGAAATAAAATACTTACCTCGAATCTGGTATATTTCAGAAGCCGCCACGCACTAGGTTTCAACAATCACTTCACTATACATTTCTATTATAGTGTTCCAATTATGTAAAATACATAATTATCCAGAATATTTTAATCACACTGCCGCACTGAGAGACGTCATTTTACCACATGTCCACTATCTAATAATACTTAATTTAAAATAACTTTATGTGTAGGTACTACTTAAGCCAATTGCAAATGTTTCTTCTAAACTCCAAATATTTTGCAAGAAATCAGCCAAGTACAACGACTCAGGAACAGCCGTAGGCCGCGCGACTGGTTCGAGCTTTTACTTCAGACTGGGGGAATACTAATCTACAAACGTAACCAGGTTCGAATATCAAATCTACTTAACTACCTACCCTAAAAAATATTATGGCAAAGGACATCATTTTCACACAGCCATTACAGATCTCAGGACGCGTAGGTACTATTGTTATTCCATTTCGAAATTTAAAACTTAGAGGTGTGTTTTCCTTTACTAGTATATTGTATGTGTCAAATTTATTTTTATTGTTTTTCTGGGGGCACTAAAGTGCCCCCGCCACCAATGCCTGTGTCGTAGCAACCTACACGTTTGACTGTGCCAAACAAACACACAGGCAGTTAATTGGTCAAATAGTGAAATCTAAATTTAAAATAACTTCAAGCAATTTAAGTTGAAACGTTGACATTTATCACCAAGAAAGACATAACAAGTAGCAGTAAGCGGTGACAGACTCTGTCTGTACAAAAACGGGCACAAACGAGCAAAACACAGTCTTACCATGCAAAAGCATTGTATGAGAAAAACCGCACTGGGCTATTAATCTACATCCAACTTTGTCACGATAATGGGAGCAGTTTTTGTCTACAAACATAATTATAGTTTACTGCAGAATTATGCAAAGGTCGCCACACGGCGCGGTATCCCATACCTCATTGAATTTTAAAACGTTTTTGCCCGAAACAATATTATGACTTAATAAGCGAAAACGTGGCAACTCGCCTGGCCCACAATTTTCTCATTAACATAAATGTCAGGCAAAGTATTTTCTAAGTTGCCATGTTATATTTCTAATTGACTACCGATCTTGAATTACAATAAGTACCTGCCCATTATTATTAATTGTACTTAAACGCTATATGTAAGTAATTTAATTTGTTTACTTTGTACTGGTTACGTTCTGGTATTTCGTGCCAGAACATCATCGATTCATAACTTTTTCCATTTGCAATTATCGGTTATTCTTATTTGAATAAAGATTATAAGTACCCTCCTAATTATAAACGTAATATTATTTTGCGAAGTTAAAATTCTAATCTTTTTGCTATGTATAATTTTTATTTTTGGTATAGCAATTCTTTGCAATTTATTCTTAAGTAAATATTGCACTTAAAAACACTTTTTACTTTTTGCTATGTTTTTAAGATTGAATTATTCTACTTCGCAAAACAGTATTACGTTTCTGATAGCTCAGATAAGTACACGGGGTCATTGTACTAATCTTAATTCAAGTAACAGCCACCTCTTACCAATCCGGCCTTTGAAGGGGACCAAGATCCTTCTTGACCTTCTTGATGCGACGACGGGACCTAGAGACTAAGAAAGAATTAAAATTCCAAGTTGATTAACATACCTACTTACTTACATACTCAGATCAATATGGATTATTCGTCATTTGCACACAAAAAGAAGTCATTAACAGTGAGACATAACTAATAATGTGCCCATACTTTGCTTAAGGAGACAATTCTCGCCATTTAAGTATCGCCCCATTACTGCCCCATAAATCAGAAAGCGTTACATAGTCCTTAATTGAGGCCCAATAATCGTAACAAGTGTGAGTTCCTTGCGTGAATCGAGTTACAATGAACCTTTTTATTCGAGCAATGAGGAATAATGTAAAGAACTGGACCATAATTCAAGTGCCCTGGCTGTCCAATAAAACCGATTAGCCTTGTCCGAGACAAAAAATATTCAATTCGTCTTTTGCCCATCACTCAAATTCCAAAGTGTTATTGCTTCACTTTCCTCTACATTGTCTATAGCTTAATGGCCAATCGTGGATGGCCGTTTAATAATTCAATTTAGTAGATGAATGTGTGATGAAGTAATTTATGGACACCATGAGTGGGAAATGGGAAGGGTAAAAAGTTTGGTCGCAGATGATATTAGAATTTAGATACATTGTCGACCACTCTGTTTTGGCCGATAGATCTTCAACAGTTGTCAGGAAGGCGATGAATTTTCTGCAGTATTAAGGTGTAACCATGAGAATGTTTAACTGCGTCGGCAAAACAGTCTCGGACTTAAGCAACGGCTGCTCTTGGAGTCCTTGTTTCAATTTCCAGGTCGGGCTAAAGTTAGTGCCTAAATTTCTGTTTGCGTGCTAGCCGCAAAGCTAAAAAATGGCGGTCCTAAATCCCGTAACCAGTAAAGCAGAGGACTTATAACGAAACCGTCGCGTGCAGACTGCAGAAGGTGACAACCATGTAAAAAGATGAAGGGATACTAAGGTAATATCTTTAATATCTTTGTTGCACGTAAGTACTGCAGTACACTACACTGCACCACTGGGCAAAAAAAAAAAAACATTTTACAAAAATAAGTATAAGGCGACTATCTTCTTTCTTTCTTATTTTTTAATGTTTAGATTTAATCATAATTATACATACTTACCTACGAATGTATTAGACAGGATGTATCTGTGAACATTTACATCCCTTTAACCACGTCTTTCATCAGCCATTCTGAACATTATTTGCTCAACGACTTTTAAAAATTCGTCTAAATATGTTCGACTCATCATACACAATGCACAAGTCAAGTGACCAACTTTGTATGAAAAGTTGTCGTTTTTCTGCGAATTTCCAAAACTCATAAAACAATTTGTTGTTCAGAATAATTGGTAGACGTGGTTAAAGGGATGTAAATGTTCACAGATACAACCTGGAACACTGTACACTTACATCGTTGAACAGGATCATAATATGGTCGTATCTCCGTCCCGGCGTCTGTGTGTAGCAGGCGGCTCTCCTCGTTTTTTTAGGGTTTCAAACTATCAACGCAATAACGTTTCATCAACAATTCTCTCATTTTTAACAACTTCGTTAAAAATGTAGCGCTAAATTCTCGTTCTTAAAAATTTAGTGTTAAATTCAATTGATAATTTTATACTGACTCGTAGGTGGTAACTACCGAACTATCTATATACTTACTTACCTATATTAATTTGTCGATGAAACAGATTTTTGTGTTGGATCTGGGTGTTTGTGTTACTCGTGTTACTGGTTTCTGTAGTAGAAAACTCTACAAAACCCCGTAAGCTCGGGTTCGATTACCTACCAGGTCGAGCACTAAGTATGTTTCGAGTTTTGATCTGCATTTAGGCAAGCGTGGTAATTAGGTAAGCCTAATCCCATCATAGTAGCGATGACTTGATTAGCCCTGCAGTGGGACAGTATACCTATTGGCTGATACTTTATAGGACACCTACCAGCTTCTGATAATGTCTTGGAATCATTAGGTAATAATATTTTTCCGACACAATTTTAACGTAGACAAACCTTTTTTTTCCTAGCAATAAAACTTACCACTATACGAATAAAATACCCCCATGAACCCACAGCATATCTCAGCAAAGTTATTAGCAAATACGAATATCTCCACAATATCATTAGCAAATAGACTGAGGATGTATATGAGCGTGATATTAGATATTAATTTGTTCGGAGGGTCGCGATGCCCCGGCGCCTTCGGCTCTGGGTCACCGGAGCCTGCACTGGGTCAGACAGCCCTTATTTTAAGTGTTTTCGCCGCTCGATACCAGAGGGCTTTCGACGAAACCGTCTCGTAACCACAGTATATAGACATAGGTATCTACAGCTCGCGTGCGACATCCGAGGAATCCTGGAGCAGTGAAAATCTATTTATCTTTACTATTTATAAAGAGATAAATCCTATAGACATCGACACACCTTATATACAAACCGACAAATTGAAACACTAGCGTGATTCAATGTACGCCCAGCGCCATCTATTGGTAGACATTGCAACTACTGTCCCGAAACGAAGTGAGGGCGGGCTATATGAAATATATAGGTAAGGTCCTTACATAAGAAATTGGGGTTTTTCGTACTGGGCACTTTAATCACGATTTTCTCCCCTTTGGTAAAGAATTCCAAATTCAAATTAGTACAGCCATTTACTCTATGTTTGAACTCTGTATTTGAGCTATGATGACCGTTATTTATTTGTTGTTTTTCTTCTGTTTTTTTCTGTTTGCGTCACTCATTTAACAAAATGGAAAACACTAGTGCTACGGAAACGACTCGAAGGATGAATGATGTATGCGATCGTGTTGCAAAAGAAAACGTTTTTTTATGTTATCCCGGTTCAATTCCCGCCCATTTATTAAACACTTTGAATACTGTTTCATTTCTTTCAAAAAAATAAGGAATTGTTTCCTTTAATCAAACATGCTCACTTATAATGCGTCAAGAAAGTCATGAAAATGGATTTTTAGGGAACTAACGCTGTTCCCATGTTTTATAACTAACGGGGCTACCATACCTTATGACATAAGCGGCAGTGGCGCCATCAGTTAATTTTATGACTTTATTGACGCATTATAAACGTTTAAACTAGTTTCCCTCCAGGGCCCAATGTTTTTTTTCTACCCTGTATTTTACGATAGTCTATTGATTGAACTATCGATAACAAATACCAGTCATTATCTCATTAAATGTGTCAACAGCACGTGGAAGATTAACTTTATGCTTATAATAATACAGTTATTATTATATTATTAATATAAGATTAGAGTTAACCTCTATTAGATAGGCAAGCAGCATAATAGGTTATCACACGCAATGTAAGTATCTCAAGTAAAGTAATAATAAATACCTTATGAAGGTAGGTACTTGATCTTATCACAAAGTAAGCAGATCTAGAGGGTGTATCGGTAGGTAAACATTTAAGTACATACATCCCTTAAACTTTGCATCAAAAAATACTTTTATACAAAATATCTAAGTGTGTAAAACTACTAATGATGCTGATGATGCTGTTCACTTTTTCAAACGCTTTTGACTCCCCAAATAAATTTTCAATGAATTTCCAAAAGTTAAACTAAATAATGTTAAAAATATTTACCGATACTTACCCTGTATTGGATTAGGTATGTAATAAATAAATACCCTACCTGTACGCCTGCCTGTACTATGAGTATCAGGTGACGATAATTAACTGGAGGCGTCAACCCAGAACAAACTTAGAAAATGTAGTTTCCGAAATTGACTTGACCGGGATTCGAACCCGTTCGAACACCTTAGCCACTGCGCCATTGAAGCCATTAAAGTAAGTAAGACTAATGTTGACTGTTGAAACTAATTGAAACTAGTTTCAAAACTTAACAATTTGAAAACATAACACAGAAGCTCTCTTTCCATTCCTCCAAAAAATATTCCATTATTTCATCAAATAAAAATTCTTATTGGATTATAACCTTAATTCGTTGTCCCCATAAAGTAACAAGAGCCGGGAAGGAGCCCCGCGTCCCAGGAGAAATCGGGACGCTCGAGTGTGGCGGCAAAACACACTAAACGCCGTCGCTCCGACACTCATTCTCCTTTGACAAATAGCGGTTAATTGAAAATGGACTCTTGGGGCCCAAGTGGAGGTGACGAGCGGAGAAGCGTAGCGTGAAAATCCTACGACCTTACCTTACCTTATACTTGGTACTGGTACCTTGGGGCGGACGACCGGCGGGAGGCGGCAGACACGAAGAAAAGAAGCACGGCGGAATTTACATGTCTTGTTGCGAAAGCTTGCAGGACCCTAAAAAGTGTCACCCGCCACGGACATCTGACAATCAATATAAACCATATGAGCGGCGGTAATCGCTTACAACTTGTAAGTCACAAGCGATTTGTATTACATAATATAAAAATACCATAGTACCTATCTACGACAACCCAATACACATAGGTATGTGTGTAATGCTCTTATGAGGTCATAAGAGCATTCTTATTACAAAATACAGTATGTAAATGAGATTAGACTACATCGATGGACGCCTCTAGGCTGATTTTTTTTCGACGAAACAAAGTCACGTGACCGATGTATGAAAAGTAGATTTTTTAATATTTACATTTAGAATGGTTGGTAAAACACGTTGTTAGAGGGATAATTGTTTACAAATACACCTTGATTTTGAAATTTGCTCTATCCCACTTTTTTATTTGATAAATTGCTAAACTATTAACAAATTACTATTTTCCAAAAGCTTAATCGCAAACTGCTATAAATTGCGCCAGCCCCCGCTGTCAGTGGGGCTCTACCCCAGCGCGGGGGCGGGTGAATGCAAACGTATTTAGCTAAATAGGCCTCTTCGCTGTATCAATGTTTTCTCTCACAATGAAACACGCTAACAATTTTCAAAGAAAACAAGTAAAGTGAAGACAAGCGTCTTTATGCTGTGGTAAACATTATGATGCTAAAAAAAGGGGGCATAGAGTACCTACTACCCTTGTAAAGGTGTCAAAAGTTACACGCAATCGCTTTATTGTAATTACTAAATACTAGACTGACTAGCGTCTGCGTTGTGTTTCGTCGAGTGTGTTGATGTACCGGAGGCCCAATTTGGGGAAAAGGGAGTTTACTCTACTGGTGTTGCAGGTCAAAAAACCGAAAACAACAAACGGTGCTATTTTTTTTTCTTTTATTTTTTAATAGGTTCGCATATTTTGGTCACCAGTTCTATCGTAACCCTTTCAAAAAAGACCTCTAAAATCGTTTAAATAATTAATTTTAAATGCAGTTTGTCTCTTTTGCGTACGTTGATCAACTTGTTAAGAAGTCGATCGACGATAAGCTTACGATTCGAATTATTTCACGGTGCCATTTTCATAATGTCGGTTATGTTCATATTAACGTCATTGATCCACCGCGCTATTTTAATTAAGTCCTCAACGTACACATTTATGAAACTTGTCACAACAACCATTTAAAATGTCCCATACCATAACATCTGTAGTTCACACCACAGTCATTTGCCGCTAATACGAGTATCTAATTAAACTATTACCCGGCCTGACAAAGCGGTGATAAACTCGATGAAGTTGATCGATGTGGCTGTCAATCGCATCGAAATCGTGGCTAACAGCTTAAATAACCTTTAGTGTTGACACGTCCGGGCTAATGCAACCCTACACCTGTTTACCACACCCTATTTCTTCGCTCTATGCACTATTCTTTATTACACCCCCGTTTACCCCATTATCAAGACTTAGCTAACCTCTTATTTGAGAATTTTAATTTTTATGTGGTAATCAAGCTTACATACCTAATGCTAAACTAAAAAAATAGTAATGGCATAAAAATTGCAACAGTTTTCTGTTGTAGTCTAAGGACTATGAGCACGCAACCAAATTATGCTCAGCTGATGAGCTGGTAGTGTATGGGCCGTGGACACGCAATATACAAGGTGTATCTGTGAACATTTACATCCCTTCAACCACGTCTTCTTCCAAAATAATTAAAAACATTCGAAGATTCGAAAAGAAAATTGGGGAGAAAGGGGGTTAAAGATTAGCAGCGCACTTGTGACTCTACTGATGTTGCAGGTGTCTATGGGCGGCGGCCATTGCTTACCATCAGGTGATCCGTCTGCTCGTCTGCCACCTATCACATAAAAAAAGAAGATTTTTGATGAAAATTTTCCAAAAGTCATAGAACCAAAGCTTGTTCAGAATTATTGGTAGGTATAAAACGTGGCTAACGGGATGTAGTAAATGTTAACAAATACACCCTATATGTTAAAATGACCATACGTCCCGTATTTTGGTCAGCTGACTGGTACCCAAAATAGTCCTGATTTTCAAAATAACGAGCCGCTTATAATTTTTGAGAATACGATCGGATCTTTTACAATTTTACTAATACTAAGTGTTCTTTATTAACCCCCGACGCAAAAACGACGAGATGTATAAGTTTGACGTGTCTTTCTGTGTCTGTGTCTGTTTGTGGCCTTGTAGCTCCTTTATTTTATTTTTGTTTGTAAGTCAGGAGTGTTATCTAGATTAGATGGCCGCCATCGCGCCAGCACAAAATGATAAACTACATATTTTCACTTGATTCGCGTAGTTTCAATTTTACAGTTATATTTACATTTCTACTGATAATAATAAAATCTCTACAAATACTACCTAAAGCATGTACCTAATCATAGTTTTAATATTAAAATAGATACATAAGCACCGGCCGAGGTTTATTGAACCGCATGCGCATGCGCAGCTGTCTGCCCTGCGCGTCGGCGCGTGCGCCTCCAATTAACATCCGCTAATGTTTTGAAAAACAAATTATAAATAATTGATATAATAAAATAGTATATCATTTCATTAAATGCTATTAACTAATTACTTAGCTTTTAGGTAGGTACTTTTAATACACTTTAACTTTCAAACGCAATCCAAAAAAAAAGACAAGAAGAATAAGTAGTAAATAATAATAAATAATAAATTAAGACAACATCACATACATTGTCCTGGTCCCAAACCAAGGTTTGCCTTTGTGCTATGGAAACCAGGAACAACGAAGGTATCACAAACACCCAGACCCAACACAAATATCTGTTTCATCAACAAACATTTGTGTCGGTGCGGGAATCGAACCCGCGCTCAAACCATTGCGCTAAACGGGTCATCAAAGTAAATAAATAATATTGTTTTCGTTTGTTCGCGTTTCATCATCATCATCATCTATTCAGCCCACTTCCAACCACTTCTGAGTATAGGCCTCTCCTCTTCACGTAACTGTCTACGGTAAAACCGTTTGAAAAAAAAACCTACAGACCAATTAAAAACCATTTTTGATTTTGAAGTCCGGACAAAATAATGATCTCAACAACGCTGTCATTTGTAGTTTTACAGCTATAAAATTGTGAATTTCGCAGGGTTGGGATACGAAGGAGGGGTCCAAGCAGTCCGTCATATCCTCTACGCCAGAGGGGGGGTCTCAGCAGCTCCGACGAAACTCGTGATCCGCACAAAGTATGGCAACATTCTGGCATAGCCCCTGGCCTATAGTAATTAAAAAAATCGCCCCACATTATCGCTATTTCTTATTCCATAACATCAGATCGGTATCTATGCTAACTTATTAGCTATTTGTACTTACTTACCTCCGTGATGATGGTTACAAGTGGGCAAGTCAGTGTTTGACATAAAATGCGGATGTTTATGTCAAAGCACTTGTATTTACTTACCTCCTTGCATGACGTGCGGTCTGGGAACGATGATGGAGTGGCTACCACCAAGTAATCATTTTACTAGAATAAGCGATAGCGACTAGATTAATTTGTTGTAAAAACAATACTTAAAATAATAGTGTATTGAACTATAGGAGGTGCTGTGAGGTCAAAAAAAAATGTTATAAAAATTTTGGCGATTAAAATGAGTGGCGAGTTTCTTGCCGGATCTTCTCGTCAGAATCAACTTTCCAATTCCTGTGGTAGAATCGCATTATGTATATTTGTTTCTTAGTATATCTTATGTATCAACGTACATATGTATAAGTAGGTATGTATATGTATATTATACATATCTATCATAGTCTTATAGCAAGTTTTTTTTTGTTTATCAATTTGTAAGTGTGTGTAATAAGCCTATGCAAATAAAGATGAAGATTATGAATTAAATAGAACACAAATATTTATTGAACGTATTGGCAATATTATTACCCACTTTAAATTTTCATACTATGTGCCGAAGGAACATCTGCACGTTATGACAGATCACTTTATGCTAAATACGCAACGCTAATAAAGTTACAAATGCGCAGACAACTTTTTGGTTGTCCGCACATTGGTTGTTATTGAGTGATTATGCAGTGCAATTGTTATTGAGTTTGTCGGTGTTGTTTATTATTGAGTGTTTACTCGGCGAAAAACAGCAAACCCGAAAACACAAAAAAGTATTTTTTTAACATATTTATGAAAGGGACACGTTTGTACATACATTTTCGCACTCACATTTTTACATTCTATTTATGAAAGTTACGTTTGCAACTTTTGATATTAACGTCGTGTCGTGGGCCCATAAACATGGCGTTTTATAGATCCTGTGGCAGCCCCAAGTCGATTTACGATGTGGTAGTTGACCACAGTTAACCAGGGGACAACTCGCACCCATTTGGACTGATATACGGCAGGACAGACTGACGATAATAAGGATTCGTTCGCGTGAAAAATGGACTAAGTATAAAGTGCGGTCGCCGTGTCAGGCCAACGTTCGTTTTTACGGCAGTGATGGATGTTCCATTTTCAAATACTTGTACCAAATTTTTTTTATGTTTTTAACTAGAGTGCCGTCCTCACTTCGCTTTGGGACAGTAGTTTCGAACTGAATCAATAGATAGCGCTGGGCGTCGATTAGATCGCGCTAATGTGTCGTGTTTCCGGTTAATTTATAAGCCTTGTCGGTGTTTATAGAAGTAATATTTTTATAAATTGTATAGAAGAAGATATTTTATACTTTTCTTAGTCGAAAGCTAATAAGTAGAGAAAGCATAGTATTTGTCTCTATTACACCAAACTAATCTCACCTTACACAAAAATATAGCAAAGTTTGCTTTGTTGAGTGTAAAAAATTGTTTTTGTACTCAAAAAAGTTTTGACCAAACTTAAGTACATTACCCGTTTCCAAAAACAATAATTACCACAAACAGCGAAACACATGGCTAATTAAGGAACGATTTCCTCTGTCATTTTTGATAAGAATTTCGCGTGGGGCATGATGGATGAGGGAACTAATCGCTGGCCCCGGGCTGCTACTAATTTGTCTAAAACCAGGGGCCAAAACACGGGATAATTCGTTTTTTTGTCCCCACTAATTTCATCTTAATTACCGTATTTTTTACGAGTGTGGTGAAAAACCAGTGTTTTGGAAAACACATTTTCCAAGAGACAATATTTTTTTATGTTTAAATTTAGGAATAATAAGACGTGCTGTTTGAAATAGAATAAAAATACATTTTTTATACCCGGAACAAAATACCAATAACAAACAGACCTTTTACACAAAGGAGTAAATGCAAACTTCGTAGTCTGGGGGTCTAAATTATCAATATCATTTCTACACATATTTCCTACATGTTTTGATAAAGTTTTCGTCAATATTTCAGTAGGTATGCATATTAAGTAACAGGGACAGTAATAATATTAAGTTATTTTACAATAAATGATCCAATTATTTGTGTTTACGTGAATTTTATGATTTGATAATATTCCCGTCACACTGATAATACCTAACTGCTTTACTTTTTTACTTTAACGTTTTAAAACCATAACTAAACGAGATAAGTATACCTTCAAAGATCCCTTGTATTTATCGAAAACTCATTCTTAACTTCAAGACGTTCCCTATCATAACACTGATTGTAATTTGTATCCGTCCAAATAACGCAAACCACTCCATTGCTTTCATTCAACATCTAAAATAACAAATCACCAGACACGTCCAAGAGTTTTGTCAACTAACAAAAATAAAACAGGCTGGATAGAATTGTTTAAAAATAAAAATGAACCAAAAAGGCTCGAGCAAGAAGTTTGAACAGTTCCGAGCTGTCAAACTGACAGCTCCGGCGCCGGCGCAACCCGATCCGATGGAGACGTCAATAGGCCTAAAAATAAACAACATGGTTTCCAATGTTTTGTAGGAGTCGAGCATATTTACGGGATAAATTAATAATAGTTTTTGATCTATAAATTAGTACCTACACACAATTTTAATACCTATTACGACTATAATTTTAGTCTTCATGTTTGGTACTACATACTTATATTATCTACTATAGTTACGTTTACTTATAACTAAAGTAACGCGACAGAAGGAACGCGTCGAAAACCAATGAAAGTAGATTAATGGATAAGTACTAGGTATTATTTATTGGGCTGTTTAAAAATATTTCCTCCTTGTTATAAAAAAAAACGTTAAAAAAGTTAATTTTCGTATTTTAAAACAACCCAATTGGCTGGATGATAAAGTCATAATATGAATCAATTGTTACATCCCTACATGGAAATCGATACAAGGTGGAACCATTTATCTAACAAAAACATGTAGGTACGACATTATGGTACGCCATAGATACACATGATAATTGATCTTATTACGTGCGCCTAACTAATGTCGAAGAAATATTCCGTATCTGTCTGTAGACAGCAGGAATATTCTCAGCTGATAAGCAGTTGGTACAAAAATGGAACTGAGACGCGATTGTAAGGGACAGGGCACAGATAGGGTATGTACAGAGAAGGACTTATTGGAACGACAAATTGCACATAGGGTCGAGATATTCTAAGTACCTACTGGAAGTGGACACCACCAATGGCGTAGCTTGTGTATTGGCCGCGGCGTCGTAGGTAAGACTATATTCTTCGTCGACTGCTTAAGATTTAATTAACCCTAGATTTTACCGCCCCATCTATACCAATGTAATGGCGTAGAGTTAGATGTATAGATGTTACACTCTCCCATTTACCTCGACACCCCCTCTCAGTATGAAGCAGGAGATATTGCCGCACCCCAAAAAGCACTCACTACGCTATACATCGCAGGGAAACGTAATGTAGGACGCCCTGCAGCACGATGAACTATCTATCTATCTATGATGATGATGTCTATTGTAAAAAAAATAGGTGATGTAAGTTGTATGCAGTCTGGAGAGGGTCAGTTGTTGTCGGCCTTTCCGCAGTGAACCGGGATAGACTGACTAAATTGTTATGACATTTACTAAATGCAAGTATTTTTAATGTTAGGTACCGTTCACAACAAAACCTCGAAATAGAGTGAAAACTCCCATCTATTGGTAATTTTTAATATTCGTGCCATTGGCGATATCATCACGTTTGTATCGCACGGGTCCATGTTCTTAAAAAAAAACAACAAAAATATTATTATCGTACAAATATTTATTTGAGTATCGTTTGACTCTAATATCCTCAACACAAGTGCTTGAGCTATGTATATTTATACATTTGCGCTATGAGATTTGTCGATGTATTCGGATATTCAAAATTTAAAAATGTATTATTTAATGATCCTTCTGTACATGTTTTGTTATGGTTATGGCGTTCCCTACACACGTCAGACAGCGCCCATTCGAGCCTCATTAGCCAGCGATATGTCCGTTAATTTGTTTGACTTGCAATTAACATGTCTACTTCGACGGCCGAACTCCATTTTTTTCCATAACCTACGTTCTAAAAAAGAAAAAAAAACAAGGCTCGTATTAAACTTGACAGGCCAGGCTTACCGATTTAGGTTTTTAAAAACTTAAGCGACTGTCATGCTGTTGTTAATCATGTTACGACGGAATAAAGTTTAGAATCTTTTGTTTTTGTTGTCACGAGTGCACTTATAAACGGTCAGTTACAATTTTATATAATGAGTTGTTAATCAATTGTTGTGCAATTGGTTGTCATAATACAAAGGGTTAAGATGTAGATTGGATTGTGTGCGTTTTGTCGAGTGCTTGTTTAAGTTTGCGGGTGAGGTTTAACGACGTGAGCTTGTCTTTGAAGGTGTTGGGTGTTACGCGGCTCCAGAGGCTCATCCGAAGTGACAAGGAGACACAACATGTGGATTTACCGAAATGATAAGGAGTTTTACGCGTGGACTTACTGAAGTGTGCGAGCGGGTGGACCTATGTCAGCGCGACAGGTAGACTTTGACATAATTATCGATCAAAAATAATAATAAATTCACACAACATCTCATACATTAACCTGACTCCGTGCTAAGTAGCTTAAGCACTATGTTACAGATATCACACAACAGAGGAAACACAAATATAATACTTAAATACATATTATAACACCTAGACAGTAAACAAACACAAGTATTCATCAAACGAATGTTGGTCCAGGGTGGGGATCGAACCCACGACCTTAGGCGTATGAGGCAGGGTCACTACCAAATGCGCCATCGGGCCAGTTAATGTGGATGAATAGTTCAATCATAATTACCATACAAAAGACATCAACGCACATCTATTATATCTTCTATATCTATACTATTATAAAGAGATAACTTCTATAGACAACGACAAGGCTTATATTATAGGTAGACCGAAAACACGAAACGCTTGCGCGATGTAATTAGGACACAGCGCCATCTATTGGTTCATTTCTGAATTACGTTCCCAAAGCGAAGTGAGGGCGGGCCACTAGTTACTTTAATAAAACGTTTTATAATTTTAAACGAAAATAATACTTACTTGTTAGGAAATTTTAGTTATAAATCCACCAACCGATAGTCGGCTACGGTGGCCAATCTTAACGATCAGCCACGTACGCAGGACATAATATTAAAACACAGGTACACTATATATTCCCTTACCCTCTTATATAACGTCCAGCTGGTTTTGTGAGCATTCAAAGTTTCATGGGCAAGTCCATTTTTAAAGTTTATAATATTATAAAAATAATTATATCATTGAACTACCCATACATTATACACAAACTTTTATTATAAAACCATTTACATAAACGAAACATTTGATATAGCTACCAAACAAAATTTACTAGACGCCCATACAAGATACTTGCGTGTGACGTCACTCGCTAGTAGCCATTTGTATAGAGCGTTTTTGGGCCTGCGTAAAATATGTGCTCTTAAAGTTGTGATATCTCAGGTAATTCAAAATAGAACCAAATAATTCTTTCAACAATGTTTCATAAATAAAGGGGTTTTTCGATTAAATACATAAAAAAAATTAGTCAAATACCCTATTCGATGGGACACCAGTGTGACTCGACCGAAGAGCCAATATCTATAACTAGCGGCCGCCCGCGACTTCGTACGCGTGGAGTTAATTATTGACACTTGCCGTCATATTTTGGACAATCCACACAATATATTTTTATAAATTGTAGCCTATGTGTTATTCTGATGTATAAGCTATATTGTGGTAAAGTTTCATTCAAATCCATTCAGTAGTTTTTACGTGAAAGAGTAACAAACATCCATACATCCATACATTCATACATAACTTTCGCCTTTATAATAGTAGTAGGATGTGCATTCCGAGGCCTCCATCATAGAAATCAAGTCTATGATGCTATAATTAATAACATTAATTAAAATATATATTAATTAATGTTATTATTTAATGTTAATTTGCCTTTGCGAGTGATCGAGTCAAAAACTCGTGGCAGACGATAGGCCAATTAGTTCTATGGAATTCTAGAGACATAATTTTATCGGAACTCATAATTAAAATGGTTTCTAAATAGCTTTAACCCTAAGAGGCGTATAATAGTGTTTATTGTTATTGCTTACTGCGTTGTACGGGAGTTAAGTGGTTACATTATATTAAGTAGGTACTAGCTGTTGCCCGCGACTTCGTCCGTGTCAAATAGTTTAGTACTTTAGGCAAGCAATCCTTTCGCTAGAATGACTTTGAGGACTTTCATACCCTTGATTCCCTATTTCATCTTTAAATAAGTCCAATCTGGCCTATAATGCCATTTTTACACAAGCACACTCGTTACTGTTCTACAAATATTTGTATCGATGTAACTTTACGTCAATTTAGATTTTAAATGTTCAGATTTTATTTATTAAAATCAAGTAACGAAATCATTGGATTTCTCTGAAAACATAAGCTACATGCTACTTCATGCTACCTTATACACCGTTGCTGTTGTTGCGTTTCAAGACTGACAGATAGCGTTATATGTCACTTTATTACAATATCGTCTGTGACTTTACAATGTGTAGCATCAAATCCACCGAACACTTCTTAGGCTTGCCATGAATAAGCCACGATGTAAGGAGCTGATGTCCAATCTCCAGTAATGAAGCGGCACTTCAAAAAGAAGTCACTTTACGTCCATGAGTTTGACAGAGAAATCGCAACTTTTATCCTCAAATTAAATTATGTTTTGCATAACGACGCTTTATCTTTTATGTTATGAAAAAGGCCCTTAATGTAGATACAGACAGACGACGCAATTAACTGTTTTATTATGTGTATGTAAGTATAGATTAGCCTTTACAAAGTGCAATATTATATTAGCCGAGTATTTTTTAATTATACTTTGATCATATTCGTTTGTGTTAAAGTCTTCGATATACGATATCCGCAATCATACTACCATATTGTAAGTTAAACATAAAATACCTATAGAAGTTATTATCTTTCCATGTGCCATAGTTCAATTAGATAAGGTTAGGTACTAATACAGGCAGTTGCAAATGGATGTAAAAAATTGTGTAATTTTTGACTGCCTGGTAGGCGCATTTGGTAGTGACCCTGTCTCATACCTATGCCAAAGGTCGTGAGTTCGATCCCCACCCCGGACAAGCAATCGTATGATTTACACTTGTGTCTGAGTGTAATTTATATATTTAAGTATTATATTTGTGTTTCTGTTGTCTGATATATGTAACACAAGTGCTTATGCTACTTATTACGGTCAGTCAGTCAATGTATAAGATGTTGTATTTTTTTTCTTGTGATACTTAGGTGGCAGACGAGCAGACAGATCACCTGATAACAAGCCATTGCCACCTCCCATAGACACCTGCAACACCAGTAGAATCACGAGTAAGTGTGAATTTAATAAATTGAGAAACAGATTGTAACCAAACCTGTGGCTATCTGTACCAGGAATTCATATTACAGGAATAGTTATCCATTATGGTGGCATGATTAATTTACACCTTGAGAAACTTTATCTAATAGAATGGCGGGGTATAATTAGCTCCTTTTTAGGCGATCGCCGCCATCTTGCCAATAAACAGGCGAAGCAATTATTGTTCTTGTGTCGCGAATGCCGCGTGTGTCGCAATTGCTGTGTCTTAGAATGTTTTGAAAGGTTATTGGCTAAGGGCGGCTTGTATGCTTTGCAAATTGATTTAGTAAAACTAAACCTTGACTATAACTTATAGCTTTAAGTAACGTTTCAAATGTCAGGATATTTTGAGCTCGAATAAATATTTATAAACGTAAGAATATTTTTTCCTTTTTTACCGATGATGATTTGCTATTCTGCCACAGAGGTAAACACTGTCATCCTACTGTCCAACTTTGGGACATTGCAAGCGTAGAAGAACCTAACTGTACTTAACTCCTTAAAGATATTTAAAAAGAAGCAAATACTTAAAACAAACAAGTCTTAATAAACGTTAAAGCGATACACTAGCGCGATGTAATTAGTACCCAACGCCATCTATTGGTGCATGACCCACCACCTTCCCATGGTCATACCTGCCTGATCGAACCATGGGAGACGCCATCAGTAGGTACTTACTCTATTGGTACAGTGTGAAACTAATGTCTCGAAACGAAGTAAGAATGGGTTACTATCTTATAAGATAGATTTCGTAAATCAATAGCCATCGTAAGCGGTCGACCCTGTCGTAGAACCATTTTTGTGAGAAATCTGTGTGTCATACAATCCGTTATCGCCTGACTTTGGTGAAGTCACCATTTTTTGTGGGATTAAATAGTTAATCCTATGTTTTTGTCTCCGAGATAATATTCGTACCAAATTGCATCGACGTATCTTTTGTCGATATTCAAGAAGTTTTGTTGAAGATTGTGGTTTTAAAGTTTAATTTTAAGTAAGTAATCCTTATATTTTTTTCTATCAATTACTGCACCATCATTCTTCTTTAATATTGTCAGGTTATCTTATTTATTTCGAGATGATTGATTAATGTGATGATTTTTAAATTTAAAATATTTACACCGGTATGTCATTTGTTGTCTAAGGATCCGGTACCCAGGTAAAAAGTAAAGTGAAGTATCAGTCTATATACTGTCCTACTGCAGGCCAAAGACCTCCATCATAGAAATCAAGTCATCGCTACTATGATGGAATTAGGCTTAATCATCACGCTTGCCTAATGCGGATTAGTGTAGTTTGAAACCCGTGTACCTTTCGATTTTTCTATTTCAAAGAAATACGAGAATATTATGCAAATTGAATTTCAAAATGCATTATTAAAAATCTTCATAAACTTACTGCGATTTCCTAATGTATAATTTTTCCTCCGAAGCAACACTCCTGACTCTACTGGGACGAAACGCTAGAATGTCGATTTTCATCATCCGATGTGATTCATCTTCCAACCGATTCGGCTACGGCGACTGATCTTAACTATCAGCCACGTACGCAGAATATATTACAGTGCTCAGTGTCTGCGCAAACACAGGTGCACTCTCTATTCCCTTACCCCCTTAATTCGATGGGACAGCAGTGGCACTGTGACGATCGAAGAGAGATCGGGTGCAGGATGACAGCATATCGTGCTTTCCGAGGCACGGGGGTCACAAGACCGCCAACTTCCAGCTTGATGCCCCGGTTTCGATCTTCAAGGTCGGGCCAAAAACTTATACCTGAGTTTTTCTGATCAGAAATTCTCATTGTCAACCCAAAGTCCGATGAAAGAAACATTATTAGAACCTCAACTCAACTAGGGTCATCCCTAATAATGGTCTTATTATCAAACCGTGTCTGATGGCTCCTACTCTCCTTTTTTTACGGAGCTCTCGTTTTGTAGAGTAATAGGCGCCACCGGAGATTGGAGCCCGACGCCGGGGAAGCAAGAAAAAATGCTCCCCGCAAATGTTCCAGAACAATATTTCGCTGAAGATAATAAATTTAAAGTAAAAATAAGGATCAGGCAAGTATAAGTAAGGCAATATCTGCAAGACTGACCGGATGGCGCATTTGGTGGTGACCCTTCCTCATACGCCAAAGGTTGTGGGATCGATCACCCTGGACAAACATTCATGTGATGAACACTTGTGTTTGTTCAGTGTCTGGGTGTTTCCTCTGTTGTCTGATATTTGTAACACAAGTGCTTAAGCTACTAAATATGGAGTCAGGTTAATGTATGAGATGTTATCATGTTATTTATTTATCTATTTAATATACACTGTCCCGCTACATGGCAAATTCCTCCAACATAGAAATCAAGTCATTGCTACTATGATGGGATTAGGCTGAATCACCTCGCTTGCCTTATGTGCCTTGGTGATTATAAACCCGAGCTATGTTCGAAAACTTCGAAATGTAGGTACGTAACTAGGTACTATATTTAGAACTGACCTCAAACATTTTTCAAAACTGGTTTATGCCTAACAAAATATAGCGGATTTTCCGTAATATTACCTGACCTACATTAAATATCTACTTATATCATATCATCATGAATAGAAGTCCCAGTTTTTTTATGCAATTGTGATTTTTATTACATTAACTAACTTGCTCGCGTGATATTTCTTTTGCCATAAAACCAAACGTATCATAATCAGGTAGTTAACTATCATTAAAAATCGCCGAGATTATAGCAACACAAACAGACAAAAAAATTCAAAGTATGTATAATGTGGTTTATAGTTTTTTGCGATACATTATAATTGTAAAATATTAAAACGGAAATTAGCGCGACGTTTATTGTTAAGTACATTGTATTGGCTTGACGACTAGTTCTAAAACTTTATGAATTTTGATGTTATGATAGATTTGAAATCGAAAATAACTCTTTGCTAGTTAAAATTTAAAAATATTTCATGTATCTGTCTGAATGATCGTCGAAATGTGCACGTTGAAAGTCGATCGAAGAAAACGATATAGCCCTAAACATTTGTAGAAGTTAATCATATTTAATGCACGATTAATATTCATGGACTAGTAGTAAGAGAGCTACGGGATTAGTACAACTACAAGCAAATAGACAATAAAGTAAAGTATCAGCCTATACACTGTCCCACTGTAGGGTAAAGGCCTCCATCATAGAACTCGAGTCACCACTACTATGATGGAAATAGGCTTAATCACCACGCTAGCCTAATGCGGATTAGTGAACACAAACCCGAGCTATAGACAATAGGCCTAAGAAAGTCAATGAGTGACCGCAATAGACTGCCTATGCGCATTGCGCGTACGCAATCATCGCACGCTGATCTAATGATCCGCTGATTAAGCGATTACAGCGCCCCCTGAAGCTGCAATTAGCGTCTGCGACGTGTAATTATGCTATTTCCCGTTGTAACGGCATTTTGTATTTAATAAAAGAAAAGGAAACCAATTTTTATACCTACTACTTTGGTGTTTGTCCGAAGTACAGTCGGATAATGTTTAGCAGATGATGATGATGATGACGTTGATGTCCCGACCGTAAGAGGTTAATGACCAACTGCTGTCTTCTTCCCACTTCTTTCTTTGTTTATTTTATTTTTGTTTTTTTTTTTGTTTGTTTAGAATGACACACCACAGATTATACAGATATTATGTTTATCATTGATATTGTCAAAATGTGATTTTGTGTGTGTGTATTGTTGTTGTATGTTTCTTGCCTTTCCATAAATATTTCTGTATGTTTTTTGTGTTAAGAAATAGTTATTTTCTATTTTCTAATACTATTTCTATCGTCTTTTTGCAAGAACTCATTAATTGCAAACAACATAACTTCGAAACATAGAGTATGCAATTATGAAAAACCAATTAGGTATTGAATCTAAAATAACTACCATAATTAAATACAGTAAGAAAGAAACAAACACAAGATAACTACCTACTTTGATCTGTATTGACGGTTTTTATAAATTTAAGTATCTCTACAGTTTTCACGCTCTTCTGCTTGTTCTGTTGCTGTCTGAGTGTCAAATTCCATAGTATTACTTATATTTATTTCCTCTAATTACAGTATTTCACCATTTAAACCGTGTTTCACTCATTATCCATTTGTCACAGTCCACTTGCCACAATAAGTATCAGTAATAGTATGCTAAGACTTAGTTATTAGATAAAATAAGTTGTTGGTTTACTTGTGTGTGACCATATTTTATGAGTTGTTTTTCTTATTATTATGTATTTAAATAGGTGGCAGAAGGAACTGGATCACTTAATGGTAGGTTATTGCTGTTAAAAGACACCTTCTATAGGTACCAATGGAATCACAAGTGCGGAACCAATCTTCGAACTTCTCTCCCCCCGGATTGAGTCACAAGCATCCTCACTTACTCGGCGAAATACAACGCAGGCGCTTAATTAAAATTATCGAGATCTAGAAACAAAGTTATCACCTAATCGGCCAGTAACCTAACTAATTATGGGTTTTAATTCGCTTTAGCTCCGGTTTAAGTATAATGACCCGCAAATTGGTGCAATAGAATTAGCGTTAATATTCATTGAAATGTAAACTACCTCGATAGCGGCTATTAGTTAATCCTTAACGCCGGTTTAATAGTGATAAATGATGATGACTGTATTTGTGTTTTTGTGGGTCTATAATTAGTAAAAAATCAAAAAAGACCTAACTGCATACCTATTTAGCGTATTGAAAGGTGTAAAACATTTTGTTCTTAATCTCGAAATGATCTAATTAAAGTTGCTACATTGTATTTGCGAAAAAAATATAGCCACATTATTAATGTTCCTGACTGCTATTATATTTGTTAATTTTTTTTTTGCCGTTACTAAATAAAAGTTGATAATTTGTCAAAAATATTTTTTTATTCGTCCATTCCACTTTTGTAGAGTCGTGCGTGCTCTTTTCTGGAGAAGGTAAACCGAAAACATGAAATAATACAAGTTAAATGTTTACGAATATAATTTTATTAACAATTTTAATTTAATGACTGTAATGTAAGTCGATATCATATTTACAATTTGCATTTGTTTATATTATACATTTTTACAATCTCTCTCGAGTCTCTACCTATAGCCTACGTAACCTAACGCTTTCCAAATATTTATTAACTATAATGCACAAGATTTTGTAGGTATGAAAACTACATAAAATACAACTTTAATAATCCTCAGATCTAGTTTGAAAAATATTATTTTGTTGGACACAGGCAAAGTTATAAAAATGCTGTAAAATATTATAATAAATGTAGCCTCTTAACTGCTCCTATCGTTAATATTATTTTTTCTAGAGTTAAATATCTAAAGTGCAACAGTCAGTTTAGTTTTTATTATATTTTATTATTATAATGTTCGGCTGGGAGTAAGCATCATGAGATAAGCAATTGTGAAATTGATAATGTTCAATAATATTGTTGAGATTTTATATTGTAAGAAATGTAGGTACCTACGACTCTACATTTTATGAATTGGATTTCAATTGCATCTATGCCTGTCTAGTCGTTATTTTTAAAAAGAAAATATCATAACTGAAGTGGTTAATACTACTCACTAACAGAAATTACTGGTTATCAGTTGCTATTCCCGCGCGCGATTGTATGATAGGCCTAAAAGAGCCACACTTAAAACTGACTCTATCTAAAAATAATTATATAATCACAATTTTACAGCATTCCTAACACCTTCACTGTGAATATATTGTAATAAATAAACTAAGCAGGAATAGTTAAATACATTTTGGTTGCAACGAGTCCTAAACCGGCTGTGGAACCAGTCACACGCACTCAGGTACAAAACCTTCGCTATATAACATATATAATTTATATTTCACCAACATAATTATCTACATCGTTCATAATTACTACAGTGTATAACTAAAAACTGATATTATGATAAATAAAACTATATTTATTGGTAATTAGTAAGAATATATAAATTTTTAGGTAAGTAAATGCTTCTCGGCAAAAAAGAGTAGGTCTAAAATCTTACCTAAATGAAATTAAATAAATAAACTGAGCATTACTCCACTGGGTGGGGAAATATAGATTCAAAACAAATCATAAAAAAATAACCCTGTTTTTCCTCAATTCATGAAGTCTATCGTTGCAAGAAAAACGACTAAGCAGAAAGTTTAAATTTTTGTCAAAGAAAGGCAACGCCTACATCCAAACTTTCACTACAAAATAGAGTGGTACATACCTGATACGCAGAAATGCTGATTTTACTTCAAGCACTCGCTTTACACTTTCAACAATAAAATTATGCCCTAATAAACTTGTTACCATGCCTTAACATCACATACATCACGGATTTTGTGACTCTAACTAGGATAATAACTTTTGTCTATATTGCATCGTCCATGAACGCACTGAGAACGTCTGTGCGGAGCGGGCGCGGGCCCGCGCGGGCGCGACTTATATAAATTGTATCACCGTGAATATTTACACTATCAGTCTGCAGGCCGGGCTACTCCTCGTCGACGTTGATCTCCGAGTCGACCGAGTCCTCGTCGTACGTGGAGGAGGAGGCGAACCCTCGGCCCAGCAGCGCCGAGCGGTTCTTGGCGGCGGCCGCGCGGTCCCGCTGCCGCCGGTTCTTGAACCAGTTGCCCACCTGCGTCGGCGTCAGCCCCGTTGCCGCCGCCAACTCCCTCTTCTTGGTCGGGTTGGGGTACGGGTCCTGTAGATACCACTCTCGGAGGAGGGACCTCGTCCGCTCCTTGAAACAGTGCGTCTTCTGTTCACCATCCCAAATCGTTCGAGGCAGAGGAAACTTCTTGCGGACTCTGTATTTGTCGACGGGCCCGAGCGGGCGCCCTCTTAGCCTCTCCGCCTCCTGGTAATGTGCCTCCAGCCACAGGGCTTGTAATTTTGCGTGGCTCGATCGCTGGAATCGGTGTCTCTCCAGTATGGAGTAAAGTTCCCGGTGCCGTCCGGCGTGGAAGGCGACGACGGCTCGCGCCCGGAGTACGGCCTCGCAGCGCTCGAGCTCAGCGACGTTGGGGTGCGCGACGGGAAGCGACCAGAGAAACCTGGCGAGGCGTTCCACGTCGCCGCTCTCTTCGAGAGTCTCGCAGACGGTGGCGACTTGCGCGGCGCTGAAGGAGAGCGTCGGGAGAGGCAGCAGCGGCGTCGGCGCGGCCAGCTCGACGGCGTTGATGGTGAGCGCGGGCGGCGGGTCGGCGCAGGGCGCGGGCTCGGCGGCGCGGTCGGCCGCGGGCCCGCGGTGCGCCTCCAGGATGCGCGCGTGCAGCGCCGCCGTCGTGGACTCGTCCCAGGAGCCGCGCATCGGTGCGAGTGTGCGCGGCGGAGTCGCGCGCGGTGTGAGCCGGAGCCGGCGCGCGGCCGGGGGCGTGCTCGGCCGGCGCGCGCGATTGGCTATCGGTTACGGTGCGCGCAGCGCGGCGGCCAATCGCGCGCGCCGCCCGCCCGGGGGCCGGATAGCTTTCAACCGCGCCGCGGCGCGTATCCGGCGGGCGCGTTTAACGAGGGCGGCGGGGCGCGGCCCCCCCGCGCCGCCATGATCCGTCACGCACACCGCGCCGCCCGCGCCGCTGCCCGACCGACACTCTATGATCCCTCGACGCACCTCGTGCTCTACCTCGATCGATTACCTGCAAACCTGCAATTAATAGCCTCCAGCTTCCATGCATCCACCCACCCGATCTGCAACTGCGATCCATCTGCCCAAAATTTTTATACCAACGAAAAAATAGCCATCCAAGTAACATAACTATTCCTGGTCGCCCAATTTGGATAGTTATGATACCCACGGGTTTTTGCCATATTACAATGATAAATGTAAATATCCAAAAAACGGCTATAGAAATACTAATTACAATGATATTAGTTGTTGTTTATAATACCAACGATATAAATGACGAACGTGATAATTTATTAGCTGCCGTTTCAAGCTGTATTAATTACCTTACAATTCTTATCAAGTGTATTTAGATGACATCATAGTTATATAACAAACTATAATGTAGGAAACCTTCTACCCGCCAATTGAACACGACACATTGCTTTTATAAATCTTCTCGATTGTGTTCTAGATACATGCATTACGATATTTATAAAATAATCTTGTAAAATATACGAATTTCAATATACAACAGATACAACATTTATTTGAAAATTAGATACCTAATTGCAAATCCTGAATTTACATAGGTATAAAGTGTTGGTATTTGTTTATTTTGCGCTTATGAATTTAATAACCATAAAAGAGATGTTGATTTCAGAGTACGAATTATTTGTAAGGAAGTTGTGTTTTCAAATCCAATGTAGGTACTCTTTATTTAATTATTAGATAAAATATGACACTAATGAACAGTGCTCTACCATAAAAAAATTAAAATACTTCAAAACCCAAAGGATCAAAAGGGCTCAGTCGCGCTACACTTCAGCGAGATTTCAGCGTGAAAGCCTTTCCAGAGTATTAAGTTATTGAACGGCAAACCACACCCAGGCGGCTGTAACGCTACACAGGTGCCCCCTCCCCCCTGCCGGCCACCCCACCCCCCCGGGGATTGTGGGTCGTGTTACTCGTATATTTACAAATTACGTGTCTCGATAGTAATAGGTTTTTTATTACAGGTTAGCTTGGTAGAGCCCGTTTTTAGGTCTGCGTGATTTCGTATTGTGTGTGTGCGTGCTAACTACTTTATATTTTTTATGTTCGAGTTGTTAAATTGGTAATACATTTTTTGT
The DNA here is from genome assembly GCA_014851415.1 of Cnaphalocrocis medinalis. NCBI lineage: Eukaryota > Metazoa > Arthropoda > Insecta > Lepidoptera > Crambidae > Cnaphalocrocis > Cnaphalocrocis medinalis. Next base: position 16,183,587 of record CM026284.1, on the reverse strand, counting down.
TTTCAGTATAATGATTGATGACACAGAATTTCGTTGATGTCTTGAAGAAAGATAAAGGCAAAAAGAAACTGTACCCACTCTACCATAATAATTTTCTAAATGTATCTACAAATAAATCATTCGGTACTTATTTTGTTTTATTTGAAAATATATGTTTCAAAATCTATGTCAGTAATTGCCATAATTTATTTTTATTAGTTAATGCATATATGTTAGCTTTAAAATTGTACTTTCCGACGGGTAACACTTTCTTTAAAACAGGCTCTGTGGACTAGATAAATAATTTGGCTTTTTGAAATTAGACACAGGATTTTACGGTTTTAGACCTTATTTTTATTCTATTTTGTAAGTTAATTTCAAACCTATTTGTTATTCAGTTTCTCTATCACGTTTAGGGTTATTTTGAGTTAGTAGATAGCTACTTATCTTATATCTTTAGGTAGGTAGGTACCTAGCTGGTTGAATACCTCATTAATAATAATAAAAAAATACATATTATTATTATTTTAAAATTACGTCTATTATTATAAGTATAAAATATAACCCTGCCAATAGAAACCTACTAAGAAACATTTAATAAATAACATAAGCAAGGAGAATGTCTTAAGAGCCCCACTCACCTTCAGTATTATTATTTTTTTCAAACAATATTAAATACACCTTTTTAATTGTCAAATCATTATTTTTTTAATCAATGGGTTCACTCTTGGTTTTATATTAAGTATACTGAACTCTACTATAATACTTCGTTGCTTATGTTGGGGAACATTGACAAATATGCTGTCGGATACGAAACGTAACGAACCATAGCGACATATATTCTGCCATATTTAGTTGTGTAATTAGTAATTAATTACCTACAGTAGGAAGAGTAAATAATGCTCACACCGGGAGCTCCGCAATTTGTAATTATTAGCGTAATTACACTTAATTAAATGTACTATTTTTCTGAGATATTCTCTATCAATTGTATTTAGATGAACATTTTAGAGATATGTGCCTTTTGCAGGATAACCGTGAAAACTGCTATTTAAACAAGATTTCTTTAATATGGCACACGTCCTTCTTAAGGGCAATTTTTGTTTGCATTCCTAACGACTTCATTTACGAATAATAAAATAAACAAGCCTTTGGTGAAAACTCTACATTTTTTTTAAACATTCATTTAGATAAATCATGTAAGTAGTTTAAGTAAAAAGAAGTTCTTATAACTTCTTTTTACTTAAAAGCTACCTACTTACCCTACCAGAATCAATGAAGATATTAAATATATTACCATTAAGTAGATATTATACAACAATTGGACACTAAATAAATAAATGTACCTACAACACACAAATGTTTGCCCAGAGTGGGAATCAAACACTTGGCACTTGGAGCGAGGCAGGGTCCATACCAAAATATAAGTATACCTACAAACTAACACTTACCTAATAGACGATATACCTATGTGCCTTCTTATAACAAAAATTGCCCTTACTTTAAATATCAAGACATTAAATAAATATTATTAGACAGAAAATTAGCGTTTTTAAAATGTTCCTACAAATGTATTTTATGACATAATTTCTATTAACATAAGTATTTATAATAACCTATTAAGCAGATTTAATTTCAATGTGGATTAACCAAAACACGCCATTATTAATTTGTAGAAAGGAATATTACATAAAGTATCATATTGTAGAGCTTCGCCCGTAGGGGACTATGTCTGCGGCCGACATCTCTTGGGATACGGCGGTTACAAAAAACGACCCCAATTCATTTGATATGGTAAACGCCAAATTTAAAACCATTACAATAGGAGACTCATTGATTCATATCTTTTGTAAATATTTAAGACTTTATTATCTATTCAAAATGAGGTTTGAATAATTTTAAATGAATAGTTTGTGTTAGATTTTTTGGAAAAGATGGTTGTCATAATCTTTTTATGTAATTACTTTAGTATCAAGCCCTTTTTATATCAAATTTCCTAATAAATTTACTACTCTATGTATAGCAATATTCACCGTATTTTTTTTTTGGGAAAAACTCAAATATTTTTGCGATTCTCTTGAAAAGTGCCAGACGGATATGTTTTCTATGAAAATCAAACATTTATTTAGTATATGTATTTATTTTTTTAAACAAAATTAAAGTAATAAGTAAAGTAAATCATAAGCCTGAGTATATTACTGTAAAAGGCAAAGATCTCCACCATTAAAAATCAAGTCATCGTTACTATGATGCGATTAGGCTTAATCACCACGCTTGCCAATGCGGATTGGTGATCACAAACCCGAGATATGTTCGAAAAAATCGAATCATTATTTTTCTCGGCCTAGAAGTTGTGTTTAGGACCTCTAGACCACAGCGCGGTTAATAAACTATTAGACTAACGGGGCGTCCCAAACTAAAATAAAAAATAAAGATTAAACTGTTTATAAAAATGAATTTGTGTATAGAGACATAATCCCCATCGACACGTAATAAGTCCAAGGCTTGGTACAGCGGGATTGCGTTGTTTCTGGGGATTTGCGCTCAATTTGCATTCTTCGCCGACTCTCAGCGATTGATTACTGCACCCGCGAACCAACTCACCAGTCCCGATTAATGCACGAATGTATAAACAGCCAAAGCCGAAAGAATAATAACCCAAACCCAAATCTAAGTAGGGGGAGCAGATTTGATGGAAACATCTGTGTTGGGAGTTATGAAAGCTTGATGAACCGAAAAGGGTAAAACCGTACTTAATAAAAAGCTATAACCATAGATACCTCGCTTAGTATACTGTCAAATCTTAGTGATGATGATGTTATACCGAATCCCTCTTATACTTAGGAGGTAGATACGTTTAATGTTACTCTTAACAACATAGATCGGTTAGAGGACAAGGATTCAACAACGGATAATTCTATACTAGTTAGTAAAAGCAACCATCAGACATCTTTTTTATTTTTGTTACTAATGATGTCCATTTTCAACTTATTTCTATATAGGTAGATAGGTTTTAAACAACACAGTTTTAAAGTAGGTCTATTAATAAAATTGATTGCTCCTAAATGTAAAGTTTGAATACAGGTTATAGACCAGGCCCAACAAAGGTGATTAAATAACCGGTTATGTAAGCTACCAAGCCCTTTTAAATATGTATCTACTTACATTTAAACATAATAAATCTTTAAAAGAAAAATACAGCTACCACATAACAGCGCTATAATTTTGTTAATGAGATCGATAAATACATCATAAGTGACGGACATAAAATATGCGATCTGATAGGTGTGAGCATTTTGCTCACAATGCGGTGTCTTGTTGACAGTTATTTAATTTAATTACACGAATGCCTCAGCCGTTGCGCTGAACTGCCATGTTACCCGACAGTTTGGAAGTCTTGACATTCTTAGGGTTCCGTACCTGAAACGTAATTAGAAAAGTATGCCTAAAATAGAACTTCGTTTTTTAATTTTGGTTCATAAATACTTTCCGTATATCAATTTAATCACAAAATTATTTTTGAAATCACAAAATTATAACAAATGTAATTTATTTATTTAAAACTTTATTGCATAAAACTTCGTACAATAGGCGAACTTAATGCCAAGAGGCATCATCATGTAATCATTGTTTGCTTATAAAATTACCAACAAAATTACGTATTTTTAAATCTATTTTAATAATTAGTTATAAAATATTTTGCCAACAGCAATGATTCAATAAATATCTTTGAATTCAGACCACAACGTCCATAATAGGTCATAAAAATTTTGACAACATTCTTGTAAAACCCCAAGCACCTAAAACGGGTGCACACTTACCCGATTTTGAAACATTAGAAAAAGGCAAACGAGCATCGTCACCTGATGTGAAATGATAAGTTGTCCACTACATCCAAGTAATAAAACAAACAAGTGAACCTTTCCACCAACTAGTGATGCTGGAGACAATATCGACACTCGAGTCATTTGACTCACTTTAAGAATTAATTTGGTAAATACTTATCTACCACATTCTGGACTGGCTCACGATTTACATAACTAGTACCGTCACTTATCAGATTATTATCAGTGTCACTACTAGAGCATAGGCCTACCACACTCAACGGTGAATTAATGGCATCTATCCACCTACGCATACCCACTTCGGATTGGGGCTATTCTTCGAGATCTAACTTTAATGGCAGTCAGCAAAAACGTGCTGTAAAATGTACATCACAGTCTCAAAATATAGTTTAAGGTTATGTTCTTTAAGGAGAAAGCTTTCCATATAGTAAGGGAGATTAGAGGGATTCGATTTAAGGACGCCCACGAAAGGTAAATATTGAAAAATTACCCATTAAAAGATGTTACACACGCTTCAACATTTCTCCTTCTCCTCTAATACAGATCTCCCATAGGTACCATATTTTTCATGACTAACGCCAGCTTAGAAAATCGTATTTCAGTTAATAAAAAATATATTGATAGAAGTCGACTAGACTGGATGAATCCATATTCTTCGATTTTGATGCGAATATTGGCCGTTCCGTCACCACGATTCATTCAGATACCTACCACTCAAATGGTCGAATTATTCGAATGAATCTTAAGGATAGCTCTTTTGGCTGATGCGTAGGTGTGCAGTGCCACAAATGTGATTTATCTGATGTCACTGGAAACAACTCTTAATTTAAGAGACCTAAGCCAGTATCCCTCTGGTAGTATCTCTCCCTACTATTTTCCAGTGAGGGAAATGGTAGAGTTTATCGACTTTTAAAACAGCTGTTCACCATTTAAAAAAAAATACAATAGTTCACATACAGCTAGTTACCTACGTTAAACATCTGTGTTATAAGTCTGTGAGAGTCACTTTAAGTCGAGTCACTCAAATAAAAAGCAACTTAAGCCACATCACTACCACCAGCTGTGTGACTACTAACGCAGCTCGTCCAATTATATTAATTTCTCCGGCGATAATCTAAGAGATGCCTCATTTATTTGACACGGTTGCATGTGTTAGTCAATGCTTGCTTTGTAGCTTTTTACTCTACAGTGTTGAGTAAATTTTATTTGTTTCATGTAACTTTGCATTAAAGATTTTAAAAAAATATATAATACTTATTTGGACAGGTTTTATTTTCCATGTTTAGGAAATAAAACCTGTGCAAATATAATTTATGTATTCGATTATCGACATAAGTTACAGCAATACGTTTATTACACAAAAATAAAGAAATGTTTTATTTGCGTAAGTTATCTATCTACAGTATTAAGAGTACTTTCCCTTCAGGTGCCTAACAAAATTCCACCCTCTGCGTACGCGTGTATACCTTCCCCACCAAAATCTCCACATTTCATGTAGGCACCGTTACATAACCTAATGACGTCACAGTGAAACTCGCTAAGAAGCGGCAAAACCCTCACGGGTCATATTCATTAACCGACAGTTTGCTAAGTGGCTCGCGTAACACAAATCTCCCGCTGTAATTCGTACGGCTGAAATACAGGGTCCCCCCACGCCTACCCGCCCCCCGGTCGATAAGGGGGGGCCCCCTACGGTATCTTTGTTTGATATAAATTCTTGGGGGTGGCACAAAGCCCGTCATCTCGTGATTGCTGCGGCATTGTGCCGCTCCATTACTATGATTTATCACCGCCTCTATATATTTTTCTTCCATTGTGCGCGTGTCGGCTCTACATATTATTCGATAGTATGTTTGTTACGTTTTGTCGTTAACGCGATGGGATTGGAAAGGTAAAGGTGGGTAGTTTTCTTCGAATAAGTTTGTATTAGGGTCAAAGAAATACCTACCTAATACTTAGAATATGTTTGTAGCTATTAAAGGTAGAAATACCTAACATATACTGAACAAGTGAGAGGAGCATCTGAAAATAAGTGTTTCTCGGTCGTCAGAGTGGCCGTAAGATAGGCATCGGTGGAGGCAGATAACACAAGCGAGGTGCAACCCATCCACATTCAACGATGACCACGATCTTCAGTCATGAGGGAGCGACTCAAGAGAGAATGCTTAGAAAAGGCTTGTTTATGTGGCAAGTGAGCAGACAGATAACTCTATGACACTAAGTAGAGTCACTAGTGCTAGTGCGCTGCCAACCTTTAAAACCTCCTTCCTTTCGAATTTGGTCTCCGTGACCATCACTCACTCGGCGAAATACAATACAGACGACCCGATTAGCGCAGTGGTTTTGAGCACCGATATTACAGTGTTGCGGGTTCGATACCCGCACAAACACAAATGTTTGTTGATAAAACAGATATATCTGTTAGGTCTGGGCGATTGTGATTCCTTCGTTTGTGTATAGGTGACTTTGCGAGTGCGCTATCAATAGCCTGCAAGAAATGCGTGCATAAAAGCATCGGCCAGCAGGATATAGATTTAAGACATCTTGCCTGATCCATCATTTGACTTCCCATTGAATTCAGATTCACGAATATTGGACATGAGTATTTATTGGACAAATAAGAAAAAATTAGTGTACAGAAAAACAATAACTGAAAACTAAAGCTAAAATACAAACAAAAATAAAATGAGTATGTAGGTCCCTGTGGCAACGTCCTCAAAATGCTGGCAGCATAGCCTCGTTGGATAGTGATAGAAATTAGCTGGGCGAAGTAACCAGCCTTTGGGTCTCCCGTGACTTTAACTAAGCGCTTAGGTAAGTCTCTATCTGTAGTTATAAAATAAGAAAGCTAATTTAGAAACTTTGCTTCACATTTTTATAGCGTCAAAATTACAGCTTCAATCGTCATGCCTTTTTCAAAACGGCTATTACTCCATACCTAGACGAGGCCCGCGCCGACGCAAACACTCGCATTACGCCACACAATAGCCTATTGGGTGGAACTAAATTCCGCCATCACTTTCGGAATGTCCCACGCGAAGAATGAAGAGTTCGATCGTCTCAGCTGTTAAGGAACGACGAAATAATAAAACTCGCTAAAACGACAGCTACCACATCCAATACAATATGCTATTTTGCATTTGTAAATTTGAAAGTAAAATCTTTGAGGCTACTGTGTCGCAACATAGTAATACAACGTCTTTAGTGTCACCGCGAGATTTCTCACAGTACACTCGACTTTGAACCTAAAGGTTAACACTATCACAAACGCACATGGTCTCCTCGACCCGCGCTCGTAAGTTTGCGAAACGGACAATGCGTCATACGTCATGACGAGCAGTTTACGGTCGCAAGGTATCGCTAGCGGTTTGACACATCGCTTAGCGAGAATGATTTGTGAAGGGTTAAGCCCTCTGACTTGATCGTTTTTAGCTGTAGCTAGATGAAAGTGAAAAGCCGACAGTTAATTTAAAGGAATGTGTTAAGCACGTCCCACTCGTAGTATCTTGCGCATATAATTAAAATTACGCATTGAAGCAAACCTTACGCCAAAGGAAATGTTAGTAAGGCTTTTTACTTTTTATGTCCAATCCTTGTCAACTTTCTTCCATCTTGATATCGACTAGGTACAAGTTTCATCTTATTTATTGTAGAGTCTTTATTATCTTACTTATGTATTTTCAAAAAAACTCTGATCTATCATGAAAAAGTTTAGTATTTTTGAAGAATGATAGTAAATAAGTATGCAATACGGGTGCGCTTTGCTCGCTTATCATTCAATACCGTTATCGATAGCATATCGTTACAACGGTGCAAGTAAATAGGTCTCTAGGGTTAGATATCTCTCTAAAAGACCATTCAACAACGAACCTAAAGTTAAACCTATACCAAAACTTTACTCTATATGAGGACAACAGACAATCGATTCGACAACCCTTTATCAACCCTGCATATCCCAAATTCCGATAGACATCGCTCGACCGAGCAACAAGAATAGCAAAAATGAAACTAGCGCCCAGATCACAGAGGCCAACCCTTCGGCCACGGTTAGTTAGACCGCGGGCCTCTGCCCCCGCCAGGACAGGGTTAAGTGTAATCGCACATGAAATTACCGGCATGCACTTAAATGCATTTCAATAAGCCATTTGGTGACATCAAAGTTGGCTTTGACCAATTAGGATTGTTTTCTTTTGACTTTATGACTTTTTTATGTTATAGGGGACTGACGAGCAAGGATCCGATGGACCTGATGGTGGCAACACTGGGACGTTTTCTATTTATGGACGTGAAAGTTTGTGAGGTAAGTAGTGTGTAAGTTTGTAGTAAGTATGTATGTTTGTTGGTCCTTCACGCAAAAACTACTGAATGAATTTTGATAAAACTTTACAATTGCATAGCATACATTTGCGTCTGTAAACCATTGTAAACAATTGTTCTATGACTTTTAGAAATTCGTCGAAAAGTCACGTGCTTCACTTCGTATGAAAAGTTGCATTTTTCTAATGCTTATTTTCAAAAGTCATAGAACAAAATGTTATTCCGAATGGTTGGTCGAATACGTGGTTAAACTGATGTAAATGTTCACAGATGCACCCTATAAAGGCGACAAGGTTGACAACGCACTTGAGACTCCCGTGGTATTGCCGTGTCTTTGGGCGGCTTACATTTCCGTTTAGTTTTAGTTACTTACCACTTGGCTTTCCTTTGGACTGTTCACACGTACTACTTAGATGTTTAATTTCAGTTTGAAATCCTCTCGTCTCATGGCGTTCAGAGCGGCTACGGCTATTCATATTCAAGCCCGCTTCCTGCAGTGGAAATATGCAGCGCTTGAGTGTTACGTGCGCATTGTCGGGGACACCCACAAAGGCGCATTCGGCGTATGCGGCCTTCCGTAGTTACGCGCGTTTTGTTGTCATCCTGGATGCAGCTCAAGTCATGAGAGAAAAGAGGTGAAATTCGAAAAAAAATATATATAAGCCTGTACTGTCCCACTGCAGGGCAAAGGCCTCCCCACCCGCCTTCCAACGTTTCTCGTCAAGAGCCGTGGCTGGCCAGTCTTTTAAGAAGCTGTCCAGTTCATCCCTCCATCGCTTTCTAGACCTGCCGCGTGGTCTCTTATTCATTTTAAATTCGAAAAGGACCATGAAAATAGTTCTTCAAATCGTTGTCTAATTCCACAAAGGCATCGTGCCCAGGAGACTTGCTTTAGTCTCTAGATGGCCAAAATTATACCTACGATTGCCCAGATACTGCGCTGTGTTTCATGTAAGTACTGAGGATTAAAGTGGTAAAAGGTTGGCGGCCCACTTGTGACTCTACTAGTGTTGCAAGTGTCTATGGGCGGTGGCATTCGCATTTCGCTTACCATCATGTGATCCGTCTGCTCGTCTGCTACCTATCACTTAAAAAACTAAATCTATCTTTAAACCACGTTTTATAAAAGTATTTTTTTTTTCTTTATTTGGAAAAAAGTTTTTACAATTTAGAAACAAAATTAACGATGCTATCCGCACGAAGTTATAAAAACCGTGTAGCAGACAGCAAAGCTATTTACCTAAGCTAAAGTATAAAGTATTTTTACATTACTTACAAAGGTGGTATGTTTCTCTCATGACTTGCGCCGGCGCCGCAGCACAGTCCGCAGTCATCCTTTGTTCATGTGGCAGTTTAGCAAAAGCAATTTCGTGTTTTATGCGCAGGCAACAGATACGAGCGAGGGAATGGCCGCCGGAACGACTATGCTTCCTACGAGTACCTACGGGCATTCGGACGTGCTACGTGGGAGATCTAGCGTAGATAGTTTCTCTTTGTTAAGTAAAGGTTGTTGAGGTCATGCTGTATGTACCTCGTGGTGCTAAAGTAGATAATATAGATAACAATATAATATATAATATTTTCACTACATCACGTACATTGATCTGACTCTGAGATAGGTAGCTCAAGCACCTGTGTTACAGATATCAGAACCAACAATGGGATTACAAATATATACTTATAATACTTTTCTTTTGTAAATACATACTTATAATACATAGAAAACACCCAGACCAATACAGACATGTCATGCACACAAATGTTTGTATTGTGCGGGGATCGAACCCGCAACCCTTGGCCCAGACGCAGCATTCACTACCACTGAACCAAACGGGTCGATAACAAATAGGACATAGCTGACAGCTATGTAAACCAGAACTAACGTCAAAAAAGTTACTTGCAAGATAATTGAACTTTTTATGTAAAAAAACTTAGTGGAGGTTGGTTGTGGTTTACAAATAGTTACCTTTAGATTTATGATTTGAGACTAAAGCTGTATTCACGTATTTTAGATGAATCAAGTGTACTTATATAGGGACTACAAGTTTTGCATGATTTAATTTTGGCTCACGACGAAGCAAGCACGTAAATTCTTCGACTTTCCCGGTTTGCAAAAAGTCATTAGTCCATATCCCACGCTACAACTGGGATAAATTGATAGTAAATGGCATTATTTACCTTAGAATTAATTGCCAAAAACGCTGATTACTTACATATGTAGGGTTCGTGTTCTTATGGAGAGGAGTTAAGTAAAACTCGAAGTCCAGATTCGTAATGATTTTATTTACAAAGCTTACAACTATTTATATAAAACTAATCCTAAATCTTACTGGCTAAAATAATGTACACCAATCAAAACACAGGATTTATTACCAATAGAAATTAGTTCGGGCTGATACATAAAAACTTGCGAGGGACGCGGCGTGAGCGAGAGGGCACGCTCGGACCTCTCGCGCTAATCGCGAGTGAGAGGTTTTCGGACCTCTCGCGCCGAGGTTATAAATATAAGCGGCGCGGAGTGCTCGCGCCTCGCAGTCGTAGGATGCTTCCCTGGGAGTGACGATCTCCCATATCACTCCCCCTCAAGCGAAGCGTACATTCTTTCTTCACGATGCGGCCAGTTCTTGTGACGTAGGGCTGCGGGCTCGAAGTTGCTGACGAGTCCGTTGATGTTGCTGTAGTACTCGTAGCAAGACTTGTAGCAGCCGATGTCGTAGCCGGAGGTGAAGCGGGTGCATTGACCCCGTCGTTGGTTGTGTCCGCGAGAGTGTACGCCGGCTTTAGTCGGTCCAGCGATATCACTGATGTGCGAGACGGCAGCTGGATCTTGAAGTGTTTTTCATTTCGCTGTAGTACTTCGTAGGGGCCGTCGTATGGTGGCGTCAGCGGCGACCGCACAGTGTCGTTGCGCACAAATACGTGTGTGCACGTAGCGAGATCCTTGTAGACAAATGGTTGTCGTACAGTGTGCTGCGGTCGCGTAGCTGGAGTTAGTGACGCCATCGCTGTTGTTAATTGGCGTACGAAGTCTGCATCTTGGATGTTCGGCTGAGTAGGCACGAAGAAATCCGATGGTATTCGTAGTGTAGCGCCGTAAGTCATAAGCGCAGGACTGAGGTTGTTGTCGTCTCGTAGCGCGCTGCGTAGGCCCAAAAGTACAGTCGGCAGCTCTTCAACCCATGTTGTTGTGGCGCCGCGAGCCATGAGTGCGGCCTTCATTGTTCTATGCCACCTTTCGATCTGGCCGTTGGCTTGTGGATGGAACGCTGTAGTTCGGATTCTTGTTACGCCGAACTTTTTCATTAGCGCGTTGAACAACGATGACTCGAACTGGCGGCCTTGGTCGGTTGAGATGCGTAGTGGGCAACCGAAGCGTGCGATCCAATTTTCATATAGGGCTTTGGCGACGATCTCTGCGGTTATTTCTTGAACCGGGATTGCTTCTGGCCACTTGGTGCATCTGTCGATGATAGTGATGCAGTAGCGGTAGTCGTGCGACAGTCGTAGCGGGCCAACTATGTCGATGTGTATGTGTTCGAAGCGCTGCGACGGCGGGAATGTAGCGAGCGGTGTCACGACGTGTCGATGAACTTTAGCACGTTGACAGCTGATGCAGGCTCGCGTCCATTCTGCGACTTCCTTGCTCATCGATGGCCAGAAGAACTTTGTGATGATCTGGTTCCTCGTCGTTCGAACACCAGGATGGCACAGTTCGTGTTGCGCTTTGAAGGCGGCGCGACGATATGCCTTAGGTAGGTACGGGCGAGGCGTCGTAGTAGAGAGCTCGCACGTGATTGGTCGGCTCATTCCGGGCAGTGTGACGACTCCGAATTTCAAGTTTGATTGAAGTTTGAGTTCTGTTAGTTCGTCGTCTCTATCTTGATCGATGGCCAGTTGGTTGTAGTCGATCGAAGTTGGGCACTCTATCTCTTCTATGCGCGATAGCGCGTCTGCGACGGTGTTTCGTTCGCCTTGTAGGTACTGGATGCTCGAACAAAACTGGCTGATGTAGTTCAGTTGTCGCTCACGTCGCGGGGTGTCGCTACTGCTCGGTGCTCGCGTAAGTGAGTAAGCGAGAGGCTTGTGATCGGTGAAGATAGTGACTTGGCATCCTTCTATCAAGCGACGAAAGTGTTTCACAGCCGAGTAGATCGCTAAGAGTTCGCGATCATACACGCTGTAGCGACGTTGTGTATCGCTCATCGTTTTCGAGAAAAATGCCAGCGGTTTCCAAACTTCATCTTCCTTTTGTTGCAGTACGGCGCCGAGACTGTGATCTGAGGCGTCGGTCATGATGACGAGATTGTTGCTGATGGACGGGAATGTGAGAGTGGTGGCTTCCGAGATGCTTTGGCGGCATTTTTCAAAAGCGTTTTCTGCTTCAGGCGTCCAGTTGATAGGTGTCTTGTCATTTTTCTTCCGGTTGTGTAGATATTTGTTCAATTCGTGTTGAAGCTCAGCTTGATGTGGTAGGCAGTCTCGGTAGAAATTCAGCATGCCGAGGAAACGTCGTAGCTCGATGATAGTTTTCGGTTTCGGGTATGTAGATATTGCTTCCGTCCGGTCTTGAGTAGGTTTGATTCCGCTTGCTGAGATTTCGTAGCCGAGAAAGTTGATTTTTTTCTTTTCCAAACTCGCACTTCTCGATGTTGAGTGTCACGCCGTACTTGTCGAGACGCTGCAGTACATCATGGAGGAGTTTCTTGTGTGTTTCTTCGTTTTCCGAATACAACAAGATGTCGTCGATGTAACAGAAACATCCGTCTATCCCTCTTAGCACTTGATGCATGAAGCGTTGGAATGTTTGGCTGGCGTTACGAAGTCCAAACGTCATGCAGTTGAACTCGAACATTCCGAACGGCGTGATTATGGCGGTTTTCTCTGCGTCTTCTTTAGAGATCGGGATCCAATAGTAGGCCATCTTCAAGTCGAGTTTGGAAAATATCTTCTTGTTGTTGAGTTGGTATGTAAAATCTTGTATGCGCGGTATCGGGTAGCGGTCGGGTTGTGTGACCGCATTCAGTCGCCTGTAGTCGCCGCATACTCGAAGTCTGCCATCTTTTTTCTTCACAACGTGCAGAGGACTGGCCCATGGACTCATTGACGGCTTGCATATTCCCATCTCTATCATGCGGTCGAACTCTTCTTTCGCTGCTTTGTACTTGTCGGGCGGTAGAGGGCGCGCGCGTGCGTACAAAGGCGGGCCCGTTGTTTGTATGTGATGGACGACTTCATGTTTCGCTGGTTGTTTCAGTGACATCGGTCGCAGGACGTCTGGATAATTCTTCAGGATGTCGTGGTAAGTCTTGATTCGAGCTAATTAAGTGGACGGCTTCGGCTTGTGTTGAGACTTCCACGGCGTTCACGGAGAGTTCTGTGATCGTGTCGACGAGCTTCCTCTTGTGCAGATCCACCAAAAGTTGGTAGTGGCGAAGGAAGTCAGCTCCGAGGATCGAAGTCTTCACGTCTGCTACGACGAATGTCCATTTGAAGTCGCGCCGGAGTCCGAAGTTGAGTCGCATCGTTTTTTCCCCATACGTTCTAATGGGCGTATTATTTGCCGCGTAAAGCTTGTATTCGCTTTCCGGTGTCTTGCATTTCTTCTTATGATTGGCGGCCAAAACGGAGATATCTGCGCCCGTGTCTACGAGGAAACGTTCTTGCGTGTTGCGATCGTAGACACAAAGGCGATGACTGATGCTAAGGACACCGACGTCCGCCGCGGTCGGTGTCTTTTCTAGTTTTCCGCAAGCTTCCTTCTTCTACTGCAAGGTGACTCGCATCGTCTCGCTTTATCGCCATAGCGGAAATGGTACTTGCATTCCCAATTCGCATCGCCGGGCTTCACAGTAGGCCCTCGCCGCGAGTTAGAGTGCGAGCGAGAGCGAGAGCGCCCGCGAGCGGGACGGCGATAGTGTTTCGTAGAGCGGGAACGTAGCTCGGCGACTTCCAGTGATAATTTTTCTAGTTGTTTTGATAAGACTTCTAGATGTGTAGATGTAGTGTTGCCGTAGTTCTCTGACGATCTTGAGACTGCTGCGATGGTGCTGGAGCTCGGAGTGGAGTATTCCGCCATCTTGTCTGCCATGGTAGCGAGTGTGTCGAGCGATGACTCTTCGTTGACGGACAGGACGACGCGCATCTGAGTGGGTAGTTGATTGAGCCACTCGATCTTCAATCCATCGTCGGTTATCATGCCGCTGCTTAGTTCACGCATCTTGCGTAGCAGGTGGGATGGCTTCTGGTCCCCAAGCTCGAGACCGCCGAGAAGTTGCCGAAAGTTCCTGACTTCAGATTGGTCGTAGACGGCGAGTAAGCGTTTCTTCACGGCGTCGTACTTGTTGGTGAGAAACGGATTGTACAGGATGTCGGAGAGGTGCCGCAGGTCCGTCGCTTGAAGTTGTTGCAGGACGTAGCGAAACTTCTGGTCATCCGATGTCTTCAGCGGGTCTACGACGGCTTCGAATTGCATGAACCACGCTCGAGGGATTTCGCGCCAAAACGGTAGCAGTCGCGATTGTACGGAGACTCCAGCGACATCAAGCTGGGGCGTAGCTTCCGGGCTTGATGCTTGCTGGCTAGCGCTGACTCGCTGCTGGACTTGCTCTGACTCTTCCATCTTGCTTTGAAGTCGGTGGTCACCACTTGTAGGGGTTCGTGTTCTTAGGGAGAGGAGTTAAGTAAAACTCGAAGTCCAGATTCGTAATGATTTTATTTACAAAGCTTACAACTATTTATATAAAACTAATCCTAAATCTTACTGGCTAAAATAATGTACACCAATCAAAACACAGGATTTATTACCAATAGAAATTAGTTCGGGCTGATACATAAAAAACTTGCGAGGGACGCGGCGTGAGCGAGAGGGCACGCTCGGACCTCTCGCGCTAATCGCGAGTGAGAGGTTTTCGGACCTCTCGCGCCGAGGTTATAAATATAAGCGGCGCGGAGTGCTCGCGCCTCGCAGTCGTAGGATGCTTCCCTGGGAGTGACGATCTCCCATACATACATTACTAAAAAATTTTTCTTTAAAAATCAAACTGGATATACTTTTGAGAGCGACCCGCACGGTTAGGCTTTGAACACGCCGCCTTAACTCATCCTGTAACTACTTTATTTTGCAGAAAAATCTGCCACCCGTTCAGTAGGCCTACAACGAAACGGAATTCACAACTGAATCTTTATCCCCGTCCCTGTCACACGCTCTTTTACGGGCGCGACATGTAAACTTCGTTCTTTTCGGAAATATTTCTTTTTTAGACCCTTGGCTTGAATAAGACCTTCAACTCTTTTTCGGCGTTTTAAAAGCAAGTCATTTCAAAGCGCAGAAGTTGTCGTAAAGTTGGTGAGAAAGACATTTTCATAATTCTTTATGTTTTTAACGACTTCAAAGAAGGAGGTGTTCAACTTGTCTGTAGGCAAATATGTACTGCACATACTTCTATATTTATTTTGGAAAATACATTAAGACTTTCTGGCTTGAGGACGCATTGGATAGGAAGCAAGAAAACCTCCTGTTAATAAGGCTTACGTTCTTACCACTGAGCTACCATGGTTGTCGATGCAGTCTGCGGTTCGAGCAACTTTGCGGTTGCGAGTGATAAATCGCGGATCGTATAAGCTAACCGCCCCTTGGTCTAGATGATTTGTTCAATTATACACTGAACATAAACCAGTCATCGTATCTGCAGCTAACTGCCTAATGGTGTAACTGGCGTTGTCAGGTCACCAACTAGCATCCAAACCATACAGTTTAGTCGGACATTTGGGTAAACAGTGACAGTGGCTTGTCGTATCGACTATGACGGGCTAGTCGCGTCGTCTACGACGAGGAGGATCAAAAAGCCTACATCTGACTCTAACCGGCTTTACACGGACGATTGGCAACCCTAGGTAACTGAAGCGCACTCTGATGACTTCGGAAATCCTTAAGGACATATACATTTTTTTATGTGATTGGTAGCAGACGAGCAAACGAACCTCCGTGTCGAAATAGTAACGATTGCCGCCACCAGTAGACACCAACACCAATGGAGGCACAAATGCACTCTGCCAACCTCTATTCCCCTGGATTGGGCCTCCCGTACTCACTCCTCCTCACTCGGCGAAGCACAGCGCAAATCAGCGCTACTTATCAATTATTTACTCACGAAGGAAGTGTGCAGAAGGTACCCCTTGTTTTCGTCACATTATCATTCAGTAAGCTGTATAACACCATGTAACAACGTGGAGACGGGATTCTGTGTTTGCGTACGCTTGTTTGTGTTAAAAAGTTTCGATTTGAGGGGAGATAAAAGCCTCCACCTACCTATTACATAATATCTACATATAGCTCCTGAGTAAGAAATAACATGACACAAAATACAAAACTTTTACAAAATATTTACATGCCTATACATTTGGTGAAACATGTGAAACATTTTTTTTATGATATTATTGTAAACACCATTTTATGTAGGCCATGTTTAGACATTTCGAGTGATTTATAAAATTGCATTTAATTGAATACCATGTAGCTAAACAGGGGACGCGTAATTATTTTCAGTGTAAGTAGGTACCTTATCAATAAAATCATTTTGCTTCTCCATACCACTACTTATGCGGTTCTCTTTGGAAGTGTTCAAAATTATTAGAAAAATCGCTTAAAATAAGTAGGTTTTTACATTTTTCTATAGACATTTTTCAGTCTTCAACACGCTCTTATCAGTAACATTTATTTGACTGACCCGATGGCGTACTTGATAGTGACCTTGCCTCATGCGCCAAAGGCTTCTAATTTCTAAAAAGGGTTCAATCCCCACCGTGGACAAACATTCGTATCATAAACTTGTGATTGTTCAGTGTCTGGGTGTAATAATATATTTATTTAAGTATTGTATTTTTAATACCTCTGATATCTCTAACACAAGTACCAGAGTCAGGCCAATGTTTGAGATGTTGTGTATTTATTTAATCAAGTTCAAATCAGCCAAAGGCACCAAAACCGTAAAATTACAATACCTACAAGGTGTATCTGTAAACATTTACATCCCTTTAACCACGTGTTCTATCAACCAATCTGAACAACATTTGTTCAACAACTTTTCTAAATTCTTCGAAAAAAATTTCGACTCCCCATACAAAATGACTAAGTCACGTGACCGACTTTGTATGGTAAAGATGAAAATTTTTTATGCGAATTTTCAAAAGTCATAGAACAAAATTTGTGTAGAATGGTTGGTAAAACACGTGGTTAAAGGGATGTAAATGTTCACAGATACACCCTGTATGTAGCTAAGTATATCCCTATTTCCTACCGGACACCTTCCCCTTGTTTGCCGAGCTGATTTCGCACACGTTCTCTCCGTAGCGCTTAGTATAATGCGGAGTAGCCTGTCAGCCGTCAATCACCCGGGTAAGAGGATTTGGTCACACGCATTTTGTGGTCTACACCATGAGAGGTAGCGACATACGCTTCTAGATACGCATGCCATGAGAGGTAGCGACGCACGCTTCTAGATGTGCATGCCAAAAGAGGTACCGACGCAAATAGGTGTGCTTGCTAAAAGAGTTAATGACACACGCCTCTAGTTGGGCATGCTATGAGAGGTAGCGACGCACGCTTCTAGTTCTGCATGCCAAGAGAGGTAGCAACGCACACATCTAGTTGTGCATGCTAAAAGAGTTAAAGACACACGCAACTAGTTGTGCATGCTAACAGAGTTAATGACACACGCAACTAGTTGGGCATGCTATGAGAGGTAGCGACGCACGCTTCTAGTTATGCATGCTACATAAGAGAGGTAACAACGCAGAGTTTTAGTAGTGCATGCCAAGAGAGGTAGCGACGCACGCTACTAGTTGTGCATGCTATGAGAGGTAACAACGCAGAGTTTTAGTAGTGCATGCCAAGAGAGGTAGCGACGCTACAAATTTATCTTTACCGAAAATAAGGTTGCTTGATTTTACCGTCATAATATGCATATAACTCTCGGCTACCTAGGACAGAAGCACCTTTACATCAGCACCTAGCACCTTTACGTTAATTTTATTTTAAATAATTTGATATTAATGTTTTCTATTAAGTTACCATTTACCTAATACATTTACACCCGACTACAAAATCTCGCAAACAGAATGGACTCTACTACCGAGAATTAAAGTCGACCAGATGTAAAAAATCACTCCATACACTCCTAGTATCTCTTAAAAACACAACTAACTTACTTTTACACTTACAACTTAATCTTTATCACTCCTATTTGTATGTAGTTAAGGTTAAAAATAGGGAAGTTAGTTATTTTCCAGCGGTAGTCAGTTTTATTAAAACATAGGGTGAGCTAATCGCCTGTGGGAGCTTTCACTAACTCATCGGGTTACTAAAATAATGTTTATGTTTACTTACAGATTATATTTGGCATGGGGCAGCATTAAAACTGTATAACCATATAATTCTAATAATACACACCCTTTTAGAGTGAAAAAACATAGGATTTGCGTGGTTAATTAAAGAGCGAGCTTTAAATAAATTAAATCAGTATTAGTGAAATAGTACTAGAATAAAGTTACAGACTGTTTTGAAATGTGAAACTTGGAATTAGAGTGTTTCAATGCTAATTAACGCATAGGTTTTTTGTTTCTTTTTCTAATGTTTGTGATCACCAATTAGGCAAGCGTGGTGATTAAGCCTAATCCCATCATAGTAGTGATAACTTGATTTCTATGATGGAGTGGAGGAGGCTTTGTCCTGCAGTGGGACAGTACCTATATAGGCTGATACTTTACTTTACTTTATTTATCTTTAAAGTGCGATCCACTTACCACTGCGCCATAGAGGCAGTCGATAATGTACCTCTACAAAGTGTTCAAAGGCGCCAACAGATGAGGCGTATCAATGCGGCCTTTATAATATGAAAATAGTGTAGAGTTGTATGAGGTGCTGACAAGTTTCTCGTCCAAATGCACTTTATTGCGCGGTATTGGGGCTGGTGCAAGTAATGAGATTCCACCGCTTACGAAATGTATGTTTTAGACACTAGTGTTTTGCCCTTACTTCGTCCCCGAACAAAAGTTGAGGCATTATTTTTCTTATCGAAAAAAATTAAACGTACCATGTTTCAACTGTAATTTGTTTACAGTATTTAAATTATCCTTAACTTCGGTGAATTATATAACTTTAATCCAGAAAACATCATTCGAAACCATTAATGAAAAAAAATATTCCTTAGTTTAGGATGACCTGGATTTAAACATTTATTTTTTTTAACAATTTGATGAAGTTCCTAAATTAAAAGCATTATCCGGCTTTTAATAAACTTGCTCGCCAAGACGTGCAAAAAAGCGGCACGGTCTACCATCCTTTTCTCGAAGTACTTAGTTCTGGCCATTTTCAATCCCATATCTTCCCCATATCTCACCCATATCTTCGTTTTGGATAAAACCGGGAGCTTGAATTTTCAGTACCTAATTAACTTACTTATTTAATTTATCTATTTTCCTGACTTCCTACAATCATTTCATGCTTATTAAGTTCCATTTTTATCACAAAGTGCAGCACCCGTAAATTCAGGCCCGTATCGAAAGCAGTGTAACCAAAAACGCATAGTTTAGTTCCTAATTCGATAATAGAGCAGTCGATAGTAAGTCGGTGATCATTAGAGACGCGGGCGCGGCAGTGGCGGATCGGGTTACATTTAATTAGGGATGCGAATAATATCGATAGGATAAACGATTTTTAAATACACGAAACAAATCTATTTCAAAAAAAAATCTCTCATCTCGGCGTGTATCCCAGCTGCATTAAAAGCAGCCTATTTTTGGACGCCGAGGGCACGCTTAGACCATGACACAGGATTTCAAGAGACTGATGATTATTACAGTTGATAGACTTTTAAATATATTAATGATATCAATCAATTTTCCACTAAAAATGCATCTTGCAGCTGATCACTTCTATTCTAAAACATAAAATATGTGTAATAATATTATATTAGTACTATGAATTATCATCTTCTATACATATAATAAAAATGTAAAAAAGCTGTGTCTGTACATTGAAGATATTTATCTCAAAATAACTTAGGACGACTAAAAAACAGTAACAGAACATGAATCAATGATTTTTAAAATTTTTGTCTGTCTGTTTGTCTGTTTGTCTGTTTGTTCGCGCTAATCTCGGAAACTACTGCACCAATTCGAATGAAACTTTTTTTATTGTATAGCTGTAATATCAGGGCAACTTATAGGATATATTACATTTTGAAGACCAGGCTCCTTGATGAAGAACTACAACAGCCCAGCTAAACTATAAGAGGTAGGTCAATGGCACCTTAACAAAAGTTGTTCAGATTGATGAGCAGTTTATGATGCCATGAAAAAAAATCAAAGATCATGGAACACCTGGTTTGGACCTCTAAGAGCCCAGCTACACTATAACAAATATGGAATGAAATGGAATGGAAAATTGTGATGGGCATTTTTGGATGAGATCCTATAAGGAAGGATATTCCGAACTTAAACCCCTAATGGAGCGAAAAGGGGGTTCAAAGTTTGTTCATGGGACTACGTGATTCCTTGGCCCAATGTACTCCAACTTTTGCATACACATTCTTTGACAGAATTGATGGATAAAATATAAGATTCAAACTTTAATAGAATACTTACATCCCCTAATGGAATAAAAAATAATTTGGGGGTTACTTTCATTAGAAGTTAAATATTTTAAATGTTAAATGGGTTTGCACTTGACCTCATCTCACCTGATGGAGAGTGACAATGAGGTCTAAGATGTAGCTTGCTTTCCCAGAAGAAGCCTATTCACTCTCGACTTAAAGACACCCAAATTGTAGCTCTCTGGAAATACAAAAGCCGGCAAGTTGTTCCATTCGCTTATCATTTCGTATAAAATATTAATGAGCCGCCTTAAAAATCTATTAACCTGTAAACGAACATTTATAATAAGTAATATTTTTGTTAAATTCTATAAATAATCATCTTTAAGTCAAGAGTCATAAAGTTCACGCAAACGAAGTTGCGGGCGGCCACTAGTATTTAAATAAGGAGGCAAATTCTATAGACATTAACAGACCTTTAATAATATACAAACTGAAAAAGCGAAATACTAGCGCGACGAAGCAATCGACGCCTAGCGCTATCTATTGTTAGGTACAGAGTGGAACTAATGTATACCGAAACAAAAAGAGAGCTGGGCCACTATATGACATAACAAGAGCACAATATCGATACCACCTTCATCGTACCGTCGCATCCCTCCGGCTAATGCGGTTATTCCGCCCAATTACAGACATTAGCGGATAATTCCGGGGATCCGGTTAATCCACAGATTACATTACCCTCTAAAACAGATGTAAGCCTGTTTTTTGGTCTAATTTAGATAGTTTACCCTAATTTCCAGTTACTAAAGTTTAGCTTTAGTTTTGTTACTAGCGGTAATTAATGACTAAAACTAATGTGAACCTTTGATTAACAATATGGAACAAAAGTGTTATGTATTTTCTTGTGTTTGTGTCAATTGTCTGTAGTATTATGTGTTGTGGTGTCCAAATTAATAAATGTATTTTCTTTTCTTTCAAAAGTTGTAGCGAAAATAATGCCACCTGGTAAGTATGGAAACACAAGAGAAAACCTAAATTAAACACAAGCCTTAACCAGAAGCGACGAAAGAACTGGGTAAACGTCAAGAAAGTGTTAAAAACTGTTATTTTTGGGGAAGTATAGGAGTTCCCATGTTTTATAACCAATGGGAATAGACCCTATGACATAAGCGGCAGTGGCGCTTAGTTAATTTCATGACTTTATTGACACACTATAGAAATGTACCTATATGACTTATAGCGGCCGCCCGCGACTTCGTTCGCGTGGAAAGTAACTTTTTACCTCCCTTTTAACCCCTTACAACCCCCTTTTCGCACTAAAAAGTAGCCTATGTTCTTTTTCAGGGTCTAGATCATCTGTATACCAAATTTCATTTAAATCCATTGAGTAGTTTTGGCGTGAAAGAGTAGCAGACAGACAGAGTTACTTTCGCATTTATAATATTAGTATGGATGGGATTAGACCCTATGACATAAGCGGCAGTGGCGCTATCAGTTAATTTCATGACTTTATTGACACACTATAGAAATGTACCTAGGTATACGCAGACGATTTAAAAATATTTCGACGTATTGAGTCGGTCAGAGATTGCATTCAACTTCAAATTGACATCGACACCCTACTGGACTGGTGTGCTGACAATGGCATGAGTTTGAGCATCAAAAAATGTTCTATTATATCTTTTACTCGCAAACGCAACCCCATTGTTTTTAATTATGCAATGGACAGCGTTCCGCTTGAAAGAAAATCGGTCATACGAGATTTGGGCGTATTATTTGACGATAAGTTAAGCTTTAACTGCCACTTTGAAATGTTATCTAAAAAGTGTAATAAACTTACTGGTTTCATTTGTCGGGCTTCTAAAGAGTTTAAGTGCCCAAGTAGCTTACTAACATTATATAAATCACTGGTTCTAAGCCAACTGGAGTACGCCTCGGTGATCTGGGCACCGCAATACAACACATATATAGATATGCTGGAGTCAACTCAGAGGCGTCTCGTCAGAATCCTAACGTTTAGATCTGGCCTTAAAAGAGAACTAACTACCTACGAGGATCGCCTACGTTTCTTTAAATTAAAGACACTCGAGTGCCGCCGCAAAATTCAAGACCTTGTTTATCTCCACAAAATCATCAGTGGATCCATAGCTTCACAAATCCTATCAGAAATAAGCCTCGGAGTGCCAAGTAGGTCCTCTAGACGTGGTTGCGTTTTTTCGATCCCTCTCTGCAATAACAATGTTTCATTCCATAATCCAGTCCTAAGAATGTGCCGTGAATATAATACTTTAGTTTCTCAATCGAGGGACGTGCCTGACATCTATGGATCATCACTCGGCAAATGGAAATTTGCACTATTTAAAAGCATTAAAATTTAATTTAATTTAATTGAAAATCATAAACATTTAATATCTCTCAATTTTAATTATATTGTATTATTGTTATTGTTCGAATCATAATTATCTAATTTGACTAAATTAAATTATTAAATTATTTCATTATATTTATAGTAATTGTAATGTATTAAGTAATTTAATTTTAAACATAAATAAATTGTAAATTGTATTTTTTCCTTCTTGTATTTGATGTGTTATGTGATTATATAATAATGATTTATAATTTAACGTTGCTTGTTATAATAAGTTATTGACATGCTGTTTACACATATTTTTGGATTTACAGTCTACCATGACGTCGGCTTTATAGTCACTATGTATTAATTTTATTATTTTTTTCACTGTAACTCTGTTGTGTGTAACTAATAAAATAAATAAATAAATAAAATATGACTTATAATATGTAACTCTGTCAATAAAGTCGGAAAATTTATTCTTTAGGAACTATTACGGAGTTCCATAGCATTATAACCAATGGGG
Source organism: Cnaphalocrocis medinalis (assembly GCA_014851415.1). Taxonomy (NCBI): domain Eukaryota; kingdom Metazoa; phylum Arthropoda; class Insecta; order Lepidoptera; family Crambidae; genus Cnaphalocrocis; species Cnaphalocrocis medinalis. The sequence continues at coordinate 16,159,977 of CM026284.1, read as the reverse complement.
CTACCATAATTTATGACGTAAGCGGTTATTAGTAGCAGACGAGCCGACGGATCACCTGATGGTAAGCGATTACCGCCGCCCATAGACACCTGCAACACCAGTGGTGTCAAGTGCGCTGATTGCCTTTTAAACCACCTTCCCCTGGATAGGGCCTCCGGTCCCTTACTCATGCACTCTGTTTCACGCCGGTTTTCTGTGAGGACGTGGTAGGTATTACTTCGGTCGAGCCTGCATCTGCTGCACTGCATTATAAAATCTTTCTTACGCTGTTTCTTTATCTGTAAAAGTAAAACATTAAACCACCGCCCCCACCATCTCCAGCGATTGTTAAAGCACCGTTACAATATTTACATGAATGTTTATGTAACGGAGGAACAAAAGCTTTCATTGGAACCACGCTGCGTGTCGGGTGGGAGCCATCAGATACCGCCGTCAGCGGCCATTGTGATCTTTGTCATGGAGGCATGTGCCCCAGCGGTGCTCAAACTTGTGGCTCAAGGCGGGTCCAGATGAATGTAACGTGTGATGAAGCTTTCATTGGAACCACGCTGCGTGTCGGGTGGGAGCCATCAGATACCGCCGTCAGCGGCCATTGTGATCTTTGTCATGGAGGCATGTGCCCCAGCGGTGCTCAAACTTGTGGCTCAAGGCGGGTCCAGACGAATGTAACGTGTGATGAAGCTTTCATTGGAACCACGCTGCGTGTCGGGTGGGAGCCATCAGATACCGCCGTCAGCGGCCATTGTGATCTTTGTCATGGAGGCATGTGCCCCAGCGGTGCTCAAACTTGTGGCTCAAGGCGGGTCCAGATGAATGTAACGTGTGATGAAGCTTTCATTGGAACCACGCTGCGTGGTCGGGTGGGAGCCATCAGATACCGCCGTCAGCGGCCATTGTGATCTTTGTCATGGAGGCATGTGCCCCAGCGGTGCTCGAACTTGTGGCTCAAGGCGGGTCCAGACGAATGTAACGTGTGATGAAGCTTTCATTGGAACCACGCTGCGTGTCGGGTGGGAGCCATCAGATACCGCCGTCAGCGGCCATTGTGATCTTTGTCATGGAGGCATGTGCCCCAGCGGTGCTCAAACTTGTGGCTCAAGGCGGGTCCAGACGAATGTAACGTGTGATGAAGCTTTCATTGGAACCACGCTGCGTGTCGGGTGGGAGCCATCAGATACCGCCGTCAGCGGCCATTGTGATCTTTGTCATGGAGGCATGTGCCCCAGCGGTGCCTCAAACTTGTGGCTCAAGGCGGGTCCAGATGAATGTAACGTGTGATGAAGCTTTCATTGGAACCACGCTGCGTGTCGGGTGGGAGCCATCAGATACCGCCGTCAGCGGCCATTGTGATCTTTGTCATGGAGGCATGTGCCCCAGCGGTGCACAAACTTGTAGCTTAGAAGCAACTTACAGATGGAAAGCCACGCTTCGGCATGAATGGGCCAGCTCGAGCGGAGTGACGCTCCTCGAGGTCGAGGCCGAGGCCCAATCGGGGGAAAGGGCAGAGCGAAATATTGGCAGAGCTCTTGTGACTTGAAAAAAAATCGTCCCAGAATATCAATATTTTTTTGGTGATTTCTGTTAACTTCACCAATAACATGACTCATAATTTGTTAGTTATAAAAGGTCTTATCCTATGTTAGTAATTATACATTTAACTTATATAATATTTATTTATTTTGTGAATCACACCCGCTGATGTAGTGCGGCAGTTAATTCATATTCAAGATGCTGTTGGCAAGAGGCATAGGCTTCTCCAAACTCCAAATCCAAATTCTCCTTACAATCAGTCCTGTGCCACTCGAATTCAAGGAATTCCCGCGACCTTCACCAAATCATCAGTTCACCTTGGCTAAGTCGCAGTCGTGGCAGGCACCCCTCAAGATTGACCGCAATTTTTTCATCTGAAGAAAATACCAATTCAATTCAATTTAATGCATATCACATTTACTATGTAATAAAACCATGAATTCAAGAAAAAAATACTTTTATATTTAAGAAAAAAAAACAGACAATTAAAGTTTGGGAACCACTACCTCCATTACTCATGCACAATTTACTTTTAGGATTGCATCGCTGATATGTTATGTCGAGATAATTATTAACTCTTACATTATACATACGATACCTATGCGGAATTATTAAAGTATATTAATCATCATGCAGAATTGGCGACCCGTTTAGCACGGTTGTTAGAGCGCCGGTTAAGAACAAGAGTCGCAGGTTCGATAGTTGATGAACCAGAACTTTGTGTTGGGTCCAGAGACTGTATCTTGGAATCAATAAAGTATAAGACGTGTTTTAAGCCATCATCATCATCATCACCCAGTCCACTGCTGGACATAGGCCTCTCAAAATGCTCGCCACTTTGATCGATCTTCGACTACTCGCATCCAGCTTCAGTGTTTAGTATAAGAATTAAATAAAGTGTATTAAAGTTTTTTTTTTCATTGACACACAAGCTAGGTAATGGTAAGAAATTTTTGAGACGACGACGCGTCGCGACGTTCAAATACTGTAGGTACGAGTGTATTCTATCTACCAGCAATGTGTAATTCTTTACAAAACCATCAATGTTATCTCAAAACTCACCTTTTTCAAGTATAATTCCTACAGACGGCCTCATTGTGGACGCATCAGCAATCACGGGCGGTGTCGGGTGGCGCAACATGAGCTGCGCCTCACCAATTATTCCTGCCCACAGAACTCACCCGTGTCTCGTTGCATTTTTTTTTCATAAACTGCATTTCTATCTTTGCAGTTTATTTTTTATGTTTTATTTTATGCCTATTGATGTCAGGGCGTATTATGGTTTAGTTGCGGTGTCCCAAGTTTTTCTGCTGCTGGGATCTATAATACATTGATTTATTTACCTCAAAGTTGTCGCTAAATGCTATAAGGACCTTCCTACTTATACTATTTTTTTATTTTTAAAAAGACAGACAACCATGTAAATTACTAATGTGGTGGAGCTGTTGTCGAGTAGAACGGTGGCGAAATGAAGCGGCAGGAAATCAATTCGAACAATTCCTCAGAGCATTCTCCAAGGTATAAACGGTAGAATAAACATAATGAAGCTACATCTCTACGAAGCGCCAGTCAACGCCCAAAAACTATACGTTGATCATTTAGTCTCAAACTATTATTGACTACTGAATACCCTGTAAGTATTTGTTGTCAGCTGTTGTTACGTCGCGAAACAACTATGGCGGACATCTCAATGCGACAAAAAATATCACCATAAATTGTACCACCCGCCTTACCCTAAATAATATCGCAGATTTCGTATTACATAATAACGCGCTAGAGTATAATTACATTACATTTATGTCGTTACATATCGCCTGCTGCAAGGGTACCACCATATTCGTACACCCAGTCGTCAAGTTTAGGACACGCAGATCTTATAGCGATGATAATAAGGTTGGATTTTGGATTGTGTTGTCTAACTTGATTTTCCGGTATTGTATTTGGGTCTCCGGGGCGTATGTCGAGTTGCCGAAGCCCTGGGGGGTGACTGCGTGTGATAAATTCAATTATGACAATGCGCATTGTATCTGCGTTGTGGGGAATCGTTATTTTAGCGAAATCGGAGCCCTAATAAAACGCAGTGACTTTAATGATTTGGAACAGGGATGTCTCTTGTTGCGGGATTAGTAAATATATCAATGTGACTGATAATGCATACCGATTTAGCTTCTAAAATAGGGCGTTATTTACTACAGGTACTATAGATGAAGATAAAATAGAATAGAAATAATTATAAGAATAAGTTAGCTGGAGGAGTCTCCCAGCACAAGACCATGGAACTCAAGATCTTTCATGCGCTGGCGCCACCTTCAAGACATCATAGAAACCGGCAATTGAGTGTAACGAAATTCATCGTGAAAGATATATTTTCATGTTAGGTACATTGATTAGAACCTACGCACGTAGGTACACACTGTGAATGTATAAACCCTGACTATAAGATCATAACTTTCAATTTAAAAAAAAGCTTTTATTTTTAGGCACGTCATTTGATTGCTAAAGTTATGAAGAAAGAAATAACCTACCACCACCTGTCTAGGTATTTAGAATAGGTAACATTTTTGGCACCAATATTGTAGTTGATACCTACTTAGATATTATCTTTCTAAATGAAGAAATTCATGCCTAAAAAAGGCAAGTTACCAACTCTTACAGCTTTCAGATAAATCCACTAATCAGCTGCAGCTAAAAGTATTCACCATTATTTAAAACTTCTTGTTAATGGTAAAGAATGGCAACTTCCCTGCATCCCCGTCAGCCATTTTTCCATATCACCCATACCGGTTGAATCCGGAAACGTCGCCCTAATCCGACGGTGGCGACATCTCGCCCCATTGTGGCGTCCATTGTACACTCGTAATTATGTAGCAAACGGGGGGACGCCATGTTGCCGGGGCGCAGTTGGTTGCCCTGCCTCAAAATGCACGTTTATAATCACATATTTGCCGAACAGTTAAAAAGAGAACAATTTAAACGAAATACTTGTACCTATTTGTCTTTAGAAGATTGCTGGCGACCTACATCATCAGCACCTTTTTAACCACCGATTTTAGGTTTAAATTCTTGTGTTCTTTACGAAACACTAGCTTTTGCCCGCGGCTTCCCTCGCGCCCCCCACTTCCTTAAAATTGGGGAGTTAGAAAGGGGCAAAAAGTAGCCTATGTTACTCTCCATCCCTTCAAGTATCTCCACTTAAAAATCACTTCAATTCGTCGCTCCGTTTTGCCATGAAAGAAAGACAAACATACAGACAGACAGACAGACTGACAGACAGACTTTCCCATTTATAATATTAGTATGGATAATGAAACCGAGTAAGAAATGTCTCTGAAAACCTATAGTCAGTTGTAGTAGCCCTTTTGTGTCTATATTATTGTACTTTATACCTACTATTTATACTTATACGATTATAACTTCAAGTTAAGTTAACTGTATTAAAACTTCAAGTGCTGTAATTACGAGTGTCTATGGGTTTCGGCATTCGCATACCATTAGGTGTTCCGTCTGTTCGTCTGCCATCCATCACATAAAAAAACAAATGATCATTTAGATGTCACGTTGTTATTTCAAAGAAGCGTTAATTTCAGACGTTCTACAATAGAAAGTGGTATTTCGTTACTATCCGAGCAATTTGAAACATTTCAATTAAAATCCGCTATTACAGTTGCCGTATAAAAGAATACACTTTTAATTACAAAAAGATACAATCAGAACACGGCTTAAATTACACCGCATGTAATACACAGATGCTTTTGATTACAGAATTCAAAGGCAGTCATCTCACGATCAATGTAACAAACTGTTACTACAAAGTCTACATCGAGATGGACGTAAAGACAAGATTTGTATTTGCACAGAAGAATAGGCGATTACGTAGTATGGTCATTTATTTTTGAGAAAGTTGGAAAAGTAAGTAATACTTTAGTGCAATTCTTATCAGCTTGTAACTATAATGACACTCGCTATAATCAAGATTGAATGGCTTTTAGCAAAAATTAAGTAGGTAGCTACTTAGATACGTACCTACTTACAAATCAAACTAGACAACATAATCTGAATATAACTTTTGAAAATCCACATAAATAAAATCTACTTTTCAAAGTCTGGACTGGCCGGATGGCGCATTTGGTAGGGGCCCTACCGCATACGTCAAAGGTCGTGGATTCGATCCTCACCCTGGACAAATTTTCGTGTGATGAACACTTATGTTTCTTCAGTGTCAGTCAGTACTAAGTAATATGTATGCAGGTATTATTATTTGTAAATCCTCTCATCTGATCTGGAACACAAGTGCTTAAACTACTTAGTACGGAGTCAGGAGGTCAATATTATGAGATGTAGTGTGTATTTATTATTATTATTATACCTGTATTACCTAAATTCTTAAAGTCTATCATGTGACTTGTGCACTTTGTGTTGTACGTGGAATTGTGGAGTGATTTTTCAAAAGTCGTAGAACAAATGACATTTAGAATGGTTGGTAGAAGACGTAGTTAAAGGGATGTAAATGTTCACAGATACACCCTGTATAGGTGAGTGTACACGTGTCAAGCACAGCACCATGCTTGGATGGCACATTCAACAAAACCGCTAACGCCACAATCAGATCATTGTATTCACAAAAAACTTTCTAAGAAGTGTCGAGTCGTTAAAACATTACGCTCCGTCAAATCCGAAACAATCTCACCATCTACAACTTACCGCGATTCGACACACATTAGTCTCTAAAAGCCAGATTTAAAGTCCAAAATATATTTATTCAAGTGCCAGTCACGGTTGGCTGGTAATCCCCAAGGTGTCACACCTCGTGGTTGTAAAAGGGCACTGGTGCAATCAAAACATCGTGAAATCTACTACATGCGCAGGCGCATCGGCCTGACAAATGGCGTGGACGGATCCGCAGCGATGCCGGAGCATTGTGCCTCGACTCTAGATCGATATCTCGGAATAATCCGCCACCTTTTGATATGCCCACAATTTTGAAAAATCCTGAGATTGCTTGCTCGTTGACATAATGACATTGGAAAACATGACATACATGGCAAGAACAATACTATACTTACCTAAGTATGTTATCATTTTATCATAAATCATATTCGCGATAAGTACTTAAATAGGGTCTCATCTTGCTATGATAAAATTAAAATAGGCTAATGCGACAAAGTTGACGTCACCTTTAATACCATAATAACGTGAATACTTATATTGTTTAGGTTATATTAAACCATTCTATTTTTAAAAGATAATGAAATAACATCGCCTACGTAATGGTTTATTATTGTGTAAAGATTGTAAGCAGTTAAATATCCATTACGGCTTCTTGAGACTTATGTAAACTAATCTTATGTGACATAAGCATGTCCTTAGTACGTAGTTAAATGAAGTGGTAAGTACGTATTACCTACATATGATTTCAAAAGAATTTCATCGGTAAGGGTAAAAAATATTTGATAACGCTTTTCATGTAGGAGCGTTGGAAAAGCATTTTCAAATGTTTTTTACCCTCTAGGTACTTCAAATTACATAGGCATTAGCTTTTAGGTAAGTAAGATATACAAGGTACAGTACAAGAAAGCTGTTATCGGCCTAAGTACTTAGGTATTAACGATTTCTGATACCTAGCAGTCGACGTCAGGTAGTTTTTTAAAAAGGAAGAGGTGTTAAATTGGTCTGTATGTATAATATTTTAGATGTCATAATTATGCAAATTAGGTACCCCTATGGTAAGTACTTAGTTACATCAAAATGTCACAAAACTGGAACATCCTAATATCTCCGCCATCATGGCGACTCTACTTAACGCTTCTGGCGTTAATTTTGACACCAACGGCTGCCACAAAAAACCTTGTATCCATTATTTGTGTATTATTCGTGTAAATAAATAGAGTGGGATCCACCATGTGCATTGTCTGGGTGTCCCATAGGCTCCCATTGTCCCGTTGTGTGGGGTAGGCGATAATGTTTTTATATCTAAAGCTGTAGACAGATTAGTGAGTATCGCTCCTGAATGTGGAGGCAAATATTTGCGGAGACTCCTCATGATCGCTCCTATTATAATAGTTTTTAAAGCTTATGTAAATAATTGAGATAATGATATGAGTGTGTGATACTAAAACAACATTGATAGAAGTTGCTAGAGTTTGTATGAAAAACGTTACAATCAGTTCATTATCTAAGTTCCTATATTTTTTTTACTATAGGTGCGTACATGTGACAATAAATGGGTTTGGTTTTCATTTAATGCTTGAGGCGACAGACCGGCAAGCGGCTAAAATGGGAGAAGTCGCTGATGCGTTGCCAACCTTTTACCTACTTGTAGAAAGGAGTTTGTTCTTCTCTAAAAGTCCCAAAGTCGTACCCGTCGGGAAATGTGGTAGGTAGCCAAACCGTTCCACCAAATTAAAATTACAACACGATCACAATCGTTCAGTCTCGTGTTAAGTTTATGCATTCTTGGTCTTATTAGTTTATGTGCTTATAGTAAAGACTTGGAGACTGTTAGGTATATCAATAGAAATATAATCTGATGGGTAAATAAGTAGTATAGGCACATTGATGTTGATTGAACTGGCTATCTGACTGATATATGTACAGTGGCCAGCACATCAAGTTACTACAATCTGTCAAATTTCCTCAGTTGATATTGAACCAAACACGTTTGAAATAAAAGTGAGGTTCGATTGAAGAAATTTGACAGATTGTAGTAACTTGATGTGCTGGCCACCGTACATAGATTAAATATTCACAAAATCCCGTTCTTTAAAAAAACAAACCGTGCGGGTTTTGTAAAGAAAACATTATGGCCATAGAAATAACCATATTTCCATGCCTCCTTTCAAACTCACTGGTCCATCCTGCTCCGATTCACAACTCTGGTCCAGTAACCTACACTACTTTGTCCCATTGGAGACACAAAGAATTATTTTTTCCCAACATCTATGCAAAAGTCACAGCAAATCTTCCCAGCCGTCACCCTTGGACCACAATCTTATCTTCATTAGCCACTAATCCTTCGACGAAAGACTTTAATACTGGATAATAACTCTAAATCCCTCACAACAATGCCATTCTTGTGAATTGAAGACACTTCGAGCTCCATATGCATGGAAACTTTGAAAAACTTGCCACTGCAATTTGAAACTAACTCTCAGTACTTACGGGTCATTTTGTAAATCTAATATGGTTCCTTATTTGAGCTACTGTGTAAACAGGAAATTTCTCCAAAAGTTCTTTGTGACAAATCAGTTAGTAATGGTAGCAAAACTCCTGCACTTAATCCTAGCATGTCCGGGATCGATTACTTGCGTACCACAGACAATAGATTACTTTTTTTAATTCCAAAAATATGCCAAAACATGCCATTGTCGTCTCCGGAAGGACTAAAATATTGCAGATGGATTAGGGAGATAAAAATTTAATACGCAAAAGATTTGTTTTTGGGACATTCTTAGGCATTTTTTATCTTGCACAATATGATTTGGACTTTAAGACAATACCACACAATACTAGCTCAGTTTTCTCACAGTCTTCGATAAGCTATGTTTTAGTCACGGGGGCAAGTTTATAAATTACCAAATTATTTAGATAAAGTATGTACCTAATTATTTATGGCATGCTATCCAGCCATAAATAATTAGGTACTTATCCAAGCTACTTATCCAAGCTACTTATCCAAGTATTGTTATTAAATTAAACAGCTTCGAAAAACATTATTGATAGGTAGGTAGGTAAGTAGGTCTTTTAATTTTAGGACTTTTACTTATTCCGAAGATTGGAGTAAGTAATGAACTGTCGCCAAATAAGAAAAAAAAATCCTTTTCTATAAAGAAGCCAACTCGTTAAGTAGATACCTAGGTGTAACTTAGGTATCTACAGAATCAAGTTTACCTTTATTAAACCTTGGCAGATTTTCCTCAAAAAATAATCAAATAGGTAGGTACAAAAAAGTACTATTTGACATAATTAATTTTCTCTTGATTCATTTATCGCTAACCTGCTCATGCTTAAAATGACGCTACGGACTAACTTTAGGCTACGTTTTTAATAAAGGGAATACCTAATAGTTTGTTACGTTAAGGCCTGTCATTTATTAGCTAAGCCACTGCTCATTGCTATTTAACAAGTAGGTAGTACTTTCCTATACCTAATACTTATTTATCCTGAGTACCAACTTACTTATTATTTCAATGTGAAGTTCTGCTTGAACTTAGTAAAAGAAATACAAAGCCAAGCAAATAAATAATTGTCCAGAAATACCGTGACGCTTGCAAACCAACGTCGAAGCGTAAGATTTCTTACTAATTAGGTACGCTAACAACTTAATAACTCGTAACATTATATGGAGCAAGCAACAAAGCGGTATTTAGCTAACTCGGGGCTCGCCTCTCAAAGCTAATTGCAGTCACCTGTGAAACTGTACCCGTGTGTGCCCGACAGTATCCTGCCTACTAATCACGGAGGATCGGTGCAGAGTTTTGTTGCTTGTTAACGCTAGTTTCACTGATAGTTGGAGCACAGAATAATATAGGTTGGAGTGAGAACACCGTTCTACCTACATTTACCTTGTAAGTACTTAATAGGTATTTTAACTACCTAGTTCATTCATTTTTTTTATGAGGCAGACGAACACCGAATCACCTGATGGTAAGTGATGACCGCCGCCCATGGACACCCGCAACACCAGAGGAGTCGCAAATGCGCTGCCGACCTTTTAAGAAGGAATACGCTCGCTTTTTGAAGGTTTGTCATTTGTTGCATTAACAAAACTACATGAATTTGTTAATGTTATGTTACATCTGTTGTTAGGTATCTACTTAGTCTTAGTTAAGTACTACTTAGTTCTTTATCATCATGCATGAATGACTATAAATATTCTTAGGGTAAGTTAATTTAAATAATATCTACCTTTATAGTCTAGCTAGCCTCACCAGTTCACCACCAACCAATCAAACCAACGTAATTTAAAAATTATTTGATGCTGGGAGATGTATCATTAAAAATCATGCCGTAATTTCTTACAGTGCTTTTTATAAGTAACTAGCTTTTACCCGCGGCTTAGTTCGCGCCCCCCACTTCCCTAAAAGGTGTTAGAAAGGGGCAAAAAGTAGCCTAATGTTACTCTCCATCCCTTCAACTATCTCCACTTAAAAAAATCTCGTCAATTAGTCGTTCGTCGCTCCGTTTTGCCATGAAAGAAAGACAAACATACAGACAGACACACTTTCCCATTTATAATATTAGTATGGATTTACAACTAAAAAACTGCAGTGAAAACAACTCCTAGCGCCATCTATTGTATTTTTAAGTAACTGGACCAGAAGCCATTTTGTTTTATTACGTTCCTTTACAAGAGTTCTCTATTCACACATCTAATTTATAAAAAATAGAAGGTTCTGTTAATTAATTTTTAGCTTTTGTAATAGATATAATTATATATATTTAGATAATAAAATATTAAAATATAAAATAAACAAAACCGTTTGTATTAGGACTGGCTGTCACTGTCACTGTCAAAATCAATCAACAAATGTCAAATTAATTTGTTGTTTCGTCTCTTTTCCGACTCATATCTATTTCTCAGCGAAAAAACGGATAGAAAATCCTTAAAATGATTGGTGTTAGATTGAATACATTCAACGATAACTCTGGAGAACCTGAACAAGACGCCAACTCGGCTTTAACAGAGCTTGACAAGGGTAAGCCGACCGACATAACCTTATCTTCGCGTATTGTATCTGAATTTGGCATCAATGTTATTATTTTTATCCACCTCATTTTCAGGGCTTAGGTCGGGCAAAGTTGGCGAGCAATGTGAAGCGATTGTGCGTTTCCCGCGCCTGTTCGAGAAATATCCCTTCCCGATTCTCATTAACTCTTCAGTTCTTGAAGCTTGCCGATGTTTTTCGTATGGGCAACAACTTCCTGCGACTGTGGGTTTTACGCGTCTGCCAACAAAGCGAGAAGCATTTAGACAAGATACTGAATGTGGATGAGTTTTTAAGGAGAGTGTTCAGCTGTACTTCATTCAAACGATCCAGTAGCTAGAGCTCTGGCTTTGAGAACCCTTGGGGCGGTCGCTGGGATCATCCCGGAGAGGCAGAATGTGCACCACGCCATCAGGAGAGGGCTGGACAGCCATGATAATGTTGAGGTGGATGCTGCCATCTATGCAACTACTAGATTTGCTGCTCATTCCAAGTTAGTACCAAAAACTATACAGTTATTCTTTTCTCACTGATGTTTGTTGCTAAATGTCTTAGAAGAAAAAAGACAAAGTAATTTAAGAGCGACATCTCATAATCTAATTTCATATGTTTTTAAAATAAGCTCTCATTCAACCATTAATCAGTATTATTGTATCTTTCCAGTACATTTGCAGTGGCTATGTGCAATAAATTCACCGACATGGTGGAGTGTGAAAGCACGGGGGCTGAGAGACGGGCCAAACTTGTCAGAGCCTTGAGAACTGTACATGGAGGAGGTAGCTATTATAAAACAAGCTTCAATCTATTTCTACTACTCATATTATTACTAACACATTGATAAAATCATGTTTGTAATCTTAGGTTAGTCTTCTAGTAAAAATATTAAGTAACTAATATATTGTTGCGGGTACTTGCTTCTCAAACTTTCTGGAGAGTTTCATTACTATCTCGATTCAGCTCAGTCAACTGTATGTATGTGACATAGTGCTCAACAGAATAATAGACCATCTGTATCAGAGATCATTACCACATGCAGAGACATGTAGTCGTAACAATATCAAAATTGATTATTTCATTCCATCTCAAGTGAATAATTTCCTGTTGTTGTGGCCAAGCTTTATGTATGTGAACCTGTTAAAATTTTCCTTTTTCTTTATTCCATAGCTGTTAGAGCACAAGGTGTGCTAAAGCTGCTGAGATCATTGCTAGAACGGTTCCCATCGTCCAGCTCTGTTCGAGCAGCCATCACTGCACTGACTGCAATAGCAGCTGACACTGTGGTCCATGTTCCGGATCAGGTATGTTTTAGTTTTTTCTTACCTGACTATGGAAAAGCAAAAAGGATAATTATGATTTTTACCTATTTACTTTTAGAAATAAAGTTTATACATTAGTAAGTATTTGCCTCCAATAAATTATTACTCTCTATCCAGGTTGCTCCAGGAAGCCTACTTTAACGTCGTAACGCCCAGACAGCAGACACAATGGAAAATCAATTGTTTTATGCCTTTAAAAGGCTTTTGGGCGTTACGACGTTAAAAACGAATTACTACCGAAACTTTCTCACCGTCCCTTTCAAACGCGCTGTATTTCTCTTTAATGGTTATCAAATCAGAAAGCCATTTTTTAATGAAATGTTTCTCCTTCAAGAAAATATTTAAAAGAAATGTAACAACAGCCGTAATTTTTTAGTAATTTCAATAAAATCATCTATTATAGATTTTAGAATATTCTGCTATGTACAATACAATGATACTTAGCAATAAACGTCGCGGTAATTCTCGTTCTAATATATTATACCTAGTTTAAAATCATGTTTTATGTATCATCAGGTGGAGCTACTCCTCAGTCTGGCCATGAACGACGCTCGCTCGGCCGTCCGGCGCGCCGCCCTCGTGGGGCTCAAGAAACTGGCGCAGCACGCGGCGCTGTGGCCCCACGAGTGCATCCAGGACCTGGTGCGAGCCGCCACCGACAGCCAGGACTCGGACCACACGATGCTGTGCCTGCAGGTTATGCAGGTAAGCTATCACTGTTAAGCAACTATTTTTCTCTATTTGGATTATTTTAGATTCTCCCAATAAAATAGACTATACTTTATTGCACATAGGATACATTAGTTAAAAAACAACTTAAAATAAAACTAGGTTAGTAAATGAAGGTCCTACAATATAAGTTAACAGAAATCATTAGGTACTAGCTGAAGGCACGAAAGTATAGCGATGACCGTTATTTTGCGCACTTGTAAAAAGAAGACTTTCTATCAAAATTTGTTTCTGCGCACTCAAGGTCATAACTACACTTTCTTGCCTCGGTCTATAATATTATAAATGCAAAAGTAACTGTCTGTCTGTTACTCTTTCACGAACTGAACTCAACGGATTTGAATGAAATTAGGTATACAGATGTTCTAGAAGTCGCGGTAACAGCTAGTCTTAAATAAAAGATTTTTTATCCCAGCGACTTGAAATTGGCCGCCATAGCCGCGTTAATACAGTTAAAACGTTGCACAGATCCTAGTGGAATGCCCGGCCATCTGCGCGGCAGCCGGGTCCCAAGCGAGCGCGCTGCGGCAGTACTGCGCGGACGCGGCGTTCAGCGTCGACCTGCGCCACGCCGCGACTGCCTGCGACGTGCTCACGCGCATCGTCGTCCATTGGTAAATATACGCCAAAGCTACATTAACTTTTAATGTTGATATTGACTTAATTAATTAGGTATTCTTTTGTTATATTTTTGTGATATGGCTTCTAAATTCTAAATGTATAATCTGTTTATATTCAAATGGTATTGAACCAACTACTCTTATTTAAGGTATTTTTCCCTTAAGTACGAAATTAAATTCCAACTTATCTGTAATCTTCCTGTATAGCATGCACTATGCATGTAAATGCGTTTTACTCACGAATGTTATTTGCGAAAACTGTTATAAGGCACATTTATTTTTAAAATACTGTAACCACTCATGTCAATAAGATGCTGTTTGTTTTCCAATAAGAAATAAATAAATAAATAATATCCAAAGATTTGAATCGTTAGATACGCCAACCTTGACACCTAAAAACGAGGCAATATTTTGATGTTATGTGTGCGTGATGACTGCTGACGCTTCCGTACTTTTACACGGAATTAACCATTTACAGATGAGATCAATTGAGTACTACAGTACTAAGAACTCAATTGATCTCATCTGAGCTCACCAGAGGCCATCAGAGGCCAATATACTTAGACCCTTAGCTGTAGCGGGTCTAAAGGTGGTCATTCACGGTCATGCCATCGCGTCAAATGGCGCTATATACATCCAAAATTTGATCGTGAGTGTCAAAACTCATGGGCGTGACGTAAAACTCTGGATTTCCAATCGTTCCATAATCCACTGCGTCGCGCCATTTGGCATCACGCTGGACGGCTCGTGAGTGGGGGATTTACGCGCCAAGCCATCACGCCGCGCTTACCGTCAATGTGCAAACCGACATCCGTTCTGCGTTTATTCCGCCGTGAGACGTCAAGCGCGACAGCCGCATCGTTTTGATTAGAGGCCGAGGTTTCATGTAGGTATTCGAAATGGCATCAGGGCGCGAATCGTTAATTGAGTTTATAGAACAATATAGGGAACTCGAATGCTTGTGGAAGGTAACCGACAAAGATTACAAAAATAAAACAAAAAGATTAAATGCTACAAAGAAACTATTACAATTATTAAAAAAAACAGATGCCAGCGCAAACATGGACACTGTCACAAAAAAAAATAATTCCTTAAGAAGTTCAGTGCGCTGCAGTGGCTTCAACGAAGCAGCTGCAGCATATGCTGAGTTTGGACCTTATTGACCAAAAAAAAAAAAAAAGTTCATTCAACAAGGAGCATAATATATTATGTGATGACAAACAATCGCCGTATAAAGTAAAAGTTCTTCTTCGGAATCCGAACTCATTGGAACGTCTGTACAAAACCACGTCAACACAAAACTGACAGCCAGTTTGGAGTGACCGTGAGTGTGGTACGTAAATGGCGTCAATCCAATTGGCTTAAATCATTTGGAATGGCTCCAAACGGACTGATCGTGAATGACCACCTTAAGTATATTGGCCTCTGTGGCGGTACCGACATAATGATGTTGTCTCTTTTTGTCTTTTTGAGTGTGGTGGTAGTTTCACTCTTTACTGTTAGATGGCGCTGGGCGTCGATTACATCGCGCTAGTGTTTCATTTTTTGGTTTTGTTTACGCGGTTTCAAGTATAATAATTTATTACTTTCTGGGAGGCCCCAGCGATTTAAATGTAAATGATTTACTGAAATAAAGTTTTTTTTATTTTTATTATCTATTACAGTATTAGGGTGCTTATTTTCTGCTCTGACAACAGATTTGATTTTCCTCTATTCTCTTCTAGCTACGAAGAAACGTTGCCAGTGGATGGATCAGAGTTGATGTTGGCGCTTGAGTCTTTAGTGATTGCGACTGGAGTTGACAACGGACCAGCTAATATAAAGCCTTTACGTATTGCACTACGATGCTTGGTAAGTTTAGATGTAATCCATACTAATCCATACAAATATTATAAATGCAAAAGTAAATCTATCTGTCTGTTACTCTTTCACGCCAAAACTACTCAATGGTTTTAAATGAAATTTGGTATACAGATATTCTAGACCCTGAGAAAGAACATAGGCTGCTTTTTATTGCGAAAAGGGGGTTGAAAGGGGGTAAAAAGTTACTTTTCCACGCGGACGAAGTCGCGGGCGGTCGCTAGTCTATTATATTCTTCTCATGTCCACGTCTCCATAATTTTCAAAATATTTTATCTTTCATGTAAAATGACATTACATTAGTATAGATACGTGTAAAGAAATATATGTGTAAAATACATTTTCTCTCATTAAAATAAAAAAAAAAACAAGTACTTATTATGTAAGCGAAACGTCATAGTTATTGTGAACAACTTATCGAAATTGTGATCCATTTTTAGCCGCCGGCTTCCATGTTAAGATTTCTTTAATAGTTTCAAACCTAAATCCGATAACTGATCATAACTTACTTACTGCCGTACTCAGAGGCGTTATTTAACCTTAATGCTCATTATCTTAATAAACGGATAGCCGTAAATTATATTAAAATAAGTGTGAATATTAAAATAGGGGGTTAAAATATTACTTGACATTATTTTATGTTTTGTACAGGTAAAACTATGCAATGCCGAACCAGTACGTTACGCCCCCCGTACAGCCAACGTCCTTGGGATCCAACTCCAGGAGTGTGACTGGAAGCAAGCCTCGCCTCGTATACTGGCTTTGCTCGAAGGTCTGGCCGCTCTGGGAGGCGGCACGTACTGCCCCATGTCTATAGCGCCCGCCATGCCAGCTCTGATGAGTACTCTCAACGTGGCCATGCAAGGGTGAGTAGTAGTCAAATAGACTAGACCAATAAATCGGTCTAGCGTAGCCCACTTTTAGGGACTATGACGGCTAACGAATCTTCTGTAAAGTATAACAGTAAAGTGACGCCCTTAGGCGTCACCCGCCATGATTGAACACATTTTGCTTTTTGTGATGATTTTGACTTGTTTATGAGTATTTACATTCAGTCGGCATCAGATATCAATTCTTTAAGACGCCATTCGGCGTCATACGCTATACGTAAAAGATTTAAATGACGCCTTAAAGCGTCGTCCGCAATGAATCGGTTAAAGGTATCTATAGCGCCCGCCATGGCTGCTCTCATGAGCACTCTCAACGTGGCCATGCAAGGGTGAGTGGTAGTGAGATAGACTAGTATCTTAGAGATTCAGGAATGTGAATGGAAGCTAATCAGGTCCTCCTGTTAACGGGTTGCAAAGGTCAGACTGCAGTCATTTCATTATAATTATCAGACTACGCGAATCCTGAATCATGGTCTACTAAACGTATCCCTGGCTTTGGACGCATCCAGGAATTTACACACTACGATGAGAGAGATTAATATGATTTGAAAATTGAATCTTTCTATGACTTTAATTTGTAATGTAGTGACTTTATTTGGAAAGTAGTGACTTTTATTTTGCAAAGTAGTGACTTTCTTTTGCAAAGTAGTGACTTTTATTTTGTAATGTAGTGACTTTCTTTTGCAAAGTAGTGACTTTTATTAGAAATGTAGTGACTTTCTTTTGCAAAGTAGTGACTTTTATTTTGTAAAGTAGTAACTTTCTTTTGCAAAGTAGTGACTTTTATTTTGTAATGTAGTGACTTTCTTTTGCAAAATAGTGACTTTCTCTTGCAAAGTAGTGCAATTAGCGCAAGTGTAATAATTCTTCTAGTTTCGTTTTTGATTCGAGTTTTATTTTCCAGTGACGTAATAGACAGCACCAACGACGGCACAGCTTTAGTGTTACTCTGCACGGTGCTGTTCCAAGAGCGAGCCGGTACAGCGCTCACGTACAAGATCAACAACACCTGGGAGAAGAAGATAATGGATACCATCCGCGGGGTGGACGGGTGGACCCGGTATAGGGTCGCTAGAGCTGCTCTACGGTGAGTCTAAGGGGTTATATTGACGATACTAGCGCCGGCTTCTGTGTTTCCAGAGAGCTACAATTTGGGTGTCTTTAAGTCGAGAGTGAATAGGCTTCTTCTGGGAAAGCACGCTACATCTTAGACCTCATTGTCACTCTCCATCAGGTGAGATGAGGTCAAGTGCAATCCCATCTTATATAAAAAAAAACCTATTTACACTGATTGTGGCGACAGTATGATATTTTTGAAGAAAGTAAAACATTACAGACGTAGATAAAAGTAAATTGGATTTTTCAAGATGCAATTCAGGAAAAAACATTAATTCAATGTGCATGATAGTAAAATGACAATCCAATGCCAATGAGAGTTTTTGCAAATGCAAAATCCGATAGATGGCGTTACGTTGACGTCATGGTCCACTTTGACGACATTGGTTGTTTCATAACATAACTATAATTTGGACATGATACGTCCAAATGTAACCAATCCACTCGTTGGACATGACGTCAACGTAACGCCATCTATCGGATTTAACCTCATTAAAAATAAAAATTAAAAAATTTTGTCAATGTCATGTACCTCTTTATGTGTGGCTGTACAGGCTGTAGGTCGTACATTACCATTGTATGCGTACATTACCAGATTTTAAACGAGTATGTCTTGGACTTTGTTTCGCCTTTTTACCATGGTGTAAATTGTATAGGTACGGCCACCACAGCCTGGCCGCCGATATTCTGAAGCGTCTGTCGGAGGAGGCGCCCAGCGAGTCTGCGCAGAGGTGGCTCACTGCCCTGCACCGAGCTGCGGCCGCTGATGCTACTTTACTGAAGGAAGGTTAGGTTTTGTTTACTAAATAAACTTTAATAGCCTATTTTTATCAAAGTACATCATGTTCAATCATAAATCCTTTATAACTTTACTAGTGGCCCGCCCTTATTTCGTTTCGGGACTGTAATTTAGAAATGAACTAATAGATTGTAATATGATTGCGTGATGTAATTGAGCACAGCGCCTGTGCTCAATTACATCACGCAAGCGTTTCGTGTTTTCGGTTTACCTATAAGCCTGTCGTTGTCTAGAAAAGTTATCTCTTTACAAATAGTATAGATATTATAGAAACATTTTTATGCTAATCATAATGTTAAAGATTTCCTACTCGCTAAGATGAGAGAAGATCACCAAAGTTATATTCCTGCGAGATATAAGGTACAAACTTGAAAATTTGAAGATGGTCTTCAACCCTTTTGACACGCGATAACGCAGAAAATGCAGTCCACTTACATTATACTCAAAACTGGAATTCAGTAGCAACATTGTGGTAGATTTTTTGGTCTTTAATTCCAGTTTTGGGTATAGTAGTTAGACACACCGTGTGCAACTACTAATGTGATACCTGTTTACCTACGACACAGGTATCACTGGCTTGGAAGCCGCAAGCGCAGGCTGGGCAGTAAGCAGCGGGTGGGGCGGCGCCGGCTGCGGCTGGGGCGCGGGCTGCGCCGCCGCCTGCGCCGGCTGCGGCGGCTGCGCCCCGCTGCCCGCCGCGGCCTTAGCCGCCCGGGCACAAGCCCTCGCCGCCTTGGCCAGGGCTGCTCATGCTGCGAGGGCGCTGTGTACGCAGCCACCGCCGGCGATAGCTCACGCACACGCTCAGGTGAGTTATAGTTGTCAAATACACTGGGCTGATACGTCCGTTGCAGCGTTAGTCGCCACGGCGGCGGCCCTCGCGGCCTTAGCTTTCAATGAAACAAGCTCTGGTCTATATCATGCACAGGTAAGTTACAGGTGTCGTCTACACAGTGATCAGTCGCCGCCGGCGATAGCTCACGCTCATGCACAAGTAAGTTATAAGGAGTCTAGACAATGAAGCCAACGGCTCGACACCATGAAACAAGCTCCGGTCCAAGTCATCACTCCTCACGCACCAGAGGTGGTAAGTTATAGGTGTTCTCTATACAGTGAAGCCACCCCGAGGGCGCTGTGCAGCCGCCGCTGGCGACAGCTCACGCTCATGCACAAGTGAGTGTCTAACCTCAGTAAGATATATCTACAGTGAAGCTCGACGCTATGAAACAAGCTCCGATCCAAGTCATAATCTTCTCTGTGCCGGCTGCGCGCCGCTGCCCGCCGCCGCCCTCGCCGCCCGCGCGCAAGCCCTCGCGGCCTTGGCCAGGGCTGCTCATGCTGCCAGGGCGCTGTGTACGCAGCCGCCGCCGGCGATAGCTCATGCTCATGCACAAGTAAGTTTAAGATTTCGTCGTCATTTCAGTGTGTCATTCTAGATTGCATCTCAAAGCCGTCGTTTCGGAGCACGAAGTCGATTATACCATGATGTAGGTTTTGGTAAGTCTACTCGACTGGTGCCCGCCGCGGCTTCCAACCGAGCCAACGGTTCGACACCATGAAACAAGCTCCGGTCACGCACAAGGACAGGTAAGTTATAGGTGTCGTCTACACAGTGAAGCCACCGACTCGACACTATGAAACTAGCGCAAGTGTTATATCTGCTCTGGCGGGTACGGCGGCTACGCGCCACTGCCCGCCCCGCAGCCTTGGCGGCCCTTGCGGCCTTAACTTATTTGTAAAGACGTTGTATACCGTGTTTTATGCAAAAAAGTATTTGAATTAATAGGCAGCGCGAGACCCGGCAGCGAAGGCCGGTGCATGCGCCACAGCAGTCCGCAAGGCGGCGCGCGGCATGTCCGCGGTGGCGCAGAAGTACGCCGCGCTCGCGAGGACGGCCTTCCACGCTGACAACTCGACACTGGCACACTTGCATATGTATCCTTTTGATTTCGAGTTGCTAGCTCGTGTCTTCTCGGCAGAAAACTACTTAGTCTATCCATAAATTATCTTTTTACCTGAAATGGCGCAAACATATCGGTGATATAGTTCCGCGAACGTGCTAACCCCTTAATGGGCAGTAAGTATAAATATAATTCATTGGTTTTGGACCTTATGACGAACACATAAGGATAAAATATGATGTCTAACATATCGACAGAGCTCCATAAGGGTTAACAGAACTGGTTCCGAAAGACAAGTTAATCGTTCCATGTTCAATCCACCTCTAATACCTACTTGTAGATTAGTGTCTTCCGCTGATTCTGTAACATATGAGTACACAAGTGCTTAAACTACTTAAGATTTTTCTGTATATTAAAATGTAAATTATGTTTCCTGATTTTCAAGTAGAAGTTTTGCTAATCCGGCTCCGGCTCGAAGGACCAAAAACTCGAAATATTATTTCTTAATCACTCCCATTAGTGCTCAGCACACATACGCGCAGTTCGCCCACTTCCTCGACCCGATCACATCCAGCCCGGAGAAGCCGGCGGAGTTGCCGCGGAACTGAAGCCTACAAGCCTAGAGGAAAATGCTGGCTTTGGCACCCGCCACGAAGCTCGCCGCCATATCTGCCCAAGCTTTTTGACAACCTACGCACTGGACAGGGGATCACACATAGGGTGAGTTGATGTTCAACACTAAAATTGTATAAGTTTCTTGTTTATAATGTAATTATCAAGTTTTATTGCATAGTTCGTAATGTTTACGAGTTGACACGATTTTTTCTTGTCAGCACATTTGACCGCATTTCTGCAATTTAACGGTCTGCTTAAGATTTTTCTTTTAATCTTTATTTATTTAATCAAACATTTGTAACATACTGTAATATACTGTTGTTGTAACATAACATACTGGCTTGTGTTGTAACATACTGGCTTGTGTTGTAACATACTGTAATATACTGTTGTTGTAACATAACATACTGGCTTGTGTTGTAACATACTGTAATATACTGTTGTTGTAACATAACATACTGGCTTGTGTTGTAACATACTGGCTTGTGTTGTAACATACTGTAATATACTGTTGTTGTAACATAACATACTGGCTTGTGTTGTAACATACTGTAATATACTGTTGTTGTAACATAACATACTGGCTTACAGTTTCCCAAACGCCAGGCTGCTCATGCTGCCAGGGCGCTGTGCACGCAGCCGCCGCCGGCGATAGCTCACGCTCATGCACAAGTGAGTGTCTAACCTCAGTAAGATATATCTACAGTGAAGCTCGACGCTATGAAACAAGCTCCGGTCACGCACAAGGACAGGTAAGTTATAGGTGTCGTCTACACAGTGAAGCCATCGACTCGACATATGAAACTAGCGCAAGTGTTATATCTGCTCTGGCGGGTACGGCGGCTACGCGCCACTGCCCGCCCCGCAGCCTTGGCGGCCCTTGCGGCCTTAACTTATTGTAAAGACGTTGTATACCGTGTTTTATGCAAAAAAGTATTTGAATTAATAGGCAGCGCGAGACCCGGCAGCGAAGGCCGGTGCATGCGCCACAGCAGTCCGCAAGGCGGCGCGCGGCATGTCCGCGGTGGCGCAGAAGTACGCCGCGCTCGCGCGGACGGCCTTCCACGCTGACAACTCGACACTGGCACACTTGCATATGTATCCTTTTGATTTAAGTGCTATGGCGGTTACTCATGCACATCGAACTCCTATCTCCACAGGCGATCGTTATTTCTATCTCGTACGCTGTGTGAGCAGATTTGACTACGTATGTGACGTCAGTAGTGGCAGTATAATATAATAAGAGATGTACTTACATGATCATTGACAATTATTATTCAAGCGTTATAATACAGGGTGTATCTGTGAACATTTACATCCCTTTAACCACGTGTTCTTTCAACCATTCTGAACAATATTTGTTCAACAACTTTTCTAAATTCTTCGAAAAAATTTTTGACTCCCCATACAAAATGACCAAGTCACGTGACCGACTTTGTATGAAAGATGAAAATTTTTTATGCGAATTTTCAAAAGTCATAGATCAAAATTTGTTTAGAATGGTTGGTAGAACACGTGGTTAAAGGGATGTAAATGTTCACAGATACACCCTGTATACCAACTAGTACACAAGTGCTTAAACTACTTAAGATTTTTCTGTATATTAAAATGTAAATTATGTTTCCTGATTTTCAAGTAGAAGTTTTGCTAATCCGGCTCCGGCTCGAAGGACCAAAAACTCGAAATATTATTTCTTAACTCATCCTCATTAGTGCTCAGCACACATACGCGCAGTTCGCCCACTTCCTCGACCGGATCACATCCAGCCCGGAGAAGCCGGCGGAGTTGGCCGCGGAACTGAAGCCTACAAGCCTAGAGGAAATGCTGGCTTTGGCACCCGCCACGAAGCTCGCCGCCATATCTGCCAAGCTTTTTGATAACCCTACGACTGGACAGGGGATCACACATAGGGTGAGTTGATGTTCAACACTAAAATTGTATAAGTTCTTGTTTTATAATGTAAATTATCAAGTTTTATTGCATAGTTCGTAATGTTTACGAGTTGACACGATTTTTTCTTGCCAGCCATTTGACCGCATTTCTGCAATTTAACGGTCTGCATTAAGATATTTTTCGTTTTCGTGAGCACGCGGAAGCGATCCTGGCCGCAGTCCGAGCCTTATGCGGCGGCTGCGTGTGGGCCCGCGGTGTTTGCGCCGGCCGAGCGGGCGGAGCTCTATGCCGCGTGGCGCTCACGCCCGCCTGGCGCGCGCCGCCCGCCGAGCATGCCGCCGCGCTGCCGCTGTCGCACCGCCTCGCGCTCAAGCTGGAGGGCGTTGTACTGCCCCACGTGCCCCTCAGGTAGGTAAAGTAGGGACCACCATCATCATCATTCATTATTTCAGCCAATAGACGTCCAGCACCCCCCCAAGCTGGCTTTCGCACCACCATCGCGTTCCAGTGGAGGCCTGCACTGGCCTCCACTGTGCCCCTCAGTCCTAAGGCGGTAACAGGGATCGGCGCTGCGCTATCCACCACTCGCGCTTCACGCTGGACTGTCGCCTCCACCCCTCAGTGTGTAACCCCATCCATCGTACTTTTCGCGACTCCACTGCTCTTCTCCACGGTGCCCGGCCACGCTTGTGCGTCCGCCCATGGGGAGGTGCTCCACCAACTTTCCAACCCCCACCCCTTCCCCCCGCCGGTCGGCCGTCGTGTTCTCCTGGCAATGTGCCCCTCAGGTAACAGAGGGAGACGGCGCGCTGCCGCTGTCGCACCGCCTCGCGCTCAAGCTGGAGGGGGTTGTGCTGCCTCACGTGCCCCTCAGGTAGGTAAAGTAGGGGCCACCATCATCATCTTCATTATTTCAGCCATAGACGTCCACTGCTGGACTTGGGCCTCCCCCAAAGTTCTCCACACAGATCGGTCTTATGCCACCCGCATCCAAGGGACTTCCGCGACCTTCACCAGATCGTCGGTCCACCTGGTGGGAGGCCTTGTGCTGTGTTTCTCGCCCCATTTGGGGAGAAGTGACATTGAGATGGGCTAAAGACACAGAATTTGTGGGGAGTGAAGAAACGCACCGGGTAAAGAGCCCTTAGCAAGTACCTGGTGAGCGTCTCCCAAGATTCGGTCCGTATGCCGAGACGGTAGGAAGGATCGTGGGCTGGTGGAGGGACCTGTGCCCCTCAGGTAGGTAAAGTAGGGACCACCATCATCATCGTTCATCATTTCAGCCAATAGACGTCCACTGCTGGACATTCTCCACACAGATGCCCGAGCGCGAGTCGCTTGTGCTGTGTTTCTCGCCCCATTTGGGGAGAAGTGACATTGAGATGGGCTAAAGACACAGAATTTGTGGGGAGTGAAGAAACGCACCGGGGAAAGAGCCCTTAGCAAGTACCTGGTGAGCGTCTCCCAAGATTCGGTCCGTATGCCGAGACGGTAGGAAGGATCGTGGGCTGGTGGAGGGACCTGTGTGCCCCTCAGGTAACAGAGGGAGACGGCGCGCTGCCGCTGTCGCACCGCCTCGCGCTCAAGCTGGAGGGCGTTGTACTGCCCCACGTGCCCCTCAGGTAGGTAAAGTAGGGACCACCATCATCATCATTCATTATTTCAGCCAATAGACGTCCACTGCTGGACGTAGGCCTCCCCCAAAGTTTCCAAGGGACTTCCGCGACCTTCACCAGATCGTCGGTCCACCAGGTGGGAGGCCTGCCACGGTTGCGGCCTCCTGCGTGTGGCCTGTCCTATGCGCTGTGGGAATGTCCCCTCGGGTAACAGAGAGAGACGGCGCGCTGCCGCTGTCGCACCGCCTCGCGCTCAAGCTGAAGGGCGTTGTGCTGCCCCACGTGCCCCTCAGGTAGGTAAAGTAGGGACCACCATCATCATCGTTCATTATTTCAGCCAATAGACGTCCACTGCTGAACATAGGCCTCCCCCAAAGTCCTCCACACAGATCGGTCCTGTGCCACCCGCATCCAAGGGACTTCCGCGACCTTCACCAGATCGTCGGTCCACCTGGTGGGAGGCCTGCCGCGGCTGCGGCCTCCTTCCTGCACGTGGCATCCACTCGAGGACCTTTCCACCCCGACGGCCGTCTGTTCTCCTCGTAATGTGCCCCTCAGGTGACAGAGGGAGACGGCGCGCTGCCGCTGTCGCACCGCCTCGCGCTCAAGCTGAAGGGCGTTGTACTGCCCCACGTGCCCCTCAGGTAGGTAAAGTAGGGACCACCATCATCATCATTCATTATTTCAGCCAATAGACGTCCACTGCTGGACATTCTCCACACAGATGCCCGAGCGCGAGTCGCTTGTGCTGTGTTCGCTCGCCCCATTTGGGGAGAAGTGACATTGAGATGGGCTAAAGACACAGAATTTGTGGGGAGTGAAGAAACGCACCGGGGAAAGAGCCCTTAGCAAGTACCTGGTGAGCGTCTCCCAAGATTCGGTCCGTATGCCGAGACGGTAGGAAGGATCGTGGGCTGGTGGAGGGACCTGTGTGCCCCTCAGGTAACAGAGGGAGACGGCGCGCTGCCGCTGTCGCACCGCCTCGCGCTCAAGCTAGGTAGGGTAGGGACCATCATCATTCATCATTTCAGCCAGACGTCCACTGCTGGACATAGGCCTCCCCCAAAGTTCTCCACACAGATCGGTCCTGTGCCACCCGCATCCAAGGGACTTCCGCGACCTTCACCAGATCGTCGGTCCACCTGGTGGGAGGCCTGCCACGGCTGCGGTCTCCTGCACGTGGCCTCCACTCGAGGACCTTTCCACCCCAACGGCCGTCTGTTCTCCTCGCAATGTGCCCTGCCAGTTCAGCCACGCAATTCTTTGGGCTATGTCCGTGACCTTAGATCTCATCCTACTTGATCTACCTACATGAGATCCGCAAGTAGGGTCCATGCGCTGTGGGAATGTCAGCTTTATGAAGAGGACCAGCGACAGATGCTGAATGACTGGAACAGGAACAAGATAACACCATACCATCGAGAGATGGTCAACTCTGCAGAAGGTTTTCGACGGTTGCATGCGTTTGCACACAAATGGACATTAGGAAGGAGTTCGATTGATGTGGAACGCGAAATAATACAAATTAAAACAGAGACAGGGTCTTTCAGCCCGAGGAAGGCTCGCCACTCATGGGTATTTATAGCTCAAATCTTGGAAGACCAAAGTGAACTTATATCTTTTTCATGTGTTTCAGTAAACGCCAGCCGCAACGACAAGTTAAGGGTGTGCAAATTACCGTTACGGCTACCCCTCACCCACGTACTAACGAAAAGGTATGAAAATCCTAATAATTTTCATTAAATAAAGACCTAATCAATATTTGAATAAAATTTCAAACTGAAATTTTAATAAAAAAAAGTTATTTTCTTTCTTTTTTCCTGATGTAGTCGTATATCCTTGTTATGGTGCCGGCTTATTCTTGAATTTTGGGACAACTTGTATATCCTGTAATACCACACGTTCATTAGACCGAAAGAGAGTCTTAAGTGCAGAAAATAGAGTCCACTTTACATTACATATCCTGATACCTTAACATGTTAAAGGGTGTCATCCTGTATACCTCAACATGTTAAAGGGTGTAAGCAAAGTCCAAATTGTAGCTACGGTTCCCTGGCGAGTTTTGTGCTAATACTAAACTTGCATCCGTAGACGGTGGAGCTAACCAACATCCCGCCCGTGCTAACCGCGGTACAGACGGTCACGCCCGTACGCGACTTCTTCGCGGCTCAGCAACTAGTCAGCGTGGCCGCGGCGGGTCTCTACACGGTGGCTGTCGAGTGCGCCTTCGTGGATGAGAAGGGGGAGCTGTGGAACACTGGCCCGAGGACGTCGATTGTTATAAAGGTATATGTTATGCGTCACTATTTCACACACACACACACACACACACACAACACTTCACATAATGAATATAGACTGCGACTCGGTAAGTGTAGTGTTGGATGCCCTACGACAAGATGGGATGATGACATTCGCTGGCTGGTGTGGGTGGGATGAGAGTGGCTGAAAATCGGGAACAGTGGCGTGCATTTGGGGGGAACCTATGTCCAGCTGTGGACGAGTGTGGGCTGCGGATGATGTATATAGTGGGGGGACGGGGGTACTAGGTCAGTAGAAGCTGTTAATAAAACGGCTAGCGGCGACGGCTGTACACGCTGGCCGTCGAGTCCGCCTTCGCGGACTAAAAGGTCAGTAGAAGCTGAGAAAAAGACTGCGAGAGAACACCCTAGTGTGACAGGGTGTTGTGAGCATGTGACTTGAAGTCAATAGAATGGGACACAAGCACTCAAAGCGACACGTATGTATTTTTTTTTTATAGAATAGGGGGCAGACGAGCAGACGTATCACCTGATGTTAAGCGATTACCGTCGCCCATGAACACCTGCAACACCAGGGGCTTCACAGGTGCGCTGCCGGCCTTTTAGAGAAAGATATGCCCTTTTCTTGAAGGTTTGTAGGTCGTAGTGGTCCGGAAATACCGCAGGTGGCAGTTCGTTCCATATTTACGGCAGAAAGTTCCTGGCAAAGCGCACAGTAGTGGACTGCCAGCCATCCAAACATTTTCACACTGTTTCTTCATTTATTTGATGGCTTACAGTTTCCCAAAGCGCCAGGCTGTTCATTTTACGTATGACAAAATAAGAAAAACCGTCAAATAAGACTTAGACATTTTATGACCCAATTAATCACTTTAGTTATCTAAAAAGTACCCCATACTTTTGATAGTTTGACTCGGTTCGAACAGCGCCAGTTCGTAAAGTTAAAAAGAGTCATGTAATAATTACCTCACATTTTGTTCATTGATTTCAGGCTCACGAAGATCCGACAGCCAAAAGCATAGTTCAAGCAACGCGGAGTAGATTCTAAGCTAGCTTTAAGAGTAAATTAAAAACTTTATAAAATTTGATCTGTATGTGTTTTGTGAATTGTTTTGAAATAATTTGTTTTTATCAGCTGATTTTCAACCGGTTTAGATACTTATTATGCAGTCTTAACCTCGAAAGAAGTTGCTATCTTATCTCTAAGCAGAACAATATTTACTGTAGTCGTTAAACAAAACCCACTACCAACCAACCAAAACAAGTATTGTGTACTTTCTAGGAATCAATAAGGGGGAAGGCTTAATTTGAAGGGTTATTCCCAGTCGCCTCCACCAACATCGCATCCAGTGCGGGCGTTGCTGGTGCAGTTGGTGCAGGTTGCCTCTTCAAGAGGCATCGGGGGCAACTGGGACATTATTTTTTTCGAAGTCGAGTTGTAAGAAGTTCGTTTCCGAATTACGGCCGAATCGGAGTATCCCTCCCTTTCACACGCCCTGTACACGCTTTTCATTGAGTGCGACAGGTATATTCTCGTGCGTTACGGGACGGCTTCGTCATAACCACCTGGTCGCTTCCAAATAACATTATGGTAGGGGAGAGAAACAATATCAAGCGTGTATGTACAGCATGCATTTGACTATTTCGCACACAATATTGTTGTTTTTTTTTTTCATGTGATAGGTGGCAGACGAGCAAATGGATCACCTGATGGTAAGCAATGGCCGCCACCCATAGACACCTGCAACACCAGTAGAGTCGCAAGGGCGCTACCAACCTTTAACCCCCTTTCCCCCTAATTGGGCCTCCGGTGCCCTCACTCACTCGACAAAACAGCGCAGATTTTACAAAAGAAACATGCATAATCCTGATGCCCTTACGTCATAAAAGAAACTCCATAAATCGTTCATTATCGAGTCATACAGCGAAGTATGTCATCAACCGCAATCCACCTATCGCGCACGCCGCGAACAAAGCGAAATGACCAACAATGAAACTGAATATCGATGATAACGCCTTTATCTGACGCGGCTCTAGATAACCATTTCACTACGTCCTTATTCTCGCGTCTAGCCAACCGTATGTGTACACGATGTTAAAATTTTCTATCATATTCATCCTTATAGTCAACACAGTTAACAGTGACATCTGTGCCAGTGTTTGTGTGTGCCGCGACACCAGCAGCGACGAACGCGACTTCCTCGCACAAAATGTTGACTGCTCGTATACCAACGCAAATGTTCTCCAAACAAACCACACGCTACCGACCAATATTTACTCGCTGGATTTATCTTCGAATAACATAACACAGCTGGAACCGTCGACTCTGACATCCGCGACCTTGGTCGAGCTGTATCTAAATAAAAACGCTATAAAACAAATTCACGCAAAAGTGCTACGATTTCCAGATCTAAGAACACTCGACTTGAGTTACAATCAACTGGAATACATAGATAAAGATGCCTTCAGTGATGTCACTAAATTAGAATACCTAAACCTAGCAAACAACAAATTAGCAACACAGGAAAGTCTACGTTTTCATCGGTTGAGTAATCTGAATGAGCTCATCTTGGATAACAACGACCTTGGATCTAGCTTGGAAGAAATCAACTTGTTCGATAGAAATGGCTTCGGGCTAACGCAAAAGATCAAAACATTGAGCATTAGCGGCGTCAATCTAAACATGGTTCCCGAAAACTTCTTTTCAGACGCGTATGATATTAGGAAGTTGGTAATATCGAAGAATAATTTAGTTGATATTTTCGAACTTCCATTTACGTTGGAATACCTAGATTTATCGGATAATCCGATTACAGAGGTTTCCGAGGAGGACTTTTCAAATCTGCCTGGTTTGAAAGTGCTGATGTTGAATAACTTGCATATCAAGGAAGTTCCAGATTTTGTGTTTATGCCATTTACACAGTCTTGTGCATTTAGAATTGGAGAGGAACAAGAATTTGACGAAGTTCAGTTCGCTGGCGTTCGGGCAAGAAGTTCTGGAGGATGCTGACAACTTTGTTCTGGAGAGGCTGTCGTTGATGGGGTCAAGGCTGAGCAGGCTGGATGAGAAGTTGGCGGAGCCGTTCGGGCAGCTCATCACGCTGGACCTGCAGGGCAATCCCTGGAGGTGCGACTGCGACATAGAGTGGGTGAAGTCGTTGCAGATCCAGCCGGAATATAATGAGCATGTCAGGTGAGTTTGGAATTATAATTCTTCTACTAAAATTAACAAAGTTTTAAAATGGCACTTGAAAAGGTCTCCACTTAGCATATACCACGGGCACGCGAAGTCCCCGTGGCGCTGGTATTCTGTGGAATAGATATTCAACCTACAAAGTATTAGTCTATACCCACAGCAGGGCAAAGCCCTCCATCATAGAAATCAAGTCATTGCGGATCTCAAACCTGAGCTATGTTCCCCGTAAATTCGAAACATACTTTTGCTCGACCCGCAAACCGAACCCAGGAGCTGGCCGTCTATAAAAAAAAATAATAATAATAAATGATCGAATCCGATACGTAAAAAATTATATAAAGGTAACTTCTATAGACAACGACCACGCTTGTATGTAAAAAAAGGCAAAACATTTGCGCAATGTATCGACGTCTTGCGCCATCTATCTTCAGTGTGACGTCGTTGCTCTGGGTGTGCAAACTACTGATTCATTTTCCATTCCCAGATGCGGCTGGCCCAAAACCTTGTACAACAGCAAGATCTTCGACCTGGACTCCAGATACTTCTCTTGCACTCTGAAGCAGCGGCACGTAGGCCTGGCCATAGGCGTCACGGCTGTGTGCCTGTCGCTCGGCTCCATAGCGCTGTGGATGTTCGTCTTTGTACCAAAGTTCCACGCCAACGGGTACTTGCAGACGCCAGTGGTAGCATACACTTTGATACCAACCCATAGTCCGTTATAGTTGTGTTAGTGCTATGAGAAGAGTAACGGCGTTAAACATTGTGGACGTATTTTTCGCCTATAAGATATTATGTGGTGATACCATGTACTGTACTGTATGCTTCATACAGGATGTATCTGTAAACAATTACATACCTTTAACCACATGCTTTAGCCAATCATTTTGAATACTTGTTCTATGACTCCATAATAAATAATTCACACAAAAAATCAACTTTTCATTCAAAGTCGGTCACGTAACTTGATCATTTTGTATGAATCGAAAAAAATATTTGATGAATTTCCTATAAGTAGTGAGCGAGGGTACCGGAGACCAATGTTGTTCAGAATGGTTGATAAAAAGGAATGTAAATGTATACAGATACATTTTGTATAGTGTGATATAATTAGGTTTTATAAGGTAACTTTGGTTAGTGTATTAAGAACGCCTTAAAAATTGTGAGATTACTTATTTAAATTATTATAAGTTTATTTATATGTGGGAGTTTCATTTTTGCAAGTCACTCGATATAAGTACCTACTGACTTTTAACACGTCTTGTCATTTCCATCGACGACTGCGATATAAGTTTACACTTCATTTTCAATACGACTGTGGAATAAGTAAAATGTCT
Organism: Cnaphalocrocis medinalis; assembly: GCA_014851415.1. Lineage (NCBI taxonomy): Eukaryota > Metazoa > Arthropoda > Insecta > Lepidoptera > Crambidae > Cnaphalocrocis > Cnaphalocrocis medinalis. The sequence goes on along the minus strand of CM026284.1, from coordinate 16,128,597 downwards.
ATGCGAGGAGAAAGCCCAGATAATTCGCTTAAATCTACAGGTGTTAAGAACGTGATTTACTGATTAACACGTCAGTACTTGTATGTATTTGTTAAACCAATAATAATCTTTATCATATCAGTCGTTAAATCCACGAAGATATCTCGCATTAAAAATAAAAGATTTCTGTGCAAAATTCACTTTATATTTTTTTAATGCAAAAGTGTACATTTGTTTTACACATGATTATAATTTACGTTGTGCTTACAATTCTCTAACAGGCAAACATTTGTGCTGAGATAATTCAAATTGAGTATTTTGTCATTGAAAATATGGCGAAATTTTCAATTTACACATGTAAAATTAATGGCAATAATTTGTTTATACAAATGAAATTGTATTCTCATTGCTGTATCTTGTAGGCACATACAGATTACAATACCTTTTATGTTTATTACTAAGTACAATCAACGAACGTAGCGGTGTTCCAGTTACTGCGCTATACGAGAGCGCTAACTAGTAGTTTGCATGTGAATTATTGTCATTTTAAGTGCTCAGATGTATTTGGTCACTTAGTCTGTTCCAATATTTCTGAGGGCGATTGTTCACCGCCAAATTCGTCGACCGTACATCATTTATAAAAAACAGTCAAGATAACTATTTTTTGAAGAAAAGCTATCCTATATTTAATTATGACTTACATTTTTGCGATTTAAAAATGAACACCGTTTCGTTTTCAATAATTATCCTATACAATGCATCAAAAACTTTATAATTATCTACAATTCCTTAGATTCCAAGCAGGCACAAGCATTTTACAAAGGCATTTTGAGCATAAGTTTCATATAAAATTGTCACTAAACTTTTTTATACAGCGAACATTTTCATTTATAAGTCCAATCGTAACTCTTCCATTCGATATCGTTTTATTATCACCCGTATGTAAAGGCTGTCCAAAAATAAAGAAAACGAGGCCATATTGCGGAATTTTGCCGAACTAATGTTTTCGCTTCTAACCAGGTTGTTGTAACGTAGCCGAAAATTCAAACAGTAGTTAGCATAACAATGTACTGTCTTAAAAATAATAATTTCGTTCACCCCCGTATAATACAATGCGATTTTTTTTAACTTACGTTTGCTGGTACATAGTTCTAGTTATTACAGTAATACAAATAAGAACTGGTGAAATAAATAAAAAAATATGGCCTTCTCAAACATTTTGATGACTTCACCAATGGAATTATATTCGAAGCGCTTCCACAAGAGGTTTTAATATTTTTGGTCAGACTTTACATACAATTTAAAGTGACTTTTAACAACAGTTCACTAGAAAGATGAGCGTTTTATACCTAGTAATCATTTCTTAATTCTAGGTGGTTTCCACAGATGATAAAACGCGTGACCTTAGGTATTTAATCATTTCGGTTTTTGAAATTATCTAATTGAGTAGGTACCGTTACTCAATTAGCAAAGAAATTTTCATATTGATATGTTATAATAAATTACAGATTCAAGCCAAGATCTTTGGTCAATTTAGCTCTATGGATACTAGAATAGCATACAGTATTCATTTGCACAACCATACTTTATGTAAACTTTTCTAAAAAAAACTTGTAAAAATACAGTCTTAATTGTATTTGCGCGTGAGTATTTGGCGAAAGCACTTCATAATATGCTTATAGATTATGATTAAATAAAGTTGTAAAATGTCGGCAAACATATTAATTGAAAATTGCGGTTTTTGCAACTGTCGCCATATTTTTATAAGAGAGTCATAACTCAATCTTTCAAAAACCCGTTTTTCTATTAATTGAATATTTATTGATACGTGTGAATAAGTCTCTAAAGGCATTCACAAAAATTAATAAATGTGTTTTCTTTCTTGGCGTAACAATGGCGTATGGTAGCATTGAAATCCATCTACACGGTGATTGGTCATTTTTGATGTGAGATTTCAAAATTTCACTGTCAACAACCAATGACGTTGAAGTTGGACCTCAGTCGAACAGTACACCATCTAGATTTTTTCACGCGATAGGCCCCAATGCTTCGCTTTATCAAAATATAGTAGTTTTACTATAAGCATATTGAAGATTCCACTGCCATTTTCTGTTTGTTTTTAATTTCGCGCTGAAGCGCTTTTCTTTAATGTATTGATACAAATATGTAAAAATCTATCCTATGATATGGTAATAAACTAAAATAAAATACCTATACAAATACTGAGATTTATCAAGTCGTGAATCATGTCTATCTTTATGCATTATCATTAATGATCATATCTTCATTTCATTTCATTTCATTCCTTATATTTCTGCCGGAACTATATCTCGTGAATCACTACATATTACATGATATTCATTTATATAATTCAGATCACTTAATATTATCAAATTACGGAAATATTACCGTAATGTGAATGTCACAAGGCTTGTAATTTAATTGCTAAAGCTTCAACGTGTAATCAATTTGCGATCTTTAACAATTCGATCGTAAAATCAAAATATCAAAATTGTAGCAATATTTTACGCTTATCTATATTTGTGCACATAGCACTGAAAACTACAACTAATTAATACAATATATGACACAAAATGTACAGTATGTTTCGTCCTGATTTCGTAGGTTTCATTTGAGTTTATATTATATATTCGGTAAACAAAAATATACCGAACAGTGGGCGTGCCCACGGTGGAGAGAGTGGGCATATGCCCTCTCTGTCATGTCAAGATTCGAGACGGTGTATACTAATCTAATAAATACAATATCAAAACTCCCTGGGCTACCCGAAACACCCAATGTGTTTCGCGATTTTTATATTTTCTGGTCACTTTTGTCCCTAAGTAAATCTTAATAAAGTACCAAGCCAATTCCAATTAAAAAGTACCCTAAGTTTATCAACCTATTTGTAAAAAATATAAAAAAAGTAAATGCTTAAAGTCTTTTTCTGTTACAACGGTGCAGTCAACTTCAGTATCCTAAAATATAAATGAGATTTCTTTCAAAGAATAATTTAATTGCACTCATATTGTTGAAACTTAACCTAATTTAAAACTGGTTTCCTCATTCTATATTTAACTTTTTAAGTTAGCTTATATTTTTGCACGAACGTTAATTTGAGGCAGTCTTTATTTTGTAAGTTTTTATTAAGATTAAAATGATTCTTATAATTATTCATATCAGATTCAATAATAATGTCATGATACGTAGCTTCATTATTGAGTATATTTATCACCATTTTATGATATAAAAGTTTTCTATAGCGGCCCGCCGTAAAAAGTAGCAATACAAAAATTTTAACTAATTTTGATGGGATTAAATTAAGTTTTTCTTAATCATAATTCCCTTTAAAATACCAATAAATACCTACAAAACTAACTATCAATACCGATTTATAATAGTACTCTCCTATTTAGTCGCCTTCCAGCTGCCAAAGTTCAAATTAAATCCTGGCAACACCTAACCTAAATAAAATCCAAATGTCATACGAATCTGTGGCCGTCGACGTAGCTCTCCTCCTGTCAAACTGACGTTTCGGAGTTCAACCTTAGAATGAACCTGTTGCTCTTGGGGTCGACGACCTCCTCCATAAGGCTGAATTTGGGGAGCTGTTTGACTGAGCATACGAGGGAGATGTCACCTTGTCGCAGCTGGAACTCGATGTTGTTGGCGAGCGGGCGCGCGAGCAGCTCGTCGGAGATGAGCGACCAGCGCTGCACGGGGCGAGCCTCCTGCTCGGCGGACAGTACGGGGCCCTCCACGAAGAAGGGCTCGAGGAAGGCGCGCGGGGATGCGTCCTGGGAGAGACAGCGCGCTAGGTGCGCTAACACCTGGGGGAATAGAATCCATACTATTATTATAAAAGCGAAAGTAACTCTGTCTGTCTGTCTGCTACTCTTTCACGCCAAAACTACTCAACGGATTTAAATGCAATTTGGTATACAGATAATCTAGACCCTGAGAAAGGACATAGGCTACTTTTATTGCGAAAAGGGGGTTGTAAGGGGTTGAAAGGGGGGTAAAAAGTTACTTTTCCACGCGGACGGAGTCGCGGGCGGCCGCTAGTAATAAATAAATTCACAAAGCGACATCATTTCCCATAGATAGATAAATATTTATTGCAAAAAAGGTTACAGAACGTAATTCTATAGTCATCGGTAAATACCATCACAATCATCATCATCAGCCTGTTGCAGTCCACTGCTGGACGTAGACCCCACCAAATAAAACCATCACGGCAACTTATAGCTAATAGCGATCTTTTCCAGACAACCTTAGAGTAGATGAAAAATTCAGCGAATTAAAAAGGGGTAAGGAGTAATATCTATAAAATTTAATATTTCCTACAATGAGAAAGATTAAGATCTGTCGACGAATCGGTTGTGTGTTCTGGGAGCAAAGTCTGTAGGCCTAACATGCGTACCGACAAAATTTTGTCGACTCTCGTTTGCGAGAGCACATCCTTCTATCCCGCTCATCGCTCAGTCAGGTGAGCGAGAAGCAACTTGCGCCGACACAATACGAATGTCGACAAAATTATCCCGTGGCGCGCATGTTAGCCCAGCTGAAAGGAGTTATCAATGAAGCAAGCAGGTAAAAGTTACCGAGTCGGCGGAATGCCGCGGCTGCTGCCTCGTGGCGCGCAGGTACTTCTGCAGCGCGCGCGCCAGCGACGGGAACACCGCCTGCGCCGCCTCGCGCGGGCCCAGCGCGCCGCCTGACAAACAACCATATCGTCACTGGAAAGGCAACTTTTCTGCTGTGCGAAAGGGTCGTTTCGAGAAAAAGCCATTTAAAGTTTTTTTTTTTAGAAAAAAATTCGTACCTTTTTGTCCTGTTATCCGATTTTAACAAAATAAATTGACAATTGCTACGGCATTTTTTGTTTATTTTTACACGTATATTGCATACTGTTGTGATAGCCAGAAATAGCTGTGGGTTGGGTAAGAGACACGCAAAAGAAAAAGTGACCTCAACTTTCTTCAAAACTTGGTAAGGCAAAGTTTCTTACCAAGCAGTTAATAATTTTATTGCAGTTTAAAATACTGACGTATTCATCAATAATCCATTGAAGTAAGTTAAAATTTCTTTTCACGTGGGTTTGAATCAGTGAAGTAAAATTACTTTTAGCACTGTCAGTATATTTATGTAGTGCTATAAAACTTATGTGAAGTGAATTGCCTATGTAAGCGCACAAAAATTTCTTTAAGATATACTTTGTTGCAGTTTAGTGCAGGGTAAAATTACTTCGTACACGAATGCAACCTTAATGTGATTATTTTTTTATTATTTCTGGCTTTTATTATTTCATGGAATAGTTTAATAGGTGTTACCTTAGTAAATACTTTCCTAAGATGATGAAAGATCTTTATTACAATTACTACCTACATAAATTGGATTATTATTTTGTCATTAACATGAACTTATTTGTAGTGAACTATATCTATATGAACCAACAGAAAAATATGCTAACGTAGCTATATCTTTGGACAACAGTCTGGGTATCATTGTTATTACTATCCTACTATTAAAGGAAAAAATAAATCAAGTACCATTTTGAAAATTACGCTGTTTAGATCACAAAACAAGCTATGCATAACCTCATTTGAAGGAAGTTTTAATATGTAGGTAGGTACTCTTTAATCATTATCAGGATTCTTGTTAGGTATAAAACTCCCAGATACGAATAGTCTCTTCTGTAATCTGTAGCTTAGTCAACAAAATGACATTTTGTTGAGGTACGTTGAACAAAACGCGTAAAGTACTATGAAAATCACGGCGCTTACGCCTTTTCGTTCGCGAACAAATTTTATCCTAGAAGCGATATAGCGCTGCGTGAATTTCGCATGCTTAGACGATTGAATTATTTTTCAGCGGTACTTTCAAAATGGAACATGTCTTTTGCATACGATAGCTCCTCTAGTTCTACATTTACCTCAATGCTTTGAGATTAGCAAATTTACTTACATATTATTAGTAATCAGACTACCAGTAGCCAATTTTACTCAAAGTGCAACTTGTATTTATTAACGGTAGGTAAAAATTACTTATATAACATTTGTTTAACAAAATCCAGAAATTGTTTTATACAAGAAATTGTGCCAAACTGGAAATACGAAAAATCTCCTTTTTTTCGGTTTTCTTAACGCCAAAAACTTGCTCTGATCGTAATGGGAGCCAGACAGAACGACGCAGAAAAAATCGCTGATTCCGAATATATAAATAACTCAAAATCGACATTTTGTTTGCAGCAGAAAAGTTGCCTTTCCAGTGACGATATTTATTTACGTTTGCCAATAAACATGTAAGGATTAATTATATCGCACAACAGGTAGTCAAGTATAATGTCCATAACTCGTAAATTTGGATCAATAACATTTGTTTTTATGTGTTTAATCGAAAGATCCCTATTTGAATTACTACCCGTGCGGATAAACGCTGGGATTAGAAATGGCGGCGCAACTATTCACCTCTCGCTCGCACACTATTTGCGTCTATACTCGCACACGTGGGTACAGACGGACAAAAAAAATAGCTGCGTTTTAATAAAAATTTGTGAGCTAGTTTTTCCGTGGTTTTAAACCTTTTGTTAGTCTTGTCATATTTGGTTAGAAAGGTATGTTATTCCTCATTACTATAGGATATGTATGTACCACGGGCGAAGCCGGGGCGGACCGCTAATAAACGTATATATTTGTGAGAACAAATTCGTTTATAAATGCGATAATTATAAATTATTATTTGTTTATAAACCATTTCTTTTAAGGAAAAAAGAATTTATCGCAATCTTAATTATTTTCATTGATTTTTTACATAAATACAGTAAAAAATACTACTTACAAAATAATAAAACCTATAAAACATACTTATATATTATTTGAATTAATAAAATAACAAAACATTTTCAATGCTTACGATATTTTCTACGATTTTTCAGTTTACTTATATTTAATTATAATTTTACGTACTTAGTATGCTGACGGTACCGACTCGTCGGTCCGCCATTTCTAATCCCAGCGTTTATCCGCACGGGTAGTACCTGAGATATCACAACAGTTTAAGAGCACATATTTTGGTCAAGCCCAAAAACGCGTGACGTCACATCTTAGTATCTTATGTGCGCGTCGACCTGTGACCATAATAGTTCACTACACTACATCACATACATTGATCTGACTCTGAGATAGGTAGCTCAAGCACCTGTGTTACAGATATCAGAACCAACAGTGGGATTACAAATATAAACATTATAATACTTTTCTTTTGTAGATACATACTTATAATACATAGAAAACACCCAGACCAATAAAAACAGACATGTTTATGCACACAAAGGGTATAGCCGCAGCCCCATAGTGAAACTGCCCCTGGCTGAAATGTATACCTTTCTTAGAAGCGTTTATAGGTCTTATTATTATATACCATTTTACAAATTTTCAAGCCTGGAATCCCCTTGGTTTGGATAAAAACAAAAAAAATAAAAAATCTTTTTTAATTTTTTTAAGCTAAATTAATGGTTCGATTTCTTTGAAATTCGGATTATACATGGTACTAATAGCGATACATTTGCAAAAAAATAATCAAGGTTGTAACTTATATACAAAGGCCTAAAAAAATATTTTTTGTTTTTAAAATTTTTTTTTTACTATTTACAAGAGGGCGACAACCTCAATTTTAAGGTATGTAATGCACAATATAATATTGTATAAAATATATTTTTTTCATAGAAATCCATTTGTGGCAACATGGTAAAAAAAATAAAAATGTCTTACTAATGCAGGCCATTCGTCCTACCACCATTAGGAAGTTATGAGCGGTGCTAGCCTAGTGGTTTACAACGCGCCTTCCATGCTCCGGGTCCGGGTGCTTCCATGGTCCGGGTTCGACTCCTGGCATGCACCTCTGTGCGTATTTTTACCATTAGCTCGGTGGTGAGGGGAAACCATAGTGAGGAAACCTGCACGTTTCGAATAGTTTCTGAAACGTGTAACCATGATTTAGTTGGTCTGGTTCACCTGTTAAATGGTTGCGAAGGTCAGACGGCAGTCGCTTCATTGTAATTACCGGACTTTCCAAATCCTGAATTATGGTCTAAGTGTACCCTGGGTTCCAAAGCGACAGTTTTGGATGCAACCGGGAATAACACGCAACGATAAAGATAAGATGAAGAGTAATACCTATAAATATTTGGATACAATTTTACACAAATTGAACTAGTCCTAGGCTAAGCAAAGCTTATTTTATGTACTAGGCGAGGGTAGGTACTCATACATAATTATAGAAAAAATCACAAATGCATAAATAAAATACATAAAAAACACCCAACACCAAAGAACACTAGCCATACTCATCACACAAAAGTTTGTCCTGGCCAGAATTTTGATACATTTGAATTTTAATGCGAACATAATTCTTTTGAATTCGAATTTCGAACACGCGTTGCCTATTGCAACGCGTGTATGTATGTAACAAATGTAACGCTGAAATATTTTTAAACATGTTTTAATGCCCAGCTGCTGATTACGTTTAGTACTGATTAATTATAATAAAAATCAGTAATTTTTAAAAAAAAAAACCGACTTCAAGATTACAGACACTATATATTTTTTGTAGTTTTTCAATAACCACAATTCAATTTTGATAAAATGTTTATGGGACCACCGCTGAATGATGGCCTACTAAACAAAAAAGAATCATTAAAATCAATTCATAATTGGTGGGGAAATTGAGTAACATACTTACATACAAAAAAAAACATACGGGTCGAATTGAGAACCTTTATGAAGCCTAGGACTAGTTCAATTTGTGTAAAATTGTATCCAAATATTTATAGGTATTACTCTTCATCTTATCTTTATCGTTGCGTGTTATTCCCGGTTGCATCCAAAACTGTCGCTTTGGAACCCAGGGTACACTTAGACCATAATTCAGGATTTGGAAAGTCCGGTAATTACAATGAAGCGACTGCCGTCTGACCTTCGCAACCATTTAACAGGTGAACCAGACCAACTAAATCATGGTTACACGTTTCAGAAACTATTCGAAACGTGCAGGTTTCCTCACTATGGTTTCCCTCACCGCCGAGCTAATGGTAAAAATACGCACAGAGGTGCATGCCAGGAGTCGAACCCGGACCATGGAAGCACCCGGACCCGGAGCATGGAAGGCGCGTTGTAAACCACTAGGCTAGCACCGCTCATAACTTCCTAATGGTGGTAGGACGAATGGCCTGCATTAGTAAGACATTTTTATTTTTTTTACCATGTTGCCACAAATGGATTTCTATGAAAAAAATATATTTTATACAATATTATATTGTGCATTACATACCTTAAAATTGAGGTTGTCGCCCTCTTGTAAATAGTAAAAAAAAAATTTTAAAAACAAAAAAATATTTTTTTAGGCCTTTGTATATAAGTTACAACCTTGATTATTTTTTTGCAAATGTATCGCTATTAGTACCATGTATAATCCGAATTTCAAAGAAATCGAACCATTAATTTAGCTTAAAAAAATTAAAAAAGATTTTTTATTTTTTTGTTTTTTATTCAAACCAAGGGGATTCCAGGCTTGAAAATTTGTAAAATGGTATATAATAATAAGACCTATAAACGCTTCTAAGAAAGGTATACATTTCAGCCAGGGGCAGTTTCACTATGGGGCTGCGGCTATACCCTTTGTACTGTGCGGGGATCGAACCCGCAACCCTTGGCCCAGACGCAGCATTCACTACCACTGAACCAAACGGGTCGTCAAACCATAGTGTACATACCGTTGGCGCTGGACACGCGCACGCGCCGCACGTGCGCGAAGGCGTCCTCGGTGGCGGAGAGCAGGCGCGCGCGGCGCTTGCGCACGCGGCGCTCGCGCTCCGCCTCCTCGTAGTAGCGCTCGTTGTGCGCGGAGCCCGAGTCGCGCCGGCGCCCGCTCGCGCTGCCAGCGCACGAACCAGTCGTCGACCTATTTATTACCAACAGAGGTCGGAATTAGGTAAAGGTGTAAAATCAGCAGCATTTCGATAGCGACATCCAAGGCTGTCAAATAGGTAGATACAACATTGGGTACTGTCAACAGCAAAAGTAGATGATCAAAATCAAAAACTCTGTACTCACTATTGAGCTGAGTTTGCGTCAGAACTGTATGAATTTGCCCCATACAGTTCTGTCGCGAACTCCGTTCAATAGTGAGTGTAGAGTTTTTGATTTTAAATAAATAAATAAATTCACACAACATCTCATACATTGACCTGACTCCGTACTAAGTAGCTTAAGCACTTGTGTTACAGATATCAGACAACAGAGGATCATAAATATAATACTTAAATACATATATAACACCCAGACACTGAACAAACACAAGTGTTCATCACACGAATGTTTGTCCAGGGTGGGGATCGAACCCACGACCTTTGGCGTATGAGGCAGGGTCACTACCATTGCGCCAACCGGCCAGTCAATTTTGATCATCTACTTTTGCTATTGACTGTACAGTTATTTATGTACAACCGACAACAATTCGATGGCGACATCCAAGGCTGTCAAATAGGTAGATACATCCAAAATGGTAAAATATATTGATACAGGGTAAGGGAAGTTTTTGGGCAGCAGTCCTATAACTGCCTTCAAATAAGTTTTTGAGAGATGGAAGTCAAATTAATTAAAACAATATGATTTACAAACCTTGCTTGTGATGGTGGTGCATTGGATCCATCCACATCATAAAACTTGATACTTGACTGCCCTTTCCTTTGCGACTTTGATATGGATATCTTCTCCAAGTATGGATTATAAATTGGGAACTCCGTATAATACTTCTGCAGCACCCACACGGCTGCCCTTTGGATACTCAACTGTCCTATTGAATAGGACCTACTCTCCCCATCGGGGCTCCTTACTATCTTGATATAATACACAGGCTCAAGATGTCTAATCTCCATCAATATAACTGCTATGTAATGTATAAAAAGTAATGTATCAGCAAAGCTAGATACATAAGACACTAAAGAATTATAGTCTATCGCTTCCTCGCCCACAGCGAGAGCTTTAGTGGCTTCAGTTATTTGCACTATGTAAAAAAGCCAATAAGAAAATATGCAAACAGCCAAAATGACTAACGTCATAGCTCTGAACACAAATATCCTTGGGAGGATTGCATTACGAGGCCTTAGAAATACAGCCCAGACCCCAATGGCAAGTAACACTAACTTAAATGCTAACGATAACAGAATACCTTTACATTCAGCAGCACAAGATAACAATTGTATCCTTTGGCTTGGTTGAATTGCTATGTTATCTGATAAACCAGGGAAAAACCCTATTTTAGGTAGTACTACCATCGCTAGTGGGCTTACGAAGGAGATAAACGATAAACCCAGAGCTATTGTGGTCCCAAAGTATCTTGAGCATACGAATCCAATTCCACTGTCCGAGTCCATGGGCCAGTTACTGACGTCCTCCATGGACTGAGATCCTTCAGAAGTGTTCCCCGTGACTGCGGTAGTGTTTTCACCCCAGTTTTCATCTTGAGGCAAGATTTGGACTTCAATGACTTCTTGTCCATCTCTACCTATCTCTGGATTGATGTTCACACTAGTTTGGAATGGTGCCATGTCTCCTGATTCTTTTCTCTGAGATTTTGAGCTTCTGTAAGAAAACAAACCATAACTATAAATACCATTGTGTTCACTGAAACAAATAGGTCATACATACTTTGGATGCTATTGTCTTATTAATGTAACACTAGTTTTATTGGAAATTTAGTACTTTCCGAATGGCGGTTGTAGAATGTAATGAGTTTTGTATTTTGACAGCATATCACTTAGTCTTGAAGGATTAATTAGTTATGTACTGATGAATCTATTGTCTTGACAAAGTGAATTAGACACACTTCTTGAACAAAAGTGTAATGGATATAGGTACAGTACTTTCATTTAACAATATTTATAACTGGGGATCTTTATCTGTAACTAGGAAATGAATTCTAACCCTTGGTGAAACATACCAGACCTCTATTTCTCTTTCAACATGACAAAAATCTCTTCCAGTTGCAAAAGTACAGCACTGTTTTCTCATTAAATGAACTGTTACTATATAATCAATTAGTAACAGTGTGGACCTACCGGGTGCTTCGATGTGTGTGTGATCGGTGCCTGGAGCTCCGCCGCGATCGGCTACTCAGTTCAGACCTCACCGACTCCGTTTCCATCATTATCCAGTCGTGGCCGCTCCCTGCCCTCAGCCATCAGCTAAATCCCAGTCCGACCTGTAAACACCGCGTTCCTCACAATCAAACCACTCATTTAGGGCAATTAAAATACTCGGGCTTCACGGAAACATGAACACCAAGAAAAACACACCGAAACTAAAGTAACACGCAAATTCTTTGCCACATAAATTCACTGTACATCAATTATTGAGTTCGTATGATATTAAAACCCGAAATTACCTTTGCATTATTGAAAAATCGAGAATTATTCCAATTAGAGCGTCGTTTACGGGTGTCGATCGGAATAATTCACGTCATATAATGCGGAAAAATTAAGAATTACGTTTAAAAAACTCAAAATTCGGTAATTCCCGTTTTTTCTCTATAGCTATTATACTGCGGTTTCATTCACACCTTAAAAATGTTAGTCTACTCAATTTTGCAGGATTATAACTCGTTAGAAACGATGACGTTCAGAAACAAAAAACATGTTTTAGGCACAATTTTAGATATTTTTTTTTTACACTTTTCATTTGTTATCGTTATGATTTTTATCTTAAAAAGTTAATTTTACCACCTACCTTCTACTGAATTTAAGTAAGAAGTAAACAATTTTTTTAGCCTTTAAATTTTGGTCAGGTTAAGTAATTTTTATTACTAACCACACTGTTTGGCGGTGATTTTAAAATATGGAGCAAGAGATTAGATGATAAGATAACACACCCATTCTGTTGTAGATAATGGTTAGTTATCCCTTTTAGTCATGTTTTTCTTGTTTACTGAGTGAAAGTCATGGAAAGCGGAGAATATCGGGACGTGATTCGAAGGGAGCACCGGAATGAAGGCCACATTCAGGAGTTGCATTTGGACGGAGTGGTGGCGACACAGCCAGAGATAGGGCCCACCCCGCCCGATGGAGGGTACGGCTGGCTAATCGTGTTCGCGGCAGCTCTCTACCACATCACAGTCCCCGGCTTACTTACTGTCTACGGGCTGATGATCCTGAAGGCTATCAGGACGGATGACCGCGATGAAGATGAAAAGTTGAAGATATGGGACGTGGACTTGGCTTTAATGCCTGTTGTGATGGTGGTGATTAGACTGCTGCTGGAGTCTTGGTGCAGAGCGGTGGTGAAGACCTTCAACATGCCTAGATTCATGGCCTTGTCCGGCCTGTGTCTGACAGTAGCTGGGGTGTTGTTATCTAGCTACTCGGCAGACACCGCAAACAATAGTCACATAGTAAACGTGTTCGCAGCGTTATTTGCGGGTAAGTACCTAATTATTTTGATGAACGATGCATATGACTCACGTGACATTCACCGCGTCAATACGTTTACTAACTAGATCTTTTGTTTCCTTTATACTGTAACGAAGTTAAATACTTGTATTGTTATAAGCCATTGTAGGTATGATCTCGCCGTGCTCAAAGGTTGTCTAAGTATAAACAATCAAGTCTTGCTTCCATTACAAAATGATGGCAAATAATATTACCTACCTACATCAAGGAATGTCTGTCATCTTTCCTTATCGCTAAAGTCAATAATAACATAGTGGCACTAGAATGGTTCCCTGAGAAACTCCAATGTAACAACAAAACAAGTCATGTAATATTTGGATTAGGTATTTACATTCGTTAAAATAGTAGGTAGGTGCCTACCTAAGCTACTTACCTGGTCTAAAATTTCGTACCTGCTAAGGCTATGAATGAATACTGATTAATAAAATTCTTGGTTGATAGAACACGTGGTAAAAGGGATGTAAATGTTCACAGATACACCCTGTATAGTCCCCTTATTACAAAACGTAGTCTAAAATTAGTCTTGGTTTCAAACTGATGCTGTCATTTTTAAAATATGACTAACTTGAGTCTCAATTTTAACCCATGGCCTTGCTAGCGGGCATTCAATAAGTGTTCTATATTTTCACAGGTGCTGGGTGCGCGCTAACAGGTCAACAAACAGACGTTATAATCACGCATTACTTCAGGGACAAGCTTACGATGGCACAACGAATCGTGCGCATGGCCCCTTCTGTTGGCAACTGCTTGGTTCCCCTCTTCATTGGGCACTTGACCACCACTTCGTACAGCGGAGACATCATTATCATGATTTACGGGGCGATTCTCATGCAGAACTGCTTGTTCTTAGCCTCTTACACTAGACCTACTTACATTGAAAAGGTCATTAGAACCACCTACAACATGCTTCGCGATGCTGTCGAAGATGAGGATGAGATCATATTCTCAAACCAGAATTCACCCAACCAACCTCCCGCGAGCCCACCGCAAGTCTCCCAACCGAACACGACCCAAGACGAAGAAAATGACGTCGTAGTATTCAATTCTAGACAAAACGCCAGAGAAATTCTAGACCCCGACGTTCAGGTCAGAGAAAGAACTGAAGCCATAATAAATACCCAATCGAGGTTCTCGTCAGATTTTAGCAACATGTTCGCTGAGCCGGCTGACAATAATAGATTCTCTACAAACTTCGGCTCACAGGACATAATTAACTACAACAGGACCCACAACAGAGGTACTGCTTACCAAGAGCTGGAGAGTATAGAGAGGGACAGCAGAGACCCTGAGCCTCTGTACAGGGAGACTACGGTGAATGCTCCACAGAGCAACGTCGTCTTCGCGGCAGAGCCGTCACCTGGCACGATGAGACGGACGGCAAATATGAAGAAGAATTTCATCACAATAGTGAACATGCTCTTGGATATAAACTTCTATTTGTACGCGTTGCTGCATTTGACTACGACTTTTTCGATATTGGTGCTGGGGATATTCCTCCCAGCGCATGTATGGGAGCAGAATCCTACCATGAACACTTGGATGGTAAGTTCAGCTGATATCACAGCTTTGTTCATAATCCATGGAGCGCGCTGACTCGATACTGCGTCTCCAACGAAGCGCCTATTTTTCTTCATAAATCTTCATGTTAGTGGCGGTGTGTGGAGCCTTGGCGCTAGTGTCCTAGATAATTTTATTCTCTGAACATTAACACAGTGAACATACGAGTATGGTTGGCACAATGTAGTGGTCAATTTTGTGTTGATTCTAAAAAGCGGTTGATGCTATGGGTGCCATTAAAACAAACCCATTCACCACCTATGCTATGACTGTGTCGCCAGACTGCATATCTTGCGTCTCACTCTCGTCTTGATATCCGCAGGTGGCGTTATTGATAGCAGCAGGGCACGGAGCCGCTCTCTGCTTCATATCGCTGTGCATCGTGATGCCGCAGTCCATCAATGAGAAGGCGCGTCTCTGTGCTGCCTTCTGTATCGTCGGTGCTATTGGGTTTTACGGTAACTTTCACCCATATTATGTTTACCTACTTGACAATAGAGATAGACTATGAGACCCTTTTCAATTTATGTATCCAGGTACTTGGGCCGTCTGGAAATTCTTCTTTCATTTTCTTTCCAATCAATGAGGCCCTCTCATTTCGTTTCCACACTGTCCAATAGATAGCGCTGGGCGTCGTTTACTTCGCGGTTACTTATAAACCTTGTGGTTGTCTATAGATGTTTGTTATCTCTTTATAAATGGTATCTTCTATTAATATTTATAAAGAAGTTAGTCTCTATATTCCACGCCATGGCTTAAACACGAAACACTTGTGCGATACAATCAACACCCAGCGCCATCTATTGGTAGACAGCGGAACTGCTGTCCCAAAACGAAGTGAGGGCGGGCCACTAGTAGAATATAAAGGTAGGTAGATTATGTTGCTGTTAGTAATAAATTGTATCCCATTTCAGGCATAACCTATTCCGGCAGTAGGAGCTTCATGACAGTATGGTGCATGTGTGCCAGCTTCTCCACTGCAGCAGCCAGCATCCTCCAGCAGCCCCTCTACAACAGCACCCTGAACGAGTTCGACGCGACCGCCACAATCACAGCCACCAACCTCATCGCA
This sequence comes from Cnaphalocrocis medinalis, assembly GCA_014851415.1. Taxonomy (NCBI): domain Eukaryota; kingdom Metazoa; phylum Arthropoda; class Insecta; order Lepidoptera; family Crambidae; genus Cnaphalocrocis; species Cnaphalocrocis medinalis. The sequence continues at coordinate 16,112,485 of CM026284.1, read as the reverse complement.
GCAACCTTCATACTGACGTGGTCTCTTGCCCGCAACTACGAGTTTGTGACTTGCTTCCTCACGGCTAGTATACTACAGACTTCTACTGCTATCGTCTTCTTTGCTTTGTCGTTTAGGAGACGGAGGTAGACTAAGGCTTGAGGAAGGTTTTCCTGATTCGTGCCTGTTCAGAGAAGGCGTTCGTTCTTGAAAGATTTCTTTCTTTCCTCTTAGAGATGGCGCCTCTCTGACTGAGATTTTGTATTTTCTGTAACCCCAATATTTCATTCTCCGTGTCCACACTGAGTATGTCACACTGGTGTGACTACGAAGAATTCCAGATTGATTTAAAACTATGACCCGTGTCCACACTGCTAGAGCGGATATTTTTTAGCGTATTTTTTAAGAAACTGTTTACCAAAACAGAAGTTTCGTTATAAGCCATCAGAATATTCGCATGCTCATTTGTCTATCCTTTTCGGTAATAGTAAACCTTATCACTGTTCATGACATATTACAATGTGATAAGAACAACAGTTTTAGTGGTAGTATGTCTGTAGTATGATGAAAATGGTAAATAACAGTTTTTAGGTATAATTTAAGTTAGTACAGACAGCCACACATCAAGTTACCACAACCTGTCAAATTTCCTCAATAGATATTCAACCTAGCGTGTTAGACAGTAAGAAGAAAGTCGATTGAAGAATTTTTACAGTTTTGTATATGTACTTTGATATGTGGCTGTACCTATAGATATAAGAATTAGCTCAGAAAATAACTATAGTACTATATTCCATGCCGTTTTACGCGTCTAATTATATTATATAAAATTTCCCAGCTCAGTATACTGCTGACGACAAGTTTTCCTTAACACGATGGTGGACAGTAACGTCCACAGGCGTTTAGGTAGCAAACAATGATACGGCAGAACGCCTATAGACGTCCTAGTTTTATTCATTTCACGGCAGTACGTCTGAGGGCGTTTGATTTTTAATACTCTTACAAGGTGGGCCATGTAGTAGTGTCGCCGCAAAAGCAATCCCGTCTTCATACTGTCATCTGGCATAGGTCTACAACACGTAAGGTACACACACATTGATAGAATTCTGGTCCCTCCCCTCCCGCTCACTACGCCTATGGGCGTCGTGTTTTCATACATTTAGTCACGTACTGTCACCTGACCTGACTTCTTGTCACCTTATGTTTTCGCGCGCAAATAACGGCTACCGTGGTAAGTAATCAACGTATTTTTACTGTTTTATTTATCGAAATATTCAAATTCAATTGTTGCAATTTACGTATAAGGTAATTTCATGTCAAAAATTAGTGATTGTTTGTTTTTGATATGAAACAATAATGAATTTATCTATAGAAAGGGACCAAAAACCATAAGATCCATATGCTGATGATGGGGAATACGCATCCGACAAAGATTACCAACCTTCAGATGACGCCGCGATGGGCGCCTATAGGCGTACTGTCACGAAACGATACCATTTAGGGGTTAAAGTGCAACTGCTTTGACAGTACGCCCACAGACGATGTATGCAAATAAGTAGTGTCATTTTGGAAGAAATTTTCAATTTTTACTGTCCACCAACGTGTTAAGGAAAATAGACCAAATTAAAAAATAGTTTTCTCATTCCGTTTTGTGACTGAAAGAAATGGCTACTGGTGTTAAGACTGCGTTGACAAGCCGTATATTTGATGCCCTGAAAAAAATTGTAAGACGATTACAAAACCATGGTATTTTTATACACCAATTTATGTGTTTCTGTGTTTTTGTTAGTTTTTGTATTAGTTTTATACTAAGTTTTTAATCAAATGATTGAAATTTCAAATAAATAGGTATAACACTTGAATAAAAACTGAAGCGCGACGTTAAATAAAAATCTATCACTAAAAATAAACCCCAGGGTTTTATCCATCTATGTATATTATAAGAGATCAGTTTTCCTAATACAATAATTAGAGTCGGTAAATAAAATGTTGTAAGTAGGTATAGCTAATAAATAGTTACCATATACGAATACGTGCAAAGATGATTACAAATATCCATTTATTATTTACTAGTGGCATTCACTTTGTATTGGGCCTTAGTTTCGCTATTAGTCCACTATTATTCCAATCTTTGCCAATAGATGGCGCTGGGAGTCGATTACATCGCGGCGCTGTTTCGGTTTACGGATTTGACTTGCGAACATGCATTTAAACGAACCCACTGTTGCCTATCATATCATTTTTGCCTATTATATCATATCATGTTTGCACGAAATCGTAAGAAAACTATAATGCATCAAGAAAGTCATGTCATCAAATTAATTGATGGCGCCACTGCCGCTTACCTCATAGAGTATGGTAGTAACTCCGTTAGTTCTTCCGTTGTCATGACTTTCTTGACAGCATTATAAAATAAGTTCCTGCTTATGTTACACATCGGAGTAAATAATTAAAATAATAAAGACTTTTGTACATAATATTATTTGTTATACGAAACTGCTGTGATTATAACATTGAAATAGAAAGCAATGGCAGAAAGCACCGTTTAACCCATAAGACCCAAAAGCCTTTTAAAAGGCATACAACAATTGATTTTCTATTGTGTCTGCTGTCTGGGCCTTACGACGAACTTATAAAAACACAACTTGTATTGATTTGTTTTTATCCATTTTTTACAAACCTTTTGATTTCTTTTTTATAATCACAGTAGATTCATTTAAAAGTATATTTTTACAGTTTAATACAAATTATACTATTTTTATGTAAATTCGAATAAATAAATGTTTTTTTTTTAATATAAAAAACCTAGTTTGAAATGCTTACATACCCTCACGAATTCGATTCTTATAAATTTAATTACGAAATAAAATAATAGGAATGTGAATAAATAAATCACCCATAATGTATTAATTTATCGGATACCATACCGATTGATACAAATAAGTTATATGGAATCTTAAAATAAAAATATTACATACTAGATTACTGTAGTCGAAATGAATATCCATATGCAATTTCAACATAGGTATTCCTAGACATATAATCTTCGATCATATACGGCGTGAACGCGCTAATGAAGGCTCCAAGTGCAAAAGAGCACTATACGGCATTTTCGAAATTTTCAACTAATTACGGTAGAAAATAAAAAGTAGTGACGGCATGTTCGGAATTCAAAATATCTATAGTTGTAACTACTAACGACAAAATTATGTTGGGATTACATTTTTAAACAATTTCAGTATAGAAATGTGTATCTAGAGATTATAAGATATTCTCAGTCTAAAATTTATAGGAAATTTATTGGACATTTCATAGCTATCAATTAAAGATAGGTTAATTATTGTGCTGGAAGCAGTTTAGTTAGCAAACAATAAACGGGACCGAGAAAGATGGACTTTTCAATTCAACTGAAAACAAGGGAGTTACAGAAGATATAACATGGACTTGGTTATTACCTAGAGTGCATACAGGGTGTATCTGTGGACATTTACATCTTTTAACCACGTGTTCCAGCAACCATTAAAATCTTTCGTCCCTCATACAAAATGACCAAGTCACGTGACCGGCGTTTTATGAAAAGTTGTCCATTTTTATGCGATTTTCAAAAGTCATAAAACAAAACGTGGTTCGGAAAGATTGGTGGAAGACGTGGATAAAGGGATGTAAATTTCACAGATACACCCTTTATAATGCATTTTTGAGGTTAACCATACAAAAATATTGTGGACAAGGTTCACATAAATCAACTCTGCCGCCATCAACGTAATGATGGCCGCGAGTATAGGACGGGATCAAACGCATTGTCCATAAAAAAACGAGCCAGACAACGAATAAAGCTTCAAAATTCAGCTTAACAAATCCATCATCTCACTTTGAGTTAACTTTTTATCATTATTGTTCGTATTCTGATTGTTATTTTGACCTTGGCTCGGGAGGAGAGATTCGAAAGCGGACCAATCCTGCTTCACGTTTTGTTGATTACTATTCGCCCATTTGTTGTTGAAGTTGCCGCTGGACTGGGCGTTCCAGCTGGTATTCGCCGGCAACGCCAGTTGGGAGTCAAACCCTGTCGGCATTTGGTTTTGGTATCCATACGGTCTGTTCTGGTTGTTTGACCAGGTTTGGTTCATCGGGAGGTTGTAGCTCGGGCTGGTTGACATGGCCGCGGGGAGGGGGGCTGGGGTCTGAGTGGGTGGGGTGATGAGGGACTTGTGGGTGGTGAGCTGGTTGAGGTTGGACTGGAGGAGCGAGCTGGTGAGGTCCTACGGGCCGCGCGGGCGGGTGCTTGGGCAGCGCGGGGATGGCGGTCGGCGCTTGTTGCTGGGTGAACTTGCGGACTGATTCCTGTTGTTGCGCTATCCTGTAAGATGAAATGATTTGATTTTTAAACATAAACTCTTACTTTTAACTCGTACGTGCAACTTGTTTAGCCGCAGTATTCTGTCATCTTTACTATTCAACTTTAATCTACCAGTGATCCGCCCAGAGGCGGCGCAAGGCGTAGGCGATGTGGGCCACCGCCCACGGCCTCGCGGTACAAGGGGCCTCGCGCCTCAAAAAAATGTAAGCTCGTCCGAGGGGCTTTATCGCTCATCATCGTCGTAAAATCGACAGAAAAGGAAAGGGCCTCGCGAAATCAGTCTTGCCCACATCAAAATTAGATCTTGCCCCGCCACTGGATCCGCCTTCACTTCGTTTCGAATCAGAACATAAAACTCAAACTGCCAATAGATGGCGCTGAGAGTCCATTACATTTAACGTTGAAGTGTGGTAAGGTAAGTCACGTACACATACGTGATACCTAAATAAAATCGAAATCTAGTAAACCGGTCAATATCAAAATCGACGTGTCTCTCTAAACACTTGACATTGGCGGAATCACACGTGCGGCTGTCACCATGCGCGGGACTAAGTCCATAATAATACAAGTAAGAACAATATACCTTTTCTTATCCTCCATAGAGAGGGCGCCACCATTATCACTCATAGCCGGCATGGCTGGCTCGCTCTTCTCCGGGCCCTTGGCGTTGTTGAACGCGAAGGGGTCCAGGCCGAGCCCGGAGAACATCTTGTCGATGTCGGTCTGCGGCGCGGGCGCAGCCACCAGCGAGTCCGCGGCCGCGGCTGCCGCCAGCGAGTGCTCCATCACTCTAAAGAGTAATAAGTAATAAATAAATTCACACAACATCTCATACGTTGACCTGACTCCGTACTAAGTAGCTTAAGCACTTGTGTTACAAATAATATATGTAGGTATAGCTGGAGGCACGAAAGTATAGCGATGACCGTTATTTTGCGCACTTGTAAAAAAGAAGACTTTCTATCAAAATTGGTTTCTTCGCACTCAAGGTCATAACTACACTTTCTTGCCTCGGACTATACATACTTCATTCATGCTATATTAATTTCATAAAATAATCTATTTACTTACTTAGACTCATTCTGAATCGAGTTTAGTTGTTCTAACTTGGCCCTGTGCTCTGTCTCCACCTTGGAAATCATTTGTTTCACCAGCGTGACGAGTGCGTTGAACTGGTTCAATGTTAAACCGTTTTCCACACATAAAGGTATCAGGAACGGTAGTACTTTGGTAGCCATCACTTCCTTGGTGATGCCTAGCTTCTTGTGACTTAATGCAAGTTTATAAATTCCTGAAAAATTATGAAACAGTTTTGATGTATTTGCTAATTTATCATTTGTAAATTTGTTGGCAAACGTGGAAGAGTCACGCTTCAGCATGAATGGGCTGGCTATACTGGAGTGATAAAACTGAAAACCAGCGTGAAGCAGTGCCTGCTGAGTTTCATTGAGTGAGTGAGGGTACTGGAAGCCCAATTGGGGGGGAAGGGACTTAAAGGTTGGCAGCACACTAGTAACTCTACTGGTGATGCAGGTGTCTATGGGCGGCGGCAATAGCTTGACATCAGGTGACCCGTCTGCACATCTGCCACCATTCATATAAAAAAAAACTTGCTAAAAAAAGCACTCACCTAAAATACCCATCAACACGGCTGGCTCCCTAGATGGTATCTGAGGCAGAAAAGGTATAATCTCATCCAGCACCAGCCATTTGTCTAAATGTTCCAACAGTTTTCCCAAACACAGCAAGCAATTCACTCGCACAGATATGTAGTTCGTACTCATGCACAGCTTCTTAATCCTCGGCATGAGTGCATTTTTCATCGCAGGATAGTCTATCAAAGATGCAAATGTCGGCAGAACAGACAAACAAAGTTCCTGAATTTGTTGCGCATCTGATTCCAAAGCTCGATACAGCATCGGTAATATATCACTTTTAACTTCTTCACCTGGTGTCAATTTCAACAAGAGTTCCATCTTTTGCATAAATATCAGTAAAATCTGTATTGGATCCTGTATCATCATCACAGGCTTTAAAACTGGCAGAATATATTTGATATATTCCTCCTTTGACGAATTTTCAGCAATAAGTAAAACATTTGGTAACACAAATGGCACCATGGGTGGATTGACAAACTCCTTTCGTGAGGCATGGCAGGATACGGTAAATGCAGATGCGATGTGGCATTTTCTGTATTATTTGTGGCAGGCCCTTATAAAACTGTGATTTTTGTAAGTTGTCCCATTGGAACAAAGAGTCCAAATAATTTAGAGTTTTTACACCAACATCTTCAAAATATGGTATCTGAAAAAACAAGAAAAAAATTAAATGAACATTAATTTTAAAAATTGAAATAAAATCCAATTATGAACAAATTGTTACTGTACACAAATTGAAATTATGCAAATTGTCTCATTAATATGAATGAATGCAATTTCTACTTACTTTTAGAAACTGATGTGGATCTGGCCTTAATTCTGGTGTTGCGTTGAGCATCAGCTTTACATATTCTCTTAGTCCATCAACTACACACAGTAACCTTGATGATGGAAGGTTCCTTATCTCATTTGCGAAGCGCTTGAATTTAGAATAATCATTGCTAACATTTCCTAGAGTCTGGTGGCCAGTGCTGTGTAAAACATAAATGACCATACCAAGGGAATAGATATCACTGGCAGGAGAATGTGTCGCAGACAGGACATACTCTGGAGCTAAATAATCCAGCGTGGGCTGGGTCAACGCATGCATTGCTTGGCAGTACTCAGTGAATGGCCAAAACGGAGCCGAGCCCGGCCCACTTTGGTTAGCAATACAAAAATCAAACCCAAATATCTTCCAAGCACCTTGCTGGTTTACGATTATCGACTCTGGACAAAGATTGTGATGTAGAAGTTTGACATCATTGTGCAGAAATGCCAAACCTTCAGCAATCTGCATCAAACCATACTTTATCTCCAGCTCATAAAGTTTATAATTGTTCAAGTGGCTTGGTGTAGGCATAGGCATATTCTCAGTGTATCCTAAAATGTTAGCCAAGCTCGCGAACACAGGTTCTGTGGCAAATGCTAGACTCTCCCTGCTCTCCTCAAGGCTGTGTTGGACGGTGAGGACCTGTGGATGCCGCAGTTTCGTCAGCTGCACTATTCCACGCCTCAGAGTCTCCAGCATTATGTCTCTATCAGCTTTGGCCCATCTGTCCAGATGTTTCTTTTCAAACACGAATATTGAAGCTTCTTGCTTGGTTGATTTCTTGTACCCTTTGTAAATTTTCCATAGCAAACCTGTAACATTGAAGTTCATCAAAGTATACCCAGATCTTGAAGTGAGTAAGCAAACACAATTGGACGTATTTTATTGTATTTACCTGGTCCAGCGCTCGCGATAAACTGCGTTGCCTCAAACTCTCTTGTTACGGGGTTTCCGGGCAACACTCCCGATAGCTGTGAAACTGTATTACTGACAGACGAATAAAATTTGTTAAACACCTCCATATTGTAATAACACTTTCAACTTATTTGGATTTGTGAAAACAAAAATCATTACAAGGACCAGCCGAAATAAGGGAATTGGACTTTTTTGCGAAATGACATTGACGTTACACAATGTCAGTTTGACAAAATAATGTTCGTTCAAAAATGCACCGTACCAATGAGATTCGGTTGATAGTGGTTTAGAAAGATGCTGCGAATGCAAAAATAAAAAAATAAATAATAGGTTATACTCACTTACTAACTACGCTGGCTCAGCGACCCGTAGTGGATCTTGGCCTCCGACACGAGAATTCACCATTCCACTCTATTCTCAGCCACCTCTTGCCAATCCGGCCTTTGAATGACTTACTAACTACGCTGGCTCAGCGACCCGTTAGTGGATCTTGGCCTCCGACACCACGACACACGAGAATTCACTACTCCACTCTATTCTCAGCCACCTCTTGCCAATCCGGCCTTTGAAGGGCTGCTAGGTGATGCGATGCGATGTAATAAAGGATCAATGGAGTTTTTTCAATATAATATCATCTCATTTTTCTATAAATAAATAATATTCTTTCAAAAAGTTACATGAAAAGACTCTAATATGCCGCGAGGTGCACGCACACGTGCGATTCGAGTCTGGGACTTAAAATTTAAGACTTTAAACCAAAATTTAGATTTAAAGTGGAGTAGAGTGGAGTTACACCTTTTAGGAGAAAAAAACTTAATCGCTACGATTTAGAACGCACTACAGTATTGTCAAGTAGACGTTTGAGTAGGTACATGTCAAAATTGTCAAATTGTGCTGATTCCGCAGCTGTTTGTTTTGTAAGAAATTCTTTCTGTGACAAATCAACTCGTTCCACATCTTGGAGATGACTTGAATAAAAAGAAAAATGACAGGGCAAATATACCTGATATCACCTCTTCTTCTACTTCTGTCCCTACCATGCAGTCTTACGGAAAGTAATCCTTACGCAGACGAGCCTTATCGACCTCTGGGACCCCTCGTGAAATGCAATTTCCTGCCGATGGAGTTCCTCAACTGCGATCACCCGATTGATCATAAGGGTAATCAGACAGCAAGAGACGCGACGGGACACGGTTGCGTGAAATTCGGCGGAGTTCTGTACGAGAAAGTGGAGAAAACCAAAGTGCAGTGCAAAGCTCTGGACAACATTGAGTGTTACGGCAGTAGAACGTTCTTAAAAGATGGTTTTCCGTGCGTGCGATACTCTGGCCATTATTTTACGACCACTCTTATATACAGCATCTTGTTAGGTTTCTTAGGAATGGACCGTTTCTGTCTTGGCCAAACGGGTACTGCTGTAGGTAAACTCCTAACCTTGGGAGGCCTGGGTATTTGGTGGATTGTGGATGTGGTGCTGTTGATTACAAACAATCTGCACCCAGAGGATGGGAGTAATTGGAATCCTTATGTATAGTATAAAAAAGTATCAGTGTATATAGGTACATTCGAAACATTCTTTTGGTCAACCCGGGCCCGAGATCATGCCCTGGTACTTAAATCATCCACTATTGGAGCATTGTGTATAGTCCATTATAAAATTTAATAATTTATCTTTTATTGTAGTAGTATGTAAGTGAAGAGTTTTGTATTGTTGACTGATTTATAAGAGAAGTTTCTAAAATAAACTATCTACCTATTCAATATTTACCTGTGAAGTTTTATTTTACATATTGTCTTATTTAGAAGAATTTTATATCTAAACAGTAAACTTAGTACCTATTAAGTATTTGGATTAATTACATGTTTTATATAAATCATCATTATTAACCCTTGGTCTCCTTCAGTGTCTACTGTAGATCATTACAAACTTTTGTTCCTATGTTATAGCCATCTTGACACTAACATTTTAATATTATGAAAGATCTAATTAATTTTTAACAGTTTCATAGCATATTGTTCCTTGCAACAGGATTTCTTCAACTGAGTAAGGGCCACCAATCAAAATACCTTCTAAGCATATGCCATAAGATCACTATACTTCTTTATGTAAATTAGGCATCTGCTAAAATATATAAAAGGAATATTATGTATCAAAATAATTTTGGCAGAACCATCATGACTTCAGAAGATCAGGGAATCACTAAACCATTATAACTAACATTCAAGGTGTTTTTTTTTGAGGGAAAATAATGTGATAAGTATTTTTAAATCTATCTACAGATAATAAAAAGGGCAGAGGTAATTTTTTATGTAGTGTGTGCATGTGGGTACAGAAAAGCATGTATGTTATAAGAAACTATGAATGAGAAGGAAATATTTCCTTAAATAAAAATAATTAAATATATTTTTCATTGGTTTTACAGTGGTATGTGTCCCTGGAGGTCAAGCTAAGCAACCTGGTTGACTGATATAACAAAGGAATCTAAACTAGAATGAAAACCAAACTTTAGTTTAGATTATTTATTAAAATCTTAAGCCACCAGGGCTGAGGCGGTGCTAGACTCATATTTCCAGTTAGGTGGCAGTACACTCTTTGTCTTGTAGTAGCGGGCTAGCCTGTGGATTCTGGACTCAACAAGAATAAGTCTGAACTTGCTGTCCTTGTCCTTCCTGTTGCGCTCCAAGTGCTTCCTCATGGCGACAGCCTTCTTGATCAGGTAGTAGAGGTCCTCGGGTAGGTCGGGGGCCAGGCCCATAGCTTTCATGATCCTCAGGATCTTCTTGCCAGTCACAAATCTGACTTGAGCGACTCCGTGTGAATCCCTGAGCATGACACCTGCAAATTCAAGTTTAGTTAGACACTGATTTTTAAAGATGGTAACTGTGGGTATCTAGTCATAGTAATTTATTGCAATAAGTTGGTAGCATACAATGATGAAAATTATTACAAATTGCTTATCATGCAATACCAAGGTATTCAGTTTTTCTATGACAAATACTTTTAGACTCTTCTCTTAGTTGCCAAGCAATATTTTGGCAATGCAAAAAGGATTTGTTCTAAAGTTGGATGGTAACAACTGCTGGAAATAGGCCACTCCTCTATGATAAACTATTATTAAAAAGCTATATGCTCAGTTTCTTATGGTGAGATAAATCTTGATGAGCTTTTCTTAGAAGTCAGCATCATAAACTAAGACCTGCCTAATTAGTACACTTACACAATTACCACAATATCATTCGTAGAGAAACTCATCCCTTCAAGCAAGTAAAATCCTACCCTCGTACATTTCATGGTTTTTTTTTGTACAACTATGAAAAGTCCATGTAGGTAGCTCTTAATTTTGAATCTCAGAATGATAGCAAGATATAAGCCAATATACTGGTACTGAAGTACCTAGTGGTAAGTGGTAGCTAGGTAGAAACCCCAAATTTACATACCGATTTGGGACGGAGTGAGACCCTTTTTGCCAAGTTTGAAAATCTGTTCCTTTACATCATCAGCAGTAAGTTTCAGCCAGGTTGGGACACTGCGGCGGTACGGCAATGCCGACTGGGAAATACCCTTGCTGGAAACATAAAAATCACACTTTTAATCCAAGCCATGTGGTGCACAAGTTCGGCGAGCAGAGGTTAGAAATCTGTCACGTAAAAACTTTCCAAGAAAAACTAATAATTTATATATCAAACGGACGACGGAGACTTTCCGTAACACAATTATTGAATAAAATTACCCAGGTGCGTGCATACGACCCATGGTTGCGGTTTTTTAGAAAACTCGCCGATCTGACAACGACAACAAGGGAAACCAAAAAGATGGTGGCCGGAAACCAATCTGTCGTTCACTACTTCTGTTGTCTATGACTGGAAGGAATGAACGAAACCATGAATGGATGCGGTATCGAACATCCGTTTGAGCATATTATGCTCAAAATAAGTGGTGCCAATGCCGTTAACAATTGAAAAAAAAAGTAGGTATGTCAGTTTGACAGTGACATTTTAACAAAAACTTGAGGTGGTGGTGCTGAAACCTAAATAAAATTGGTCAAAATGGCCAATAATTACGGTATTTCCGATGCGGAGTTAAATGTGATCAAACAGCAGGCTTCTCGCCGTGCTGAAATGCGAAGGGAGTTTCTGAAGCAGAAGACCAATCCTTGGAAACATGCTTCGGAAGCTGGTTATGTAGTAAGTGTTCATTACGTAATTTTATTATTAAAAACTGGCTTAAAATGTAAACAATGAGTGTAAGTATCTTACTACATTTGTGATTTATTATGTTTTCAGTTCGACCCAGCCCTTCAGAAGTTTGTGTCTATGAAAGTGACACAGTTTGATCATTTCACACCTAACATGAGAACTAGCTTGGTTGGCGTTTTTGGTATCGTTGTCCCTATGATCGCATACGGCTACCTTCTTCACCGGGATCGCTCAAACCGCGAACAACAGATCAGATCCGGTGAACTTCGTTACAGAGACAGAATGTTCAAGTTTGCGTAAATGTGTACAATTTATTTGAAGCGATAGATGTCTGTATAGTTTTCAATCAGTAAATAAATTATTCATTTTCATTTGGTGTATTTTTTTTAGTCTAACTGTACTTTTGTAATATTATTCATACTAAATCAAATTAGTGCTGGCCAGACATTTATTAAAGCTTATTTCTATTAAAATAAAATTGTAGAAAAAAGAAAGTGTCAAAATATCTTGTCAAATTAGTGAAAAGTTGACTGTCCACTAATCTAGTTTTATTATTCTAACATATTGTAATTTACTAAATAATCATGGCCAAACAGTGCTATTCAGATATAGAATGTAAAATTATTAAGGACCAAATTGAAAGACGGGCAAAATATAGAAAGGAGTTCCTAAAACAAAGAACCGACCCTTGCAAACATTCTCAGGAAGCTGGATATGTTGTAAGTGATAAATTAGATCTTTAAAGTATGCATTCTTAGGATTGCATTAGATTGATAGATTTGAATGCAGAGGACAGTTTTAAATGACATTGAAATTGAAGGGTTTGCTAAAGTTAAAGCAGTATTTGTACCATTTCTATCCCACGTTTTTGTGTCGAAGAACATGATGAGATCACAGACTAAGATACTAGATCACTGTAGTGTCTAACTCTCAAATTATCCTTCTGTGTATTATTAATTTTTGCCAATACTCAACAGGGTATTTCTTTAGAAATGTAGTTTGAATTTCAATTGACTTTTTCAGTTTGATGAAGCTCTGCAGCGTTTTCTTACAATGAAAACCTATCAGCTCTACTACTTCACACCTGGAATCTCCCATGTTATCAAAGGTGTAATTTCTTTAGCTCCTTTCTTCATATACGGCTACGTGATGTACGAACATCGAAGGAAGATACATGAGGATATTCGATGTGGTCGACTTAAATATCGAGACCGTATGTTCAAATTGCAATAATAATAAAACATTTTCTTCATGGGACATGCAGCTTTTATTTGTAAATAAGTTTTTTTAGACTGGTACAGAAAGATAGCCACAAATAAGTGTTCATAATTTATGTAGAAGCATACCTATTTCATACCAGTAAATATTGAGGTGGTGTTTTGTTGTCAGCCCTTAAATTAATTTAATGTTCTCTTAGGGCATAAATTCAAATAAAGAAGCAGTCTGGACAGTGCCTTTTGCTGGTTAAAATCTTGGCATCAAACATTACAGTAGTATTTATGAATTGCTGTAATGGATCATTGTTCTGTTATTTGGTAGATAATTCAAACAAATATCTTTTGCACAACATGCATCTGTTAGAGTTGCAGATACTATTTTCCGATATACAGACACACAATACATTACCCTTTGTTACCAGGAATGACACTCTCAAGATGATTAAATAATTATGACTATGGTGTACACCCTTAAACAATAAATTAAATTCAAAGAAAAAGTTTATAATCAGGTACAAGTACCTAAGTATATTAAGTAAGCAAAATAATTTGACATAATAATGAAAATAGTTGTACTTTTAGCGGTCATCTAGTGACTTATCCCTGGTTATGACAGAATCGTCAAACTTGACCATGTAAGTAGTTCCCTTGTGCCAGTGAGCTGTCACCTTCGCAGGCTGAAACAAAAGACACTCGTACAACTTCTCATCAAAACATAGACCTGTTTCCAAATATATTTTTTTATTTAGCCTAAACTGTTCCACTGCTGAGCAAGGCCTCTCCCAGACTCCTCCATTGGTCTCTGTCAGTATAGCCAGCGCTTGCCAATCTTGTTTGGTCTTGTGGTGGTCTAAATTGTCACACCATCTTTTTCTGTTTCCATATTAGGTATCCTAAACATGTAAGACAGTGTTCATATAGCCTCAAATTAGCATTGTTTCTTATACTTACAAATCCACTCTTAGTCAACACTGCTTCGATAATGCCAGCGTTGAATGTAGCACAGTTGAGAGACCCTTTATCTTTTGGAACGCTGATGAATTTGTTTACCTGAAAAATGCAAAAGCATTTGACTTAAATATAACCAAATATTAAGTCTTGTATACGTGTTTACAAAAATCTTAAAAAGGCTTTGTTTTAAGAATTTTGTAAGCTATTTTAAGGACAACTTACCAAAGCATCTTTCTCAATGATATAATAAGTTCTTTCATCATCATTTGCATGTTCTAACTTATCTGCTTCTTTACCAAATAATACCTGAAGTAAATAAAAAAATTACTGTAACTTTGGTTTAGCAACAAAAAGAAATGGCCACTGTTTGGAGGAGACCAAGAAACCTCAAGTTTTTTAATTACTAGCGCCTGCCTGCGACTTCATATGAATGGAGTTCATATTTTGGACAATTACTTACTTACTTCGATGGCTCAACAATCCAAAATGAGTCTTGGCCTCCGATATGATTTTGGACAATTGATATAATATATTTTTATAAATTATAGCCTATGGTAAATTGGTATTCTGATGTATAACCTATTATTGGTATTCTGTGTTTAATTAAAATCCATTCAGTAGTTTTTGCATGAAAGAGGAGCAAACATCCATCCATACTTACAAACTTTCATATTTATAATATTAGTGGGATTTAACCACTTGTTTGTCTACTGTCCTTTCTCCTAGGCTCATAAAAGTAAGCAGAATGGAGTAAACCTGGGACGCTTCAGAGTGGCAAAGAAATTTGGAGACAAATACAGTGTACTTCTTACTTTCCATAATGTTGACTTCACAAATAGCAGCATATTCAGCAGCTTTATTTCTCTTTTACTGTTCCTTTCCCGAACGAAATATAGGTCTAACAGTCTGGTGCCTACATCTTGACCGATGTCGGACAATCTGAAAATAAAATGTAGGAAGTTCATTAAAATGGTACAACAAAATATGGCGAAGTTCAAGTTAAAACATTTTCATACTTACTTATTCTGGAGTTCGTGAATAGAATGAGACCGGTTCTGACAATACTGAACAATTTCAGAGAATAACAGAGCGTAGAAAGCTAAAGAAACTTCGCCTTTTCCTTTGCTAAGTGGCTTATCAAGAATCGATGATTTAGAGCGACTAGATGACATTGCGGCTTGTTATTCAAGATTTAATAATCAATACTTTCTTAGTTTAGTTAACAAGCTATTGTTTTAATGAGACTTTTAATAGAATTCTAGAGATATTTCTATTTTTTGAAGACTATATTTTTGTACACCCATAACACAAATGTCAATTTGACAAGTAGCATTGATTGACATAACGCTTTTTTCTATAAACCTCATCGATTTGGATAGCTGGTTTTTGGCAATCGCCATATTTGGTCCTCTTCCAGCCAGACAGAAAATTATTTTGTTATATTAAGCCCCGACAAACTAAGATTAAGGAAACTCTCAAAGGGTATTAAATATCGAAAATATATTAAATATCACTACAAAAATACAGGCACCATTTGCGCACCTGCCAGCAGCTATAATGTGTCAATAGAGTCGTGAAGGGGCCACTGCCCGCATATGTCATAGGGAATGGGAACTACGGTAATTTTCAAGACTTTCTTAACCTCGGAAGAATTAGTTCTATTTAGTCAGAGTTCTTGATGCATTATTCCATTAATATTTTTTCACTACTCTAACGGCTTTGGTAGTGCAGCGGGTAATGGGTCGCACTTAAAAGAGACGCCTGTGCTCGGAGTCTCGGGTTCAATCCCTGGTCGGACCAAAAATGTATACCTGAGTTTTTCTATTTAGAAATCCTCAGTGTCAGTTAAATAGTCTGGGTCTGTTACTCCCGTGCGTCGAAAATCACGTTAAGATGTTTTGCTGCGCCTTTATCTCTCTTCGGTCGTGTCACACTAGTGTAAGGGAATATAGACAGAGTGCACCTGTGTTTGCGCACACACTTGACCACTATATAAATCCTGCGTACGTGGCTGATCGTTAAATTATAATAACGGTTGGAGGATTTTATTTATTTAACACGTTCTTACCCGATGTACCTATAAGTTACTTTGTGCGTTCTTATATTCTGTCAATAAAGTCGTAAAATTTATTCTTGTGGAACTGTTACGGAGTTCCAAAGCATTATAGCTAATTAGGGCTACCATACTCTATGACGTAAGCGGCTGTGGCGTAGTTAAGTAATTTCATGATTAGGGTAACCGAGATAGTGATTGCCCAGTGTACAGTGAATGCCCGAATTAAGGTTAACATACATTTTAACTTATTTTCAAAGGTGTAGTTTTACATTAAATCCGTTAAATAACACTAGGATACTGTTAACTAGAGTTCTAAATAAGACACTTGGCAAAATTTTCAATAAAAATATTGTAATGGCAGTTTTTG
The DNA here is from genome assembly GCA_014851415.1 of Cnaphalocrocis medinalis. Taxonomy (NCBI): domain Eukaryota; kingdom Metazoa; phylum Arthropoda; class Insecta; order Lepidoptera; family Crambidae; genus Cnaphalocrocis; species Cnaphalocrocis medinalis. Next base: position 16,095,974 of record CM026284.1, on the reverse strand, counting down.
GACAGCGGGTGTCCGTCACTTCAAAAAATGCGAATTCCTTACAGAATTTGTTAAGGATACATTTTGTAGTTTTGAAGTTTGTATCACTTTAATTTTCTTTTTTGAGCGTTAAAGCACAACGACGTGTTAGTTAAAGCTTTAATGTTTCATTCGAAGCAGTTATCGCGGCGTAATTTTATTCCATTAAGTATTTTAAGAGGGTGGGCAATCACTGTACCTAAAATATGACAAATTCAGTTATTGCCATACCAGAATTCAGTTATTGCCATGGGTATGAGACAGTGATTGCCCGGGTAGGTATTTACTAAATCACGTGAGGGATATAATAATCGAACCGAATATTTTCTTTATATCCTGTATCTTTCTTTATATCTAGGTCTAGGTACACGGAGTTTCGAAAAAACTGCTATTTACAAAAAGTTGACCGAAAAATAGGGGAAAATTTGATCTGCTACCGAAAATCTTGGAGGGAAGGTGGTAAGAAGAACAACCAAATATATACCGTATTTATATTATGTATTTTACCGTGGGAGAGCACGTTTCAGTATGAATAAGCCGGCTTAAACGGAGTGATTCTATAATCACAGAAAACCAAAATCAAGCGGCGCTAACGCGTGAGTGTACCGGAGGCTCTATGAAGGGTGAAAAGGAGTTAAAATGTTGGCAGCGCATTTGTGATTCCCCTTGTTGTTCCGAGTGTCTATGAGCGGTGGCAATCGTTTACCATCAGGTGATCCGTATGCTTGTGAGCCACCTATCACATATTAAAATTTAATTACCAAATGATGCAGTTAGTAATAATTAGAAAAAAACTTTCGAATTTCAACTGTGGGAGAGCCACGCTTCAGCATGAATGGGCCGATTTGACCGGAGTGATACCACTGCCTCACAGAAAACCAGCGTGAAGCAGCCCCTGCGCCGAGTGAGTGAGGGAAACGGAGGCCCACACCCGGGGGGGAAGGGGATAAAAGGTTGGCAGCGCACTTGTGACTTCAGAGGTGTTGCAGGTGACCATGGGCATTGCTTATTATATATAATGTGCAGTCAAAACACGCATCACTTGATGGTAAGCGAATGCCAACGCACATACTCAACACCAGTGGAGTCACAAGTATGCTGCCAATGTTTTAACCCCTCCCCCCTCCCCTCAACCCCTATTGGGCCTCCGACAACCTCAAAACTGTATCTACTTACCTTTTGTAAAATTGGTACATTCCATTTATTCGCTGAGATAACGAGAAACTAGATAGAACAATTTGACGATTTTACTAGATTTTGAAACTAAACGGGTTTTCTTAGTCAATGGTATCTTATTTGGATGATGTTACTAATTTCAATAGCTTAGAAATATATCTTAAACGCACAAAAACTTACGAAAGATCTAAAATTTTAAGTATTTAATAGTATTTTTATGGAATTACAACGTGCGGTATAGTTGGCAATCACTGTCTCATTTGGTTGGCAATGACTGTGTCAAGTGGGCAATCACTGTGTTTTTAGGAGATATTTTTGTTATACGTTATAATTATAAAATATTCTTTAGATGTTTGAATTATTGCTAACTTATCTCAATGCTAAACTATTAACGTTGTCAAATAATTACACTCTGATTTCTTATTGTTAAAGAAAAGGATTATATTGAAATAAAACTAGTGTCAATTTCTTAAGTGGGCAATCACTATCTCGATCACCCTATCTTTGATACATTAAATTTGTAAAAAAAATTAACTAATACACAGATGTTAATTACGTTTATCTGTGCCAAAAATAATGCTAATGTCTTTCTATACTTTTCTTATCACCACCTCACTAATCTCATTTGAGAAGGCAAACAACAACATTGTACCTATAGACAGACAAAATTAAGATGCGCATATTTATCACACCAACGTAGGTACTATCGTCCGCATATCATTTATGCGTCGATATTTTGTGAGCCTTGAATAAGTAATCATCAGGTGATCGTTTGACCTATACGAGTAGGTATTTGTTCATTATTAAGAGTTGTTTCGTGCGTGTATATGGAGTGATAAGGATTTTAAATATCTACTTACTTCAATAGATACGAATACTTACGCAGCAGTGGATAATGTTCAATTGTTATAATAAATACTTAATGTGGACTCAAATAAAAGAACAGTATTTCGGGGACTTGATTTTTTTTCCAATAAAAACACAAGCCATAACGGTTTTCGTCTTCGCCCCAGTTAATAACGGCTTTGGTCAAAACAAAAACTCCCGCTCATTTGTTTGCCGTTCCTTTCTTCAAAAAAAATTCATATGTCTTTGTATAAGGCTAAATAGGTCTAAGAGCATTTTATGTATTTACCATCTACATTTTTATGTACAACCCTATTTATTATGAACTAGTGGCCGCCCGCAACTTCGTTTGCGTGAACTTTATGACTCTTGACTTAAAGATGATTATTTAAATAGTAGATTGGGCCAAGGAATCACGTTGTCCCATCACCTAACTTGGAACCCCCTTTAAGTTCGAAATATCCTTTCTTATCGAATCTCATCCAAAAATGCTCATCACATTTGACAATTTTGCATTCCATTTCATTCCATATTTGTAATGGTGTAGCTGGGCTCTTAGAGTTCTTCACCAGGTGTTCCATGATCTTTGATTTTTTCATGGCATCATAAAATGCTCATCAATCTGAACAACTTTTGTTAAGGTGCCATTGACCTACCTCTTATAGTTTAGCTGGGCTGTTGTGGTTCTACATCAAGGAGCCTGGTCTTCAAAATATAATATATCCTATAAGTTGCCCTGATGTTACAGCTATACAATAAAAAAAGTTTCATTCGAATCGGTTCAGTAGTTTCCGAGATTAGCGCGAACAAACAGACAAACAGACAGACAAAAATTTTAAAAATCATTGATTCATGTTCTGTTACTGTTTTTTAGTCGTCCTAAGTTATTTTGAGATAAATATCTTCAATGTACAGACACAGCTTTTTTACATTTTTATTATATGTATAGATAAACTATTTGATTTGATTTGATTTAATTCCGTTTCACTCTCTAATAATCCCACAATGCCTATTTTTATATTTAGACGACCGCAATGGCGCAGTGGTTAAGTTGGCTCGCAAGCGTGAAGGGTTACGGGTTCGATCCCTGGTTGGGTAGCGAAAATGAATCGAGTCGGGTACGAGCGCTTTTTGTTTCGTCGTTAAAGGTACACACAGCGTCATGTAAAGTTACCCTTTTTGGACTTTGGACTGCCTTTATGACACAAATGCTATTTTTACGCTGCATATATCACAGAAGGCAGGGAAAGTCCTAGTTTGAGGCTCAATTCTCGGTATTACCTCACTTTTTTATAGGGTAACATTAAGGAACAGTGAAATAAAATCCACACGAATAAACAATAAACTTAAAATTTAATTTCATAGTCAAAAATTTAAAACAATTGTGAAGTTTACATTTCATTAGCTTAAATATTAAATTAATCTTTCAATTTTCTTACTTCATCCTAGTCTGTGCAAACGTATGCAGAAAAAAAAAACAAAATTGCGTTAGTTTGCGCGGACCGTAAATAAAGGACAGAAAATAAGGTTTATTCGCTTCCTTATACTATGTTAGTAAGTATGGCTATTATCTCTACATTAGTCCAAACCAATATCCGTAAGGTTTCTATTCAATTGAAATCAAATTTCAAAACTATTGTTTTCTAATGAACACTACAACATTTTTAGATTCCAAGGATTAAAATATTTCTTATTTTTTATCTATCCAGGTTTCAGATGTAAAGACAAAGCTAAAAATTCCAGATTAATCATTCATTGTCTTCAATCATCAGAACCTGAAACTTATTTGAAAAAGTCGCTTCGTCTCTTTCACATGTTCTGTGCGTCTCGTTTGAAAAGGTTAAGTAAGGATAAATATTCGAATTCGTTTTCAGAGTAGGCCCCATGATGCGCCATTTGGGTGGTTTTCTACTCCTCATAGTATATAGTCAAGGATTAACGTAGAAAGAGTAATTTTGACAACCATAGCAAGTCTAATATACAGGGTGTATCTGTGAACATGTAGATCCTTTAAACAACTTCTACCAATAATTCTGAACCACATTTGTTCTACGACTTTAGAAAATTCGTCGAAATTTTTTTACGCGCATTTCTAACAGTCATAGAACAAAAATGTTGTTCAGTATAGTTGGTAGAACACATGGGTAATAAAAACCTGCATGTAATACAAAATGACTGCTTAGAGACAGTGAAATAAGACCGTGTATAGTTTTATGTAATGTTATCTGAATGAGGCAAACAGATTTGCTTTCCGCGACTCTTGATATATGAGCAAGATCATCCACCGGAACATTTAACATACTTTCGTAATAAAATAAGTTCTTAATGTAATAACAACTAACGAAATAGGGTCACTCGTTAGTTCCGGTACTTGTATTTTAATATCTGTGATTCCAGTGACAATTACTGCCACCTTATTTACAAAATGCGATCTTATGTTATTATTTCCGTACTAACGCTCATGTCATTCCATTCCAACAGTAAATGATAAAAAGGGTTAAGTAAACGTTTAGTTCTAGAACTTTTCCTAGATCGCGTTTTGTAATAACCAGAAGTCGGAATTAGGTAGAGATATTTTGATACTCTGATTTATTTTATACATCGAAAGAATAAAGTGGATAAGTATGCCTGAAATGTGATACTTAAATTACAGAACTGAAAATATCCCGCAGTTATTTTAAATACTTGAAATGCCGGGAAGATCTAATGTTCATTATCATAGAGTAACTTATATATTAACATTTCTATCCAAGTACGTCAGCCACACGTCAAAGTACCTATACAAAACTGTCAAATTCATGCAATCGATTCTCATCTTACTGTCAAATCCATAAGGTTGAATATCAATTGAGGAAATTTGATAGGTTGTGGTAACCTGATGTGTGGCTGTCTGTACATAAATAACTCCACCTAAGTCTGACCTCTGGTAATAACTAAGGGGGATGCTCTTAATTTTTCTAACTAGAACTAGTCTATCTCGAGGTACACCCGTGCCAGTGGACGCTTGGACCGTTATTAATATTGGTACTAGGACTAATTTACTCGGATTAAATTTTACACTGTCAATAACTTGTTAATTAATAATTTTTGACAATGTCAAGCGTTTTGTAGTTGGGTTTCCGCTAGTTCGAGTGTACATTTTCGGGGCAATAAGATTCGCCCACTACTGACCAACATACAAAGCGACTAACGTATACAAACATTACGAATTCAGCAAAACTGATAAACTCCATTAGCGCTTATCACCCGTGCCCGTGCGATACGATGGACGGACATTTTGTATAATATCGAACTGTAAAGGCTTTTGACTCAGTCTGTAGCAAGCCTTAATGACGAACCCACACCAACAATGGGTAACAATCGTTCATATAAATCTCTAATCGATTTCAATATCGAGTGCATGACAGTACAATAGGGATCCTAGTTCTTGCTAATGCTGCACCTACTTAAAAAGGTCACGTTATAATATGAGAAATAAACTTCTTTTAATTTAGAGAAAAAAATTAATGAATCGAGAATCGATGAAAATTAACTAGGTAACTTCACGGTGTATTGGTAAAGTCCTCACCCTTTCAAATACTTATTTTACTCGTTATTTGCAAAAAAAAATTGAAGGAAGAACACAAGAAGAAAATCGCGCCATTTTTGCACTCCTCATACAAAATAACCGATCACCGAAGGAAATAGGTAGCCGGCTTTGTGAAGTAAAAAAGATTATTTTAGAATTTTCTGAGACATTCACATGTCACAAGTTGTTCCAAATTACGGTTAGGATAGCTAAGTATTTGACTGCTAACCGATCTTTTTATGATTTGTCGAATTTATCTTTTGTATTAAAGTAATTATTTTAAAACTATTTGTTGGTAGTTTTAGAAAAAAGAATATGAATTTGTTGAAATTATCTAAGTTAGATTTACATGGATACGCCATTCTATTCTCGCCTTACAACACTTATATTTTTTGCTGTATCTTATGCATGATGAAATTTGCGTAAAAAAACGTTAAGTATGTGGACGTTTACTTGGACGTAAAAAATATGAAAGCATCGAATAATGTTGATAGTGCATGTTTCAGTTTGACGTATGAAGATACGATTATTTAAATAATTGTTAAAGTTAGGTACAGTTAGAAACATCAGTGACTTTTTATTAATTTTATTTAACAATGATGCAATAAGTTTTAAATATTTTTTAATTGGTTTCAAACATAGGATTAATTGGTAGAAATTAGGTGTATTGTACTCATACCTACTATTTTTACGATAAGAACTAACAATAGGTACCTATCTAAGAGTGTGGGTTATTCTCATCAATGTAATTACCGTGGCAGTCTTAAACCATATTCCTACGAATCGACATCGAATCTATAAATATTACATTTTAAATAAAAGAGGCCTAAGCCTCTGTATACGAGTAATACGAGTCAATTTTACATTCTGTTGTCAATTTTGTAGGAATATGGACTTGAAATCTGCCACGGTAATGTAATTTTTATGAGAATAACCCAGGTACGTAAAGACTGAAGATTGTTTGGCCTTGAGACGTGTAACAACAGATAGCTTATATAAAATTACATGCAAAGTTAATTCAGATGATTAGCTGCTCGAAAGAAAGATCTTTAATGAATATTTATCAGTTTTGTTCTAACTCTTAAACTACTCATGTGTGCTTATTGCACTGTTGCAGGTACAATTTTAGACTTAGGTTTAAGCACACCTGAGCCAATCAAAATTAATTGATAGAATGGTACCTAACCAGGTACTATGTGAGCTTTTAATTCCGATTGGCAAAGGCAGGCTTTTGTATGTTTAGTATTAATTATTATAGTATTAGTAATAGGTTATTTTTCAACAAAACATTTGAAGAAGAAATAAAATTCTTTGGTTCAAAATAAGAAGTTAAAAATTAACATTTTAATTTACTAATTAGATTATTTACACACTATTTTGCAGAGAATTGGAGAATATAATCTGAAATATGTTTTAACTTGTTATTTTCTACACCAAAAGATTAAAGTAAATCCAATCCACATTCAAAAATAATAATGTTATGTTTTAAAAATATTTTATGGCCAGATTATAAGAGTATCATTTATAAAATTATATCTAACGAGTTGAGCATTGCTGACACAGCCCAACAAGGATAAAATAGCGTGATCTTGGGCATTTAAATATTAAGGGAAAATGTCCAAAAAATATTACAATTACCTGAATTAATGTTACCTATAACCTGAAATAATGAAATGTTAAAGATAATTTCTGCAAAAAGCTATTATTTTGTTAGATGTCTTATTCTGTTTATGTGACTAAGTTTTCTGTCTAGCAAATTGTAAGCTAAATCAAGTATTTAATTCTTCTCTGTGTCAGACAATACCCCACTCTGGCTAGATAGCTAACGCCCTCATCACACCACACCTTACCTATGATCGAATATAAAATTATACTTATATAATGTTATGTCTATTCTACAGAGTCAGTATGTACATTATAAAGTTACATCTAAATCTAACAGCAAGTGGATTGGACAGTTTCAGCTTCGAGAAGGTTGAAATCCATCCCGTTAGGTCTGTTGAAACCAGTTTTGATGCCGTCCCAACCATCCTCAACCTTATATTCACCAGTCAGTATGCGGTTGTATACTTCTTGAGCGACCAGGACAAAGGCTTCTTCCACATTAACACCTGTCTTGGCTGATGTTTCTACGTGATGTAGTCCTGGAAATATTTTCACTGTGTCATTTGATGGTTTTATTCTTGTAAATTGACTGGAGGTCCATTGTCATAACTCAGGGGATAGGGTGATTTAGTATTAATATCTTTCTCCCATACAATATGAAGATGAGCATAACAACAGGTCCCAAGAAACAAAATAGTATCTGCTAAGTAAAAACATAGCAGATACGATTTTGTTCTTGGAACACATCAAAACTTATAGGTTAACCAAATAATTGAGTAGCAAGTGAATACTTAAAATTCTGATAAATATTGCACAACAATGTTACAAAATGTATGAAACAAATTCTAGTGATCTACAAATAAATAGGCAAAACACATTTTATTAAACAATAAGATACCAGATTTACTGAAAGTGTTTCTATAAATTGGAATATTATTATTTTCTATAAATTAGGATGCATTGACACACAAAACATCTCCATACCAACTAATACTAAATAGGGAAGAACTCTAACTACACTAATTCTGTCTAATGATTTAATGAAACAGAGTTCTTATGTAGGATTAAATTTGAGTCACATACAATACCTCATTATAACAATTACTTATGGTTATTATCTAATCATCATCAGGAAATGACACACATATTGAAATAATTTATCAGAAGTACTCCATTTGCATAGAATGGGTTGAATTTAGGAACAAAATCAGCAACTCACCATTTTCTTCAGCAAACAGCCGGGCTTCTTCACAAGAAACCTCTCTTCTGGCACCATTTTTGTTGTCAGGTCCAACTAGATCTACCTTGCACCCCACGAGAGCAAACACAGGCCTATGTGGCTCAATGTGCCTCTTCGCCTCCATCATCCACAGCGGTATATGCTCGAAACTAGATCTGTTACACACATCGTACACCAATAACGCACCAACAGAGTTTCTGTAGTACGATTTTGTAATGGACCTAAAACGCTCCTGACCCGCCGTATCCCACAGCTGTAGCTTGATTCTGGTCCCATCTTGTACTTCTATGATTCTAGCGAAGAAATCCACTCCCACAGTAGGGTCCGACAGCTAAAAAATAACGCGTAATTCACATCTAGCACACCAAAAACCTTGTCCAACAACAAGAAAACAATGAATGCGGAACTCACCTCGGCGAACTTCCCATCCGTAAAATACTTTAGTAGCGAACTTTTGCCTACAGTACTGTCTCCGATTAGGATAAGCCTAAACTGGTAATCAAATATTGGATCGACCATTTTTCTATTTTCAATTTCAATAACATAAAATTGGTAGCAACAAAGACCTCGACAAAATTACGTATTAAAATGACAGGCAGTTGTGACTTGTGACATCTGACTGGGCGTAGACTAAAAAGCTGAACTATTTGTTTATTATTTTCGTTTGTAGAGGTTACCGCTTGATGGCGCTAGTGTTTGACTATTTTAAATGTCGGAGTAATAGCCATTGCATTTCATTGAATGATAAAAACCGGAAACAGATACTTTAGAATGAATGTTAAATACTAACATGTCTCTGTATTTGATTCATTGACTTAAATATATGGACCGGGCCTATTGTCCTATACAGAAATCAGTTATACAAATACCATGCGTGTCGACGTGGAGTTCTCAAAACTATTGTTCTCTCTATCTAACTCAGCCTTGATTTCATAAGTGGAAAGAGATGACACTATTTCATTCAGCTCTATAATCGGAAAAATTGTCATTTGACAACCACGTTAATGCCTAATGCGGCCAAAAAGCCATGTTTAGTTACAGTTTTCTGAAGTACATGAAGTGTCAACTCACCGTTTCTTCCGACAAAAATAACTAATAATTTCTTTTCTTTTGAGAACTCGTTGTCCACATTACACAGGATATTGAAGAAACATTTAATCATTATGCCCAAGTGTAGTGTTATAGGATGTGACTCGAGGAAAAGCGAAAATCAGCAAAGATTAACATTGCACCGGTATGTTATATTTTTTTCTAATTATTATAAAATGTTCATTATATTTATAGAAACTTTGAATGTTTTACACTTTTGTTTCCCCGTGTGATTCTATCCGTGTGTTTTCAGTCCATAATTATGCTTCATTTTGAATATTTTTATGTTATAAAATTCGTGAGTTTTTATACTAGGGTTGTAGTAAAAACATCGATAATATTTTACGATGAAGATAAACCTTTATGCTAAGCGATGAATTTCACTTTGGGGAGTATTGTAATAATTTGATTTTGATCACATATCGTAAACTCGTCAATTTGAGATTGTTATTAATGATACCGGTATTACATACCTACTGCTACGACCTCCCGTTTTTTATTCACTGAGCTACCATTGCCCTACCTCTATTATTAAGAGTAGATAATATCATTATAATCTTATCAATAATACCATAATTTTCTTACTTACAGATCTCTTTCTACAAACTGCGACGAACTGAACTCAGGAAGATAATATCACTACAAGCTCTACTACCTACTACCACCATAATTGTAAATTGAATACATATCTGTATACCTAGTTGTAGTGGACGAGGTGAAGGAAAGAAAACTCGGTATTAGAGAGTAAAGAAATACTTATTTAGCGGTCACAGACCAAACTATTAAAATAATTAAAATTACGAGTTAGATGTGCGCGTTAGGTGTTCCTTGTATGCAGTGGCGATCCGGATGTCCGTTGAGTCGATTTCCGCGACGTCATCGGCGCCTCCCATTGGTCCGCTTGTGCGATATCACGTTATGAAGCACCAATGAGAGCGGACGCATATCATGCGATAAAATTCGTTGATTGGAATGATTGGTTCTATGATCCTGGTGTTGCCGCTATGATCCTGGTGTTGCCGCAACACTAGTTAAGTTTAATTTTGCAATAAAAAGATCTATATTATCTATTACATATTAAGAGCATAATTATTACCTACTTCAAGAAGACTTGTAAACTTTGTGCAATAAAGAGTACCTATCTATTTATACTTTGATTTTCATTTAACCAGTAACTTAAGCTTCTAATCAATCAATTTTACGAATGTCATTTTAGGCTTTCAAATTAGGATTTGAGACGAGTTCTGTCAAAACAACTTCCAACGGTCTCAAACGAAAGAATGGTCACTTCAAATTACGAAATGACGTTCTCAATCGTTTGGTTGAGTCTCAAAATTACTTCAATACTCAATGCTTTATTTGCGTTTCACTTCAAATTAGACCCCCAGTCAGTATCGACTTGACAAATTATGATATCGATAAAGCATTATCAACAGAGCAGCACTAAAATAGCTGTCAGTCCGCCATTTTATGTTCTAAACCGGCACGTTTTTTTTGTAGGTATTTCTGCTCTATATATATAACTCATTGATTTGATTACTCTGTGCTAGCTATGAATGAGTTGTTGAATTGAATAAAAAAAGAAATGTCAAAATTACTTGAGTTGGTGTTTTATTCACTCACTCAATTTAAATAAATTAGAAATATTTAAAGCATTATTTCTATAGTGAATATTAGGAATTTACACCTTTATTTTAAGTTATCATTTGTTAAAATAATTGATTATGTTTGAATAAATATTATGTGATATTGTTATCGTTCAGTTTATAACCTATGAAAAAGAATAGCAGTCCGCTAAACCGGGCCCCGGGGCCGATAAGGTTCAAGATTTACGTGAATATTGAACGTAAGTTTGTAGCTTTTACTCGCTAAATGGTGGTAATACTAATTAGCGGGTATTAATATAGATTATTTCCAGCTTTCAACGAACAATTAAAATGAGCTACAGCTATAAAACAAAGGAGAATGCCGAATACAGTGAAAACAAAACGAAATCTACGCCTATTGGTAAGTTCAATACAAATTCATAACCTAGATATTTTGATTAGTTGAGCCATTATAAAAGGAAAAAGCCTGTTAGAGGATGTAAATAGAAAACAGGTCACTACTTGTGGTCATAACCCTCTGGAGTTTCCCTCCCAAACAAAGTATAAACTTTGTGTTAGTGAAAGTACCTAGAAAGGTTAAGATAAAAGTGATTTAGTGGGTACTACTTAAGTATGTGTTCGGGATATAATGCTATATTCAAATACATTCTATACATAACAGCTTTATCTGATAAAATGATCTCCATGACTCTTTCAGTGATGAACACAAATGTTAAGTGATTTAAATTTGGTCTAAGACATGTACATCACACACATTCTTATTCCCTTAACAATCAATAAAATCAGTAAACATTAATTTGAAATGTTTTTATACAGGTACAAATCCTCTTATGTATTAAGCCTTTCATATTATGTATTAGATATTCAATGCATTAACTGTTGGTGGACAATAAAAGTTTTGTAAGAAAACTTTGTAACTCTGACCTATATCTTTACACTACATTTTCTACTGAATAATTATGTTTTATGCAATGACTGATATTATAGCACCCATGTGTAATTTCCTAATTAATACTTAAATTAATAACAAATGGAGACAGAATCATGTTCTATGTAAGTAGATTCTAAATTGTAATGATTTTGTATTGTTTATATCAACTGGTACTGCATTTTTACCGGTCTGCATAAGTAATTGCATCACATCCTAGCAATCACATCCCCCATGGTCATCCATGTGGTCCTCAAAAAGCTTTTAGTAAGAGTGCAAATGTTCCCATATTAGCTATGGTCGCTCCGGAGGTGAAACACAATGCAGACGCCAACACAGAGATCACCAAGACGTGTGCTGTGCTGGGCTGCGAAGATTCCAAGAACTTGGAGGAAGAGTCGTTTTTCAGGTATTTTATAACTAGAGAAAATGTAAAACTTTCTGATAACCTAAAGTTTTTAAATGTCCTTTGGTTTGAAGGCGTTACGTTAGAGCCCGTGTTACAAAATAAAAATAAATAAATAATAATAATAATTAGGTATTGCCAGAAAATGGTACAAATGGATGTACAACTTCTGCACTAAGCGAAACTGCTTGTGTTGCAGAAATCTGGTGGCAATTAACATAAGCTAAGATTTTACAAAGCAAAGCCTTAATATTTACTAAGTACAATAGAAGTTACGCTAAGAGTATGATCTAGGAGTTGGTAAGTCATAATTACTGAGCAACTTCCTTTTGACCTTAGCATCTCGTAAGGGAAAGGGATTAATGGTTACAAATTTAGATGAACTGTCTTAAAAATGTTCATCATTGTATCCATTTTTTTTTCTACAATTATCACAACTCTTCTCTACTCTACGTTTGGGCCTCCGGTATGCTCACTCACTCGGCGTAACACACCGCTGTTGCTGGTTCACGCCAGTCTTCTGTGAGGCCGTGGTATCTCCAGTCGAGCCTGCTCATTCATACCGAACTGGGGCTCTCGGTTAAATGTGTATAGTATAGTGAGTTTACGCTGTCCCCAGATTTCCGGAGGACGCGAACCTAAGACAGATATGGACAGACCTGACCGGGCGCAACAACTGGACGCCCACAGACTACTCATACATCTGCATCCAGCACTTCGCCGTGGACTGCTTCAAATGCGACGCGTCGAACGAGATGGTGCTCATAGACGATGCGGTGCCGTCCCTCAAGTTGCCCAGACATGTTTTAGAGGTGGGTACTGTAGTTCAGCCGTGTCATATGCAAATGTAATAGACATTCTTTATTGCACAAAAATAGAATACATGAGTGAAACAATAGCAGGAAACAGTACAATAAGGCGGTCTTTTCGCTTGTAGTGATTGCTTCCAGACAACCTGTAGATAGAGGGAGGAGAACAGCGTATTGGTAATTTTGTTGAATAGCTTTTACTACTGATTAAAATATGATATAGTGCCTTTGACTGCCACGTTGGCGCCTTAGTTAGTGGGTTGCACTTAAAAGCGACGGCTGCGCTTGCGGTCCCAGGTTCGATGCCCGGGTCGGGCCAAAATTATTACCTGAGTTGAGTTTAGTCATCTTTGCGTGATTACATAGCTAAAATACAGTTGCCTGAAAATTCTTAGATAAAATCGTGTAATAAGTTACATAATCTTATACTTTTAAAACAGAGATCTTTTCTTCGATGTGTTTCTTTTATCACATTTTTCTCCGTAAGTGGTTTTGGTATTTAACGTCGTAACGCCCAAACAGCAGACACAATGGAAAATCAATTGTTTTATGCCTTTTAAAAGGCTTTTGGGTCTTACGACGTTAATGGAATTATGGCGGACGGAAAAGTGTTGGAATTCACAGGTATATAGGAAAGTAACACTGTCTGTCTGTTACTCTTTCACGCCAAAACTACTGAACGGATTTGGTATGATATACAGATGGTCTAGAGTCTAGACCCTGAGAAAGAACATAGGCTACTTTTTATTGCGAAAGGGGGGTTAAAAGGGGACCTCCCCGTGTGTCGAAGTTCGCAATATTATCGAAAATCGATATAATTGCTACTTTTGAGCAAAAGTGACACATCATAAAATATTTTTTGTCAAGGAGTACAATACTTAAAGTTATTACGATGAATTTTACATTAGGATCATCACCTCATCAAGGTACCATAGTAAACGATTTCCGCCGCCTATAGCCACCTGTAACAACCAGTGAAATCACAAGTGCGCTGCCCAACATTTAACCCCATTTCGCAATTGGACCTCCACCCTCACTCGATAAACAGCGCAGGCGCTGCTTCACGCCGGTTTCTATGAGGGCATTTTTTGAAAATCGCATTAAAAAGATCAACTTTTCATACAAAGTTGGTCACGTGACTTAGTCATTTTATATGGGGAGTTGAAAAAGTCGACGAATTGCCAAAAGTCGTTCAAAATGTTTATATGTACAAAATGGTTTCTAGAAGTAGTGATGTCTTAAGATACCGTCTGTATAGTAATATTAGAATTCTTTTCTCTAATCTACGTCCAAATTTTGTCCAATCAGGTGGAATACATAGAAGAAGAAACCTTCGACGAGGAGGATGATGAAGAAGAATACACTGACATGGAAGAGCTGGACGAAGAAGTCTTCTCCAAGCCCGTAGTTAACGGAGACGTCAAACAGAAAACAGATAAACTGGACACGGGAGTCGATAACATAGAACTACTGAAGCTATTCTCAGAAGTCCAGAGAATGCAGCGACAGTCCGTAGCATTAAAAGACAAGTTAAAGAGTAACATGAAGATACACAATAGGCAAAATAGATTCTTGCACCGGATACAAGAGATAATTGAGAGGAAGAAGAAGATTCTTGATCAGAAGAGAAAGAAAAAGGCAAGGATCTTGCTATCGTTACAGGACAAGATAAACGAAGATATGAATGGGTTAGTTTTGGCGATGCCGGTGCGACAGACGGATGACTTGAAGAATTTCGCGCTAAGTATCTACAAGTACTCGCCGCAGGCATATGTCTATATTAGGAATACTTTAAGAACACTGTTGCCGAGTACGGATGTGCTAGAGTCCTGGATGAGCGCGGGGTATCAGCCCAGGAACATGTTGTCGAACACAAACCTGATCAAAGTGACCGCGGAACAGACTGAGAAAGAGCTATCGTGTAAGGTGACATTAGGTTAGTAGTTAAGTTTAAATCGGCACATGTTCTACTTTCCAATAAAATTAAAAGAGACTCAATGTTTTTGAACAGAATCGGCCTTTTATTATCAACACCTTGATACTAGGTTTTTTTAACTTAAGCCCTTTTATTACCAAACTGAGACTAAGTACATAAATGTCACTTTCATTTTGTGACTTTTATAAAAGTGACAGCATTATTAAACTGTCGTCGTGTCTTCTGTGTAACGTTTTGTAACAAGGAACGTCTACCGATGTTTAATATTAATAAGTTTTACATTATGAAAGCATACAGTTACAGTTGTCATGTTCAAAGACGTTTAAACACCTAAAATAACGTAATAAGATGTGACTGGATAAAACATGGCGAATTTGTGTTGTTAATTTTATTGGTTAACTTTGGAGCCGCCCGTCAGCATTCATTACAGGCGAGGCGAACGTTAGCGCCGTATATACAGGCTGCCCTCTATTTAATCAACATCAATTTTTCACCAGCCTGTTGCGTCGGATCCGCTAGCACCGCCATGTTTGAGGTAATTCCTCGCGGACGGCACAGAGGGCGTGGGCGGTGAATGATTCCGCGAGAAAGGGAAGGTAGATGTATACAGAGACGGGCTGAGCCAAACAAACCGCTCCGGCTAGTGCCGTGATTCTCCTCGCGGGAGGTGCTTGTCAGCTAGGCGCCCACCGGACCTCGCGCGTCAACAAAAATAAACCCATCTGTTCAAATAACGTGCAAGTTTTTATTATTTCCCACCCAAAAACAAACGACAAAGATGTGTGTGTGTGTATACTAACGTATGCCCCTATATCGCAAAAGGTTTTAAGTTCAGTTTCTTATTTTTGTGTTTGCAAAGTGGTTCAGTGGTTTTGTTTTCGTTCCGTGTATTGTGACTGGATTTGAGGACTCGATTATGCCGAATGCTTCATAAAAGGTACGCAACAAACTGTCTATTTCCGAAACGGGAAGGGATTTATTTTCGTCTGTTTCTTGTAATGTGAATTGGAAGTCTAGAACGGCCGCTAGTCGCCAGTAACTGGACTTTCGCAATCGCTATTCCACTTGCGTGTGTTCATGCCTTAAAAGTAAAACAGTGCCATAAGCGGACCACGACCGATCGGTATTGGGATACGTGTAAATTTTTAATGTTCGCCATTATGCGCTATAAACAATTACAATTATAATAAACACGTTTCATTCGAATCATGCGCCGGTATTTCATTTCTCTTTCGACATTTATGGGTTCAAAATTTCTAACGACATTCAAATGAAAGTGCTTTCTTTTGATGACTTGATTTAATTGTAGCATTACTATTTGCATAGAAATAGGATGCATTTGCATCAACTGCATTTGTTTTCACAGAGAAAGTCTTGTCAGGTTAAAGATTGTCTGGTGTTCTTGAGATAATAAGAGCGATTGCAGAGGTCAAGAATAGGATGACCTGCGGTCGGGCTTCCTCTCTCTGGTCAATTTATCTTTCCTTTGTGGTCACCGTCGCCACCAATTGACGGTTTCCGAACGGTGTCCATCCATCACTGTACCCTCCGTCTATTTTAGGAAACTGTTTTTGCCTTCGGCGCAATTAATAATCTGAATACGAAATAAATCATCACACACGTAGTTAATTATAACGGAACCGTAGAAAAGATAGGAAAGATTATGAGTAATGTTTGTTTCATTTAAAGATATGCGGCAAATTAATGAAATTAACATTTTTGTCTCATGTCAAAAGAAGGCAAAAGATATGGGATATTTAAGGGACAATGAAAACATTAAAGATGAGATTAGATTGCCTCAGTTTGATGCAAGTAAAAATAACCATTCGTTAAAATTTGTGCTATGGCTGGCGTTAAAGTTTGTGCTATGGCTAATATAGTATAAAGAATTTAAATAGTTTAGTAGGTAGGTATAAAATACGATACGCGATCGGCTGTGAGATCCCTTCGGATTTTTCCGAAGGACTCGGAAAAGGAAACAAGTAAAGCTTAAACAACTAAAGTGCATCAAAAAAGGAGTGTAATTTTTAAAAAGGTTTTAAGGGCTTAAAAGGCCGGCAACGCATCAGCAACCTCTCTGATCTCGCAGATGGGCAGCAGTGATTACTTACAGCAGGTGACCCGCTTGTTCGTTTGCCGCCTCTAGCCTATAAAAAAGGTCTGCAAAGCACTTCAGTCCTGTAGGCTGCATTAGTTGCTTACCAACAGGCGAACCGCATGCTCGTTTGCCGTCGTTATATAAGTAGGTAAGTATTATCTCACTTAGTCACCTAATGCGGATATTTTCGCAGAATTAATTACCGCCAACGCAGGCCAACACTCGTGAAGTGGTTAAAGCAAGACGCTGTAGCCTGTATTGTTACTAGTTCAATGATCCCACAACTAGACAATGGGTTAACGTCGATTCTTATCGAGGCTCGACCCAAACGGCATCCATGGACGACTATTACTTACATACATTTGTTAAATTTTTAAAAGGAGGACGCGTAATTGGTTTTTGGACGTAAGTAGCAATGTTAGTGTACAGACAGCCAGACATCAAGTTACCACAATCTGTCAAATTTCCTCACTTGATATTCAACCTAATGTGTTTGACAGTAAGAGGAGAGCCGATTGAAGAAATTTGACACTTTTGTATACTTTGATGTGTGGCTGTACGTACTTTATTGGACAAAAGGTTGCGGGATTTGAACAGTATTATTATAGTCATAGTAGGTTATTGCAACATGTTGGTTAAACAATGATGTAAATTACATAAGTTGACACCCGTAAACATGGCCCTGTTAGGGCATCGCATTATGAACACAACAGAGTACAACACAGATTATTCTTATTGGTAATTTAAATGTTTCAAGAGGAGCATCATTAAGCTAGATTCTTAATACAGATACAGACAGAGTTATAAATCGCATACAAGTAAACAATACGAATGTAATTTAGTACGTACAGACAGTCGATTCTCACCTTGATGTCAAGTGCGGCTTGTAGATGGTTTAACAGATTGTGGTAGTTAAACTAATGTGTGGTTGGTTACAACTGAACGTGATCTGAACAATGCAAGTTTCAGCCGACAGATGTTTTGTTGCATCAAAATATCTACTTAAGGCTAAGGATCGCATTTTCAAAAGTCAAAACCAAAAATGTACGAAAGGTACGAAAAATTTACTATCATCTGATAGCAAATATCGAACTCTCCAGGATGAAACGTCGTAAATGCCATTTTAGCTAAGGATGAAACGGGGCCTGCCAAAATGACTTACGGCGTTTCATCGGCTAAAATGGCTTTTACGACGTTTCACCGTGGAGGCGTCAATATGTTCGTACCTATATTCGCTTCGCTTTGCGCTTTCCTAATATCCTTAACGCCTACGACAAAGCCTGGTTTACACGTGTTACAGGCCTGTCGGCCGAATAAAAAGGTTGAAGTGAAGATTAAATGAAATAATGTCAACATGATTTCACTTCAAGAAATGTGAGTTACTGAAATAATCCTAATCTAACAGGAATCCTAGAGATCAAATGGCTAAGAATGTATATAAGGATAAGCAAAGATAAAGAGAATATTAAACAACTAGTTGCCCGCCCTCACTTCGCTTCGGGACCGTAATTCAGAAATGAACCAATAGATGGCGCTGTGTCTAATTACATCGCGCAAGCGTTTCGTGTTTTCGGTTTACCTATAAGCCTTGTCATTGTCTATAGAAGTTATCTCTTTATAAATAGTAGGTATAGATATAAAATATACACTTCAGTTGAAAACCATTGTCCAGCAAATGTTTCCATAGAAAACTACGGCCGAACGAACATCAAAACAGCAAAGATGGCCAAGAAATGTTTCAAGACAAACTTCCTAAGCAGGGAGACAGAACAAAGATTTGTTGTTACAAACATTGTATCGACACAAGGACTGTTGGAAAGTCAAATGTTTACAACACAAGCAGAAGTCGGGAAACAACTCAAATTTAAGCAGAACTTGTTCATAAGGTGCAAACAAAGCTTAAGGACTCAATACGCCAGAAAATTCTATGACATGTCATGTCTGATGGCAAAAATCGTCATGTTGCATTGTAGGTAGACAGGAACATTTAACTTAATAAGTCATGTTACAACACCCCGTTGTTAGTACCGGTCCGTAATCTCAGGGTCCCCTGGGAGACCCCCAGGGGAGAGCCCCACATTATCTAGCAGACTCCCATAGTCCCATCAGACGGGTGAGCATAAGGCGGCTCTGACTACAAAATAAATTGATAATCATCTATCTACCTGACTACCAGCGCCGACGTCGGCTCAGGAGCCGCAAAATGCCGCAGGCTCAGAAGCCTCCAGTAAATTAAAAAAAATATCAAAAATTAATTGGTGAACTTTTCCAACATAGCTCGGGTTAGTGATTACCTACTGCGCGTGTCCTATAGAACATTACATAGGTATTAACATTTTGCACTGTCTACGAAAAAGTAACCATAAAAAGAACGGAACAGTAACGAAATAGTCACTTGCAAAGGTGTAAAGAACTCCAAGTCACCGCTCTTTCTTGACCTTGAGTCAGCTATCTGAACAAGAATCTTACGGCATTTACCCCACTTAACGGTCACTCCACAAATTCAAATTTTCTCAGTAACCGTAGTTTAAAACGCAGCTATTATCATTTGTTGAAATGACTTCAGTATTCTTGTACGAATCTTTCTGGATGATTTGCTAGAAATTGTCCGAGATTTGAAGAGGGAAAAGAAATTTGATAAGATACTGTACGACCAGAACATTCAGGTATCTGCGTTCTATTTCGTCTTTTTGGGGTTGGGGTCTTCAAAAGGAAAATAGGAACTTATAGAATCACTTTGTTGTT
Source organism: Cnaphalocrocis medinalis (assembly GCA_014851415.1). Taxonomy (NCBI): domain Eukaryota; kingdom Metazoa; phylum Arthropoda; class Insecta; order Lepidoptera; family Crambidae; genus Cnaphalocrocis; species Cnaphalocrocis medinalis. The sequence goes on along the minus strand of CM026284.1, from coordinate 16,075,903 downwards.
CGTTTGTTTGTCCCTTTGGTAGATAGAGGCACGTAGAGCAGAGTCCCACTGCAGAGCAAAGGCCTCCATCATAGAAATCAAGTCATCGCATCTATGTTGGGATTAGGCTTAATCACCACGCTTGCATAATGCGCTTTGGTTATCATCACTCGAACAGTCAAAACACTATCGCGATGTAGTCGACACCCAGCGCTATCTATTGGCAAACATTCGAACTAATAGCAAAATCCCGAAACAAAGTCGGTGCGTGCACTAGTATTTTACTAGAAGTTACTTCTCTATTTTATTTCACATTCCTTTACGTAAACCGACCAAGTGTGAAAATAATAGTTATTACGATGTCGGCAAGTCGGTCTGCGAGTAGATCGGCCCGATAGCCAGCGTAAGGCTTAACGTTTTGGTAATCGGTACAAGAAACTACATTACTTAATAACTAAATCACGCCGTATACGTCACGTTATAGTGTTGCCAGGTGTCCCGATTTTCGCGGGACGTCCCGGACTTCAGAGGTCTGGGTCTGGGGACGTCCCAATTCATACTTGATCAGGACGCCAAATGCAAGAGGGTAGGTACCTACTTCCTACAACAAAAATAACTTATAACTTTAAAAAAGCTATAAGTAGGTCTTACTCTGCTGTATGATTAAAAAAAAATGTTTTCCTCTATTAGTATTGTTACAGAGGGGATTAACGACACGTTAATTAAGTTTAAGAAATTCTAAGCACATAAACATACGTAATCATGGTAGGTAGTGCTTGAAGTTTCGGCTGCGTAACTAAAAAAAATGACCGGATCCTAAATCCTGATTTTTTGATCTCATGTAGGTACCGATTTAAAACAAATTGGACCTAGCAACACTAGTCACACGTCACAAGTTTAATCGGAGAATGTGTAAATCAAGTGTTGGATTAAATCTTAACCCCGCGGGATCCGAGTTAGGTTTCGTTGAAGTTCATCGGGAGAAGTTTGTATCTTCGGCGCTGCTGGGGCAAGATAAGGAACAATATTAAGACCCCTTGTTTTTTATAAAGATACGTCTTTAGGCAACCGTATTTTCTTTTCGGAGGTAGGTATATTCTGTTCGTAAAAGTCGAAAATGACTTCAATCAAAGTAAATCCGACCAATCTTGAATGTAGATACAAAAACCCAGAATACCCAGACCGAAGACAACTAGGAAAATGTAGTTTCCTAAATTGACTTGACCGGAAATCAAACCCGGGACCTTTCGCGCTTCGGGCGAACACCTTAGCCACTGCGCCATCGAGGCCGTGGAGGAGTATGGAATTGTAAGGTTATAAAAGTCGTGTCTGGTCAATGTATGAGATGTGTGAATTTTATGATCGAAGCTTCGTCCACTTGTCGAAGTTGACAATTCCTGCATTTGCTCAGCCATGGTTTTGTATCGAAGGAACAACTGGACAATAAAATGAACTCGTAAAAATTCTGCCTAATCTCACCAATAGCTATTAACTTTGTAACCCAATTTCGAACTGGTTTTGTGTACAGATTTCAAGGCTGTCGAGAAGACATCCGGTCAGCTCAGACATCGCCGATTCGACGATCGCATGACAACTTCGAATAAAAACGTGCATACTTAAATCAATTGAAGAAGCATTGGTGGTGTAATGTACTAAGTAGTTGATGCATAAGAGACGTTAACGATCAATACTGCAACTTGGTTCGTGTTTGCTTTGAGTTAAAAAGTCGGAAGTGAAGATTTCACATATTCGAACGTAACTAGGTAAACTAACGTGTTTTTTTTTTCAAAACTCGATGTTAGATACAATGTTCTGTTCTTACATTGTTACCCGCGTGGATTTCGTTTCATACATACCGTAAACGAATCTGTAATTTTGTGTTTATTTTCTCAAATGCTTTTAACTTTCTTAAAACATCATGATTTCTCTATTTAAAAGGCAATGTTATGACAAAGATAACGTTTATTTTGAGAACTGCTCTCAAAATCAAGAAGATTTTGACTGTGCGAATGTTTTTAGGGCCGGTTTTTTGATCCGTAGTTAGGTATCTTTTGGTATTCATTCATTCACTATCGTTAACTTTGACAATTGGTTAGAACCAATGGTCAAACAGCTTATTGTTTGTAAGATGACTATTGGTTAAGCTAACAATTTTTTTGTCGATATTTAACCATTACTTAGTTACCTTTTAGCCATTAAGTAGTTCAGTAAATGTTACTAGAAACTTTTTACTAACCTTAAACCAGACCAGTCGAGTTATCAGAATACTCCTACTGCTTCGAAATACCACGTTACACGGCTTACGATAGTTTCAACAGTTTTATTAGGTTATTTTATGATGTCACAGCCGAACTCCCGGGGGAGGTGTGTCGACACATTTAGTAGCGCTAATGGCGTAGGCCAAGCGGTATACCAAGTCCCGGCAGACCAATCTAACTACATAATATACCTACCTTCGATACTACTGTGGCACCCGGGGAAATTGGTAGGTATTAAGGCATTTCTTGCATAATCGTACCTACCTAATAGATGTCTGCTGTTCAATACAAAATAATCGAACATATCATACAAAAATATAAACTAACAGGACCTTGTTTTTAATGTCCACAATGTAACTTTCTAAAGGCCGATTTTTCGGACCGTAATCACAGAATCTATACTTAATATAATAAAGCTGAAGAGTTTGTTTGTTTGTTTGTTTGAACGCGCTAATCTCCGAAACTACTGGTGCGATTTGAATAATTCTTTTTTTGTTGGATAGTCCATTTATCGAGGAAGGCTATAGGCTAAATAACATTACTTTTCCACGCGGACGAAGTCGCGGGCGGCCGCTAGTACTTAATAGTAACGTACGAGGCTCTGGCGAAACACCCAACAACATGCATTGGACCAGCGGCGTGGGTTATGGTCCATTACCCCCCTATAAAAACTTATCTCCAGTATTATCATCACAAAAATATTTTTTAGGTTAGCTTAGAACAGTGACCGGCCAGGAAATCTTGAAATTCTCGGGCGAGTTTTCCCCTAACCCGTATAAATGACGTAGCGAACTAATTATTCCTGCCTTTACTTTAATGTCGCACTGTTCATGAACTCGCATTATGTTATGCTAGAAATTATCAGTCACGCAACCACTGGGCTAGTGTTGACTAATTATCGGTTGTGTTTCTATCGATTTTCTCATCGACAACCCTAACAATACCTACCTACTGCTACCTCTACTTCAAAACTTTGAAAGATAGTATAGTACATCTAAGTATCGATATTGTTTGCTCGTAGATTAATCTAATGTCGATAAGTTCGTTTAGCCCGCTCCACACTTATTCCGCGAACGTGAAGTATGGAGACGTTTCTGATTTAATTCGCGACTTCGCGATTGTTTTTAGGGTTCCGTAGCCAAAATGGCAAAAACGGAACCCTTATAGTTTCGTCATGTCCGTCTGTCCGTCTGTCCGTCTGTCCGTCTGTCACAGCCGATTTTTTAAATAAATAAATATTATTGTTTCTATAATCAAATGAAATCAAAATGTCTTTATTCAATTTAAGTCCTTTACAGAACATTTATGAATATCAAATTTATAATCTAGCGCTGATTCAGAAAGTCAATTTCTACCCAGAAGAATTGATTATATAATATTATATATCTTCAAATTGATTCGAGAAATCGAGACAAACATTGTGAAACAAGGCTTAGAGCCTTATACTCAAAGCTTAGAGCACAACTGCCGCACTCAGGGTCGTCATTTAACCTAAATGCTCATTGTCTTTATGTCTATTAAAATAAAAGTGACAAGTAATAACGTTTCAGTGCGATAGTTGTCCTCATATCCAATCTATCGATACATTTTATCGATATTCTGTCGATCAGTAACAACAGTGCTATGGACAGTGGCCTGGTTGCACAATCGCCTATATTGGCTTCGTGGAACCTTGGCGTGTACCGAATGACTATATTATAACGATTTTAAATCGTTTTTTCATACGGGCAAATGTATGTCGCCTCATACATGCGATTTGTAAGTCTCCAGCATGCATGTGATCGAGGGAATAATGCATTCAGTTGCTAAGTGTATGCAGTTCAGCGGGGTAAGTTGAATAACAGTTTCTATAGAATGCCCAGTAGGTAGGTATAATCTATATCTAAGTATACTAATTATAAAGAGGTAAATTCTATAGAAAGCGACAATGTTTATAGCCAAACCGAAAAGGCGAAACGCTTGTGCGAAAGAATCGACACCCAGCGCCATCTATTGGTACGGAGTGGAACTAATGTCCCGAAATGAAGTGAGGGAGGGTCACTAGTGCGTTATAAAACTCATGGAAAAGGAACGGCGTTTTCATGTTTTATTATAACCAATGGGACGATTCATTTTTCATAATATCTAACTAAAACAGTAATCGATATAAATACCCTAGATAGATGCAGCGTGAACGCGTTATAAAACAAAACAAAACAAAAGAACGCTATTTGATTTGGCATTTTCTTATTTTCAAACTAATTACTATGCAGTAGGGTCGATACTAAATTACTACATTTTGTCTCCGACCTCTGCATGTTCGAAATTCAAAATATCTATCTATAGCTGTACAACTAATAGAAACGCTTGGGATAACTTTTTCAAACGCTTTCAATATGGATTGGTGTATGTATTGATTTATCAATGGTCTAAGTTCACAAGTTGATTATATTTACGAGTATATCTACGTACAACATCTACAACAAACACATTGATTGCAATCATAACATCCTCTAAAGCGAAACGCGGTGTAATTGTCTACATCCTTACATTTCAATTAAATGTGAGTGCAGCAGTTATGCGCTGCTGTGTTTAGAACCAATGATTTAGAGACTTTATATTCAACCAGGATTAAAAGAAAGAAAGAATGAAATGGAGTTAGGTACCTATTTCATCGACATAGGTAGGTACCTAATCTCTTTAGAAAAAGTGATCCCCACAATGCGACGCGGTCATTCGTAGTTTTACAAATAGAATAATTTTGAATTTCGAATATGGCGTCTTGGTCGAAAACAAAATGCATAGTTAAGTATTTTAATTTCGATCCTAATCCATATTAAAAAACTAACAGTGAAGCACATCAAATCAAATTCTCAAGAAGTTGTCATAAGCGGCAAATATAGCAACAGATGTAGGTACCTACTCGTTACATTATATTGGTAAACTGATTGGCGAGTCTAATCACGCGCCATAGCGGATTGCTGGTCTGCGATAAACTCCCACAAGCCATCATAAGCGCTGCACAGTTATTGGCAAAGTATATAACATACATATTGCATGTAACTCGTTTAGGAATTTGAAAAGACTTGTATGGAATGCGAATTTTTGTTTTTGGAGATTTGGCACTATGGCCACAAAATCCTTGGCTTCCTTTCTGTGTCCATAAAGGACTCAGCCATAATTTTGAATTTAGAAGAGTTCGCTGACATATGCTAGGGTTGTTGCCCGGCATGAGTACATAAGCGCGCGGCCTCTACCATAGACCTCGACAGTTTGACAATCTTATGTCATAAGTTAGGATTAATGTGGTCGAAAAGGCGTTTTTGCCCGTTAGTGCGCATGCGTGAGTACATGACATATTTTAGCTCTTAGTGGGCAGACAGCCTTCTGTGTCAGAGTCTTTATTTTGTGCTATGGCGTTCGTTACATGCACAGAGATTGTCGCGATAAAGTGGTATGTGGTCTTGGTTCGATTCCCATCAAAGCATCCAATCCCATCAAGCAAAAGTAGGTTTGATTCGAATTTTCGGTAGATCGGTATCGGTAGATAGATCGGTTGATCACAAATCACCCGCATTAGGCAAGCGTCACCACGCTTGCGCACCATTAAACCTAGTCATATCATATCACAGTATCGATAACCTAACACCAGGAGAATCACATGTCTCCGGTACCCTCACTCACGCGACGAAACATAGCGCCGGCGCTGCCTCACGCCGGTCTTCTGTGAGGCTGTGGTATCACGCCGGTCAACCCAGCACATTCACGCCAAAGCGTGGGTCTCCCACTGGGAAGGATCGCGAGAGTGATCAGATCCGTAAATTCATCATCATATTAGCCCCGTAGTACGCATCTCTTCCCTTACTCTAATATAGCCGGTCCTGAGCTGCGAGCAGCGAGAGAGAGAGAGAGAGAGTATAATTACAGATACTAAACCGTATACTGCGATTTATTTGCCTTGGTGTATAACCCAAATATTGGCAATTTAATGATACGCGCTACAGACACGCCGACAATTTATTATCCATCGATAGATCACGGAGGGATCATAAATCATTTGATCAGAATTTGAGGCTGCCCATGCGTGCCTAGGGGGACATTCCAGATTCCAAGCCCCTCGTGAATCTTATGGGAAATTACATTGATCCCTTCGATGAGATAAAGAACCTTATTGTCACACTAGTGGCCAGCACTCACTTCGTCTCGTTACTTAACCAGTAACGAAACGAATCGTTACTTAACTTAGACCTACCAATAGATGGCGCTGGGAGTCGGTTACATCGCGCTAGTGTTTCGTGTTTTTGGTTACAAGCCTTGGCGAATACTATGAGATTATACAATATAGGTAGAAGATGAATGGGCCGGCTTGAGCGGAATCACACCACGGCCACAAAAGACCGCGTGAAGCAGCGACTGCGTCGTGTTTCAGGGAAAGGGGGTTAAAAGGTTGCCAGCGCATTTGTGACTCCACTTGTGGTGGTGTCTATAGGCGGCGGAATCGCTTACCATCATATAAGCGGTGATCCGTGTGCTCGTCTGCCACCTATCACATAAAAAAGAACATCTTTCTGTTGGTAGTAACACTGTGAAGCCAGAGAAGAATACCGGCTGCCTACATCGTAAGCTGAAAACTCGCACACATGCGCGTTTACCATGATCTCATATTATGGTTACCACAATTGGCAGATACAGACTATTGAAAGAAAAGAAAGAAAGAAACGGCATTTATCAAAACATTCACAGCAAAACAACATGACGAGACAGATAGGTAACAAACTATACGAAATGTGTAGACTTCCTCAGGAATTTGAGTCTAATTCTGAAACAATATTGCTCCAGCCCAACTCCAACTATTCCCTAATTACTTAGTCTGTGTTAATTGCAGGCAATCGTTCTTATCAGCTCGTCTCGTCATGTATCCCTGGCATGATATATAGGCTTAAGGGGCTATGTCGACGTAACTAGCGCCGCCAACCTATTTACACTGATTGTGGCGAAAATATGATATTTAAAAAAAAAGTAAAACATTACAGTCTTAGATGCTAATAAATCGGATTTTTCAAGATACAATACAATATTTTTAAGGCGCGACAAGTAACAATAATGTTCATTATTGCTAAAAGTGGCCGTTTTAGCAATAATGAACTTTATTGTTCCTTTTCACGTGTAAAAAATATTGTTTTGTATCTCGAAAAATTCGATTTACTTGCATCTAAGTCTGTAATGTTTTACTGTTTTAAAAATATCAAATTTTCGTTACAATCAGTGTAAATTGGTTGGCGGCGCTAGTTTCGTCGATATAGTACCTTAATATATTAGTACCTAAGTATAGTATAGTCCTATCATCCCGTGACGAATGCCTGCTGCCTAAGCTTAATGCCAGTATTAATGCTCAGATATCGTCGAACACGGAATGCGTACTCTCGGATATAGATCCGTATCCGTGGGGTATATGTACGAGCAGGGGTGTCGGGGATAGATTGGCTCAATTTATGAACTGCTTATAGTGGTATTAAATACTTTTCCTGACAAGTTTAAATTTGCTGTAGGCTTATAGATGCTATATAAAAAACAATAATTTATTGCTAATGAATTTAGTCCCTTTTGTGTAAAATTCTGGACATACATACATAGGTACTATATACTCAGATAGATTAATTATCTTTTATATCTTCTTCTTCTTCTATATTTATAAAGAGATAACTTACTTCTATGGACAACGACAAGGCTTCTATGTAAACCGTAAACACGAAACGCTTGCGCGATGTAATTGGACACAGCGCCATCTATCGGTTCATTTCTGAATTACGGTCCCGAAGCGAAGTGAGGGCGGGCCACTAGTGCTTTTATAAGTAGACAAGTTCTTTAAACTTTCGCTTTATATTTTCCTATATCATAAAAAAAAACCAATTATGTCCGGGATTTGTCCAGGCGGGGAGACGATGAGCGTAAGGAACAGCTTAGCATCCCGGCAAACAGAATATAAGGATGGGATAGGACCTCAATACCTACTCAGTTGTTTATTGCATTCCACAGTAGCCGTAAAGCCTATAAAGGGTGTTAAAAAAATTGTAACTCTTTAGTGAGCATAGAAAGAGCCCCTTTGTCGACGATATTAAGTTTTTTGTTTTAAGGCTTGCTCTTGGGCACTATTAAGTAATTCTGCCAACGTCAATTCACCAAAGAAACACGTGAGGTTTTGTTGACATTGACCGGCGATTAGACTTGTGTCTCTTAATTGACTGAGTTCTTTTTAAGGCGACAAAATTTCGCATACGAGTATAAGTACTTACCTATCTGTGAGCATTTCACTATCGTGTGGTTAGTGATTACAAAATCAACATGATAAATAAAGTCCAAAAATCGTTACAAATTATACCAAATTTACCACAGCAAGTCTCTACCTCGAGGTGTCACACAAAACCCCAATATGGTGTTAATACTTCTTAAAGAGCTAAAATATTATAAAGTTATCGCAAAGTCCCACACGGCGATATTAATCCTCGCAAGCTGTGATGGCATTAGCGACACGGTGTTAGTGTAGCGATGCGCAAAATAGATCACTGAAAAGATAATTGTATATCATTTGGATCTTCAGATAAATCACACTTTTATATCTTTAACTCATTTCGCTCTTTGAAAGGAAAGTATGATTTACTTAGTTCAGTCCGTACTGCATCAGTCATTAAATGAGTTATTTAGAACTCTTATATCTTTAACTCATTTAAGTAGCTCACGAAATAAAAGTATGATTTAGGTCGTTCATTCTGAATGCTTGTTGTGCCTAATTATAAAAACAATTTCAAGGTAATCATTTAGCTATGAACAATTAAAATAACCTAGCATTAATTTTAAAATCGTATTATTTTTTCAAATCATGATAGAAAATCTCTAATCACACGCTCGCAATACAAACGGCGCACTCACTCACTCAGCACATCTCTCTCGTTCGTTCTTACATTGCATTCTTCATATCATACATCTCAATCATTCTAATAACATTTTACTACCAAAAAGAAATTAAGATATATTTGAGATGTGACTTGATGAGCGAGTGACTCGCTCATTTGGAAAGATATATATCTTTTATATCACTCACTGATGTGTTATACGAGTCTAGTCCGTAGCTACGCGCACGGTAAACTAATGAAACATCGGAAATTCCAAATTGGCCGACAACTAACAAGCAGAAACTGTAACTAGTTTTCGGCGATAATTCTGTCGTCGGCGACTGTGCTGTGCCGAGATAAATCGCCTTTACACCGAGATAGGGTTGCCGCTAAATACTAATATTATGGCCAGGATGGCGCATTTAGCGCATAAAATTTTTTTAACGCTTCCGGTAGTCTAGTGGTTTAAGTACCGGGCCGTGCTTTCGGGATCGGGACCCCGAACAAAAAAAAATGTGTTTCGATTTTTTCGAAAATAGCTCGGGTATGTGATCACCAATCCGCATTAGGCAAGCGTGGAGATGATGATTAAGGCCTAATCCCATAATAGTAGCGATGACTTGATTTCTATGATGGAGGCTTTTGCCCTGCAAGGTTTCTTGGATGCGTGACCGGCCAAATTAGACGGTATCCTACTTGCTGCCACATTAGAAAGTGGTTTTTTCATCGTTTCCGCGTTTCTTTTAGCGTTATCATCATTTCAGCCAATAGACGTCCACTGCTGGACATAGGCCTCCCCCAAAGTTCTCAACACAGATCGCTCCTGTGCCACCCGCATCCAACGGACTCCCGCGACCTTCACTAGATCGTCGGTCCACCTGGTGGGAGGTCTGCCACGGCTGCGGCCTCCTGCACGTGGCCTCCACTCAAGGACCTTTCCACCCCAACGGCCGTCTGTTCTCCTCGCAATGTGCCCTGCCCATTGCCACTTCAGCCACGCAATTCTTTGGGCTATGTCCGTTATTGTATTGTTTCGGTATTAAGATCTGACAACCCTAGTGGTAGTTACATTACAGTGCGTTGGGTACACAAGGGGTTGGCACAGCAATCAGTAGATGACGAGCTACTGCCATTTGATCATTCTGTGTTTGCCTTTCTGTGACAAGTTGACTGCTATTTGGTGGTTTACTAAACGTCCGGTACAGTCACGTGTACGAATAAGTATACACCCTCATTCAAATATAAACCTTATTGCCCCGGGTATTAGAGTGTGAGGTGTTTACATTTTATAGCAAGGATGGTCATCTTCTTTTACTGTTATATATTATTATGTAGTAGGTTTATCAGTAAAAGAATATGGTAGCTGGTGGATAAGAACACGACTTCCATACGAAAGGTCGTAGGTTCATACCCGAGATAGCACTGCTGGATTTTCCATAGACTTAGGAGTTACTTAGTACGTACAGCTACACAACAAAGTATACAAAACTGTCAAATTTCATCGATCGACGCTCCTCTTACTGTCAAACACATAAGGTTGAATATTGATTGAGGAAATTTGACCGATTGTGGTAACCTGATGTGTGGATGTCTGTGCCTATACCTAACCTACCCTCTTAGTACCTTATTTACTTCCACGAACAGTTTCATCAAATTTTAATAAAATTACGAGGAAGAATGTTATTAAATACAAAGGATGTAGGCTTTCAAAACGTAATAATATAATATATTCAATATCTGTGTTTATAACGTTAGGTTTAAGTACTCGTAGTAGTAATGTTTTATATAAGTACGTATTCCATTTTAAATGGAAATGGATTTAAGTTAAGCCTTAATTGGTAATAAACATAAAACTTTTTGTTGCTTATTATAATGACGAATACGGATACGGCACTTAAATGTATAGATCATTAATCTTCTTTTATTTCTATTGAATTTTAGCTTGTAAACGTAGTAGATAGTATCATCTATTAAATGTGCCTTGCGGTGTCACCCGCGTCATTAGGGAAAATAATTATCAACAGTAAAAATAATAAGTATTCACAATTTCAGAAGTAAAATAATTTGATTTCATCGATTTTCCCAAGGGAATAAAATTTTCTCGCAGTGTTAAATAGTCCTAGCGCCTCGCAAGCTGCTGTTGCGACTCCGCACTTATTTGTGAACTGGGCGACCCATTTGCGCGATGTAGTCTACGCCCAGAGCCATCTATTGGTACTGTTTGAAACTTTTATCCGAGCGGGTAATCGAAATCCAGAACATACTCGTAATGCGTTTGACTCAAAACTTCTCGATGCCTTTCATGTCGACAAAGACAGACGCCGATGAAAGAATGTGGTCAAAGAAAAAATAATTCAAAACAAAACAAAAGGAGACCACGACCCTCAGTCATGAGGTTTACGATGCGAGGAGGAGGAATCCAAAATCCCATCAAAAACGTAAATGTGAAATGGGAGCCAAGTTCAAATTTTTTAAAGTTTTATTTGTCGAGTTCATCGTCAAAAGAAATGATATCTATAATATGCGGGTGAAACGCGGTTCGTAGCTAGTTCTTAATAATGCAATGTCCATATATGTTTCTTAGTGCAGGCACAGCAGGTGTCTACCCGCATCCACATTATCCGTAGCCATTATCTGCGTTTACTTACTGCAGTCACAGAATAGATAATAGTACAAGCTGCAGTGTTGCGTGTTACCCTATCGTGACTTCGACTTTACTAGAGACTAAATGCCTCTTAAATTAAACCGCTTCTTCTATTGTCGCTGAGGTATTTCAGTTAATTACTTTTGACAAATGGGCTACTGATCGGAAATACTATAAATAGTATTGTTGTCGAACAATGATGATGAAAATGGAACGTTACTTGGCCTTGACCACTTCCACGGCTTATTTTTATAACGTTTGAAACGATTTTGGCTTTGAAACACAAAGTACCTAAAAAGGTTCATGCTATTGAAAGTGATCGGAGCTGTGCAATTTAGGGTCAACGTCCTCAAAAATTACATTAGTATGGTGGTTTAAGTACCGGACCGTGATTTTGGGATCCCGGGTTCGGTTCTCGGGTCGAGCAAAAAGTAAGAACGATTTCGAGTTTTTCGAACATAGCTCGGATTTGTGATCACCAATCCGCATTAGGCAAGCGTGGTGATTAAGCCATATAGCAGCGATAACTTGATTTCTGTGATGGAGGCCGTTGCCCTGCAGTAAAACATATATCAGCATATACAACTGTGCTGTGTACTTTACTTTATAATGTATTTAGATAGGGACGTAAATAATTTTTAATAGCACAACGGAACGAAAAGAAAAATTTTAATAAAGATTTTTTACACGATCTATTTCTGCTAGTTGTACCTCTTTGTAAACAAATTATATTTTCATTTAGATTGTTTGTTTGTCCCTCGTCATCTGAATTATTTACGCCAGGCTAGTTCTATTGACAAATCGATGGCCTACTTTTTAAATCGTCCGTTGTAGAGCCCGTTTCATTAGGTCTCTATGGGTTGGTCGCTCACAATTCCGATATTTATTTAAGTTTCCAATTTCGATATCGAATTATCTATTTCATTTGAGTAAGCTTTATAAAACCTATTCAATTGAATGCTCATATTTTGGTTGGAGCCCGGGGTACGCTTACATAATCCAGGATATGGGGAGTCTAGTAACGAGGGTTTTTGCAATAAATGCAAAATCCAATAGATGGCGTTACGTTGACGTCAGGTCCAACATTGACGACATTGGTTGTTTCATAACATAACTTCATAATTTTGACATGATACGTCAATTGTAAGAACTCGTTATTAGACCTGACGTCAACGTAACGCCATCTTTCAGATTTTTCATTTGCAAAAACCCTCATTACTATGACGCGACGCTCGTCTGACTTCCGCAACCCTTCAACAGGGGAACCAGACCAACTGAATCATGATTACACGTTTCAGTAACTATCCGAAACGTACAGATTTCTTTACGTTTAGCTGATGGTAGAAATACGCATAGGTATAGTTTGAAAAATCCAGCTCATGCTCGGATTCGAACCTACGACGCGTGGCTTTGATGGAACCTTTGTAATAACCTATCCATTGCGGGCTATCGCGTGTGAAAAATCCGCTAGATGGCGTACTGTAGAACTGAGGTCCACCGACTATCTACACGGTGATTGGTGATTTTTGTTGTGAGTTGTCAAAATTTCACTAAACAACCAAATACCACAAAATACATATTGACACAGAAGGCTGACTGCCCACTAAGAGCTAAAAATATGTCATGTACTCACGCATGCGCACTAACGGGGAAATACGCCTTTTCGACCACATTAATCCTAGCCTATGAGATTAGATTGTCGAACTGTCGAGGTCTGTGGTAGAGGCCGCGCGCTTATGTAGGTACTCATGCCGGGCAACAACCCTAGCATATGTCAACAAACTCTTCTAAATTCAAAATCAGGCTGAGTCTACCTTCTGTGTGTAATTATTTTGTGGTCTAACGTTACGCCATGTAGCGGAATTTTCACCCGAGATAGCCCGGTTGAAAATGCATATTCTAATAAGAGTAAAGCGCTAGATATTACTTTGTTCAGCATATCCGTAGGCTGCAATTTTATTAGCCGATCTAATAACGCGTTTATCGCAGCTAACCGTCGAATCATCCCCCGGGACGTAGGTCCGCAGCTAAGTACACACGAACACTAACATAATAATGTGTGCACAATACTATGAATAACAGTGAGGCATTCTATTATATAATATTTTCACTACATCACATTCATTAAACTGACTCTTGAGATAGGTAGCTCAAGCACCTGTGTTACAGATTTCAGAATTCAGAACCAACAGTGGGATTACAAATATACATATAATACTATTCTTTTGTAAATACATACTTATAATACATAGAAAACACCCAGACCAATACAAAGAGACATGTTCATGCACACAAATGTTTGTACTGTGCGGCGATCGAACCCGCAACCCTTGGCCCAGACGCAGCATTCACTACCACTGAACCAACCGGGTCGTCAATCTATAAAGCCATCGATATGGTCCTCCATATTCTGCAAGCTCCTGCTTGCAGTGCAAGGCCACAAAGACGGGTAGAGACCACGAGGCCAGTATGCGACTCGCTGGATCGACTTCATCAGAAAATCTACGCAGTCATCTGCAATACAGTTACTTCTGTACTGAAACCCAACTCATCATCATCTTCCTGCCCTATTCTCAGGTTAATTGGGGTCGGCGTAACATGTTTTCTTCTTCCATTCATCACTTAATACATCTATCTCTTTTTTGACCGTCCTCTGTTCCTCCACCCACTTACATTCATACTCATCCCTCTTTTGATTACTATGTTCTTCGTTTCTTCTCATTATATGGCCATACCAGGCACTCCAATCCAACAATTAAACGCCAAATGAGGACTGTATCTTTACTCCCTTTTTCTATACTGTAACTTATAGAAAGATCGTAGCAGACATTACTTTATTAATAAAAATACTTATCTAACAGTTTATTGTACGTGTAACTAGTTTACGTAACAACGCTAGTTATTTAATTACCCACTAACACGGAGAATAGTTCTCTTGTAGTAGGTATACTTGCTGTAGTACGGTACTAATTTAGTAGAAGTTGGGAATTTACGTCCTTTGATAAAGGGAATGGCCCAAATTGTATGGACGCACGGCTAGGACCATGTACATTTGTCCTAAATAATGGCTAATTAATTACTGTACTTACAACACTTTGTTAGGTACTAAATTGATAGTGTAAAAATATAGCCCATAGTCGGCTGTGTTTCGACAGTAATGATGCCAATACCTACTATCGATTCTATCGAAGTCAGTGGCGTCATCAATACCATTTGTGCCAACTTCGCTATCGATAAAATTGCACTTTTCAATACTATCTACAGTAGTTTATCGACAGTTTGATTAGTCGAGTAGTTCGAAGTATAAATATCGAAAGTTTCACTATCAAGAGTTTAGCAACACTAACTGGGTATATTTGCTGTGACTAGTTTGTGTATGTAGTTAGTTGCCTACTTTCGCTGTTTGGTGGCAGTAGGTATTGTATGTTATCTCATTTTAGTCACCTACTTGTTAACTGCGCGTGACTAAGGTAACGTTAGCAGTTTTTAAACTATTTTATACAGTTAAAAATATAAGTAGTAGGTGTAAAAATAAAGTATCAGCCTATATACTGTCCCACTGCAGAGCAAAGGTACGAAAAGGCCTCCATCTTAGATATTAAGTCATTTCAGCTATGTTGGGATTAGGCTTAATCACTTCGCTTGCCTAATGCGGATTGGTATTACAAACCCGAGCTACGTTCGAAAAATTCAGAACATACTTTTGCTCGAAAAGAACCCGGGACTGCGAGATCACGGCCTGGTAGTTACACTACTAGCACAACGAGTTGTTAAATTGTTCCTTTATTCGCACTATCACCCTATATACTGTCCCACTGCAGGGCAAAGGCCTCCATCATAGAAATGAAGTCATCGCTACTATGATGGGATTAGGCTTAATCACGCTTGTTCCTTTAATGAAATTGTATTTAATTACATCGATCGTGTTAGTGTTTACTGTTTTGCCTTACCGGTTAATGCTTAAGGTTTGTCGATGTCCATTAGAAATTACCTCTTTATAAATTGTATTTAGGTAAGATTACCATATGGTATGTAAAGCTGTTTTGTTGTAATAGCAAGACCATGTCTACACTGTGTAGATAAAACCGTCGTTCACCCCGGTTGTACTATTGTTATTCCACTTTTCAGTATTGCCGTACTGTAAGCACCCGCCATAGCGTGGCAACACTGAGGGCCGTCCAATTAGCCGGGTCGCCTGCTTCGTTACTCCGTTAGAAGTGTTGCCAAATGCACCACTTTTCCGCAAACGAATTTGTCGACTTTTTTGTTGAAACTTTATGCCAGATGGTCGGGTTTGTTGCTCGGAATTATAAAAGTACTAGCGGCCGCCCGCGACTTCGTACGCGTGGAGTTAATTATTGACACTTACCGTCATATTTTGGACAATCCACACAATATATTGTTATAAAATTGTAGCCTATGTGTTATTCTGATGTATAAGCTATATTGTGGTAAAGTTTCATTCAAATCCATTCAGTAGTTTTTACGTGAAAGAATAACAAACATCCATACATCCTTACAAACTTTCGCCTTTATAATAGTAGTAGGATTTAGTGAAGGTACAGTTTTAAAGTTGCCACTGTTCCTCAGCTTGTGAATTTTGACAATCGGTTTGGGCCTTGAGTTGAGGTATGAGGTTTGGGCTAAATGCTTTCGCCTGAGGGCCTACAATTAACTGGCCGGCTGGCGTATTTGGTATTGGCCCTGCCTCCATGTTTTTATATTTTGTGTTTCCTCTGTTGTCTGATATCTGTAACACAAGTGCTTAAGCTACTTTGTAAGGAGGTCAGGTCAATGTGTGAGGTGTTGTGAAAATTTATAAAAAAAACGTAATGGATGATCAAATTTTTATACCCGTCCCTTTTTCATACACTGTGCGTCTCTTTTGTTGTGCGACATGTATATTCTCGTTCGTTATAATATTGTATTATCGCGTCTGAAAATTCTGCTAGATGGCGTACTGTTAGACTGAGGTCCAACTTCAACGTCATTGTTTGTTTAGTGACATTTTGACATCTACTATCAAAAATTTAAACCAATCACCGTGTAGAGATGGGCCCCAGTTGAGTACGCCAGCTAGCGGATTTTTGACACGTAGCATTGATACATTATGTTATCGCAATTGCAGCGTAATCAAAAATTAACTAAACATATTTACTTCACCGATCAATAACCTTACATAAGCGAAATGTCGCAACTGCGTTTATCCGATCGTTGCACAATGCACATAATTGCAGCTCGCGGGTCCGCTGGAGCGTTGCGCCGTGCAATTTGCATAACGGCTGGGAAGTGCCTTTCCTCAAAACTGTTTGCTTCCATATCGGAATACGTTTGCCAGCAATTACGATGGCCTTCTATTGCAATGTATGCTTTTCATTTTTCTATTGCTGCCGTTTAAGACCTACCTCGATCACGTGCTAAGACACTATCTATAGCAGTGTTTCCCAAACTTTGTTATGCCATGGCCCGGTAATTTTCACACTGACCCTTCGTGACCCACTAAGTACCTACTTTTAAACTCAAGCTGGTTCCATTAAGGTTAAATAATACACATTTATTAATAGTAGAAACGTTAATTAGTACTAGGTACCAATATTTTGTTAGTGCGAAGTATGCAGCTGCTTCTTATTTTTTACCAAAGAATCCAAGTTAGGTATTAAGTACCTACGCATGTCATTAAAAATAAGGCGAAAATGTTGCGACCCGGTTATGTCATCATTTCAATGATCTGACACCGGGTCGCGACCCGACTATTGGGAAACGCTGGTCTGCTCCGACTTTTAATGATGGGAAGAGGCTAGGGATGTTATGGATATGAAATTTCGGTTACGGATTGGATACGGATATAGGAATGATTGTTATACCGGATACGGTTACGGATACGGATAATAAATTATTTCGGATTATCCGTTAGTTTCGGTTACGGATATTATATGTTTAAGGAATTTTAAAAGTAAAATACTAATAGGTAATAAAGTAGTTTTGTTTCGTTTTGGCAGGAATTACAATCAGTCTGTGAGTAATTATTACAGCTATTTAAAATAAAAATAATATAAATAATTATATTATATTGAGTATTATCTAAATTTTAGATGTTTTAGATCAAAAACACCTAAAATGAAAATGTAATAACAAAATTATTAGTTATACTGAATCAGTAATTTCGTATTAAAAGAAAATATTGTGTGTCGGCACTGGCAGCGGCCGGCCGATCAAAACAACTTGTCATAACGTGTCTCAATTAGGCTCCGCCCCTATCCGATACTATCCGAAACTTTCATTTCGGATTCGGTTACGGTTACGGATGATTTTTTATATCGGATATCCGATAGTTTCGGTTACGGTTACGGAGCTCCCTAACACCCCTAGAAGAGGCGTCCTTGACGAAGGAAAAAATCATGGCTACGGAATATAAGAAGAAGATTGCTGCCGTCCTCAGCAAAAGCAACTGTAATGCGTTAAGAAAGGGACGGATGTTTGATGCTTGATACTAATGGGGTTATGATACCCTATACCGTAAGAGGCAGTGGCTCTATCATTTATTTTTACGCGTCTATTGTCAATTGCTCGTAACTAATTTTAATCGCGTTTTAATGCCGAATTAAGTAAAAAAGTCAATCAATTAAAAATAAAAGTTTACAAGTGTCATTGTTTATCGATATTTTTTCCATAGGTTGGAACAGTGACCGGCCAAAAAACCTTGAATTTCTCGGGCGAGTTGTCCCATAACCCACTTATCATTAAGAATCACTCTTTGTTTTATTCCTAAAACGAAGAATCGTCATATTTTCAGAATTACTTACATTTACCAACTCATGTCGGTAAATCCTTTAAATCTAAAGATTTACCGTAGTTCGAGCTTTTACAGTAACATATAGATTAAAAGCCACGTATCTCCACGAGCTCCCTTCTATTTATCCTACGAGAAACATCTACGAATAAGTAATACTTCACCGAGATAAACATTACCATTCGATGAATCACGTAAACAAATGCTAAAACTAATCTATACGTCGGTTACTTGCTTTAATCTATTCAGTGGAGGTGCAGTTTAAGCTCAACAATTTAACTTGTAAATGCAGCGGCGACTGCAGTCTGCAAGTCGTTCTGGATCCGAGATTTATTGCACTGATATAGAATTGTGTAGTTCGTGAGTAGTTCACTAGACTATTTCTTCTCATTTACTCTTTTTTGTGCAATCTAGTTCAATAGTTCATTAAGTTAAGTTGATACTCAATATCTTTACTGCTTCCATATGTGATCCGTAGTGTAGTAGTAGTTTTGTCACTTAACAAAAATTTACAACTGTTCACTAGTAGGTAAGTTAACTACGTAAGTAATCAAGCGGTTAAAATTCCACCCTGTAAGGGCGCTACAATGTGATGCTTAGCTTAAATGATAAGTAGAGAGTAAAACGATACGTAGGAAGTAGGATCGATAAATTAAACAATCTAAAAAGAGATAAACAGTTCAAATGAAGACGAAACTACACAAATAGAGTTTGGGTTAGAGAGAGATAGTTGCATGCCATCCATAAACTATCATTTTCCAGTTCACGTTCAGTTCAAAGTGATCAGTAGTTTTGAATGTCTTCAACTCCATCAATGAGTTCAATCGAACTACTGATTCAAGTGAGCTACTGAACTGGAGGTGTGATTCAGTTCTTTTGAATAATAATTATTTTTTATCACTCTTTTCATTTGAATGAACTATTTCGGCAAGTCTACACTGATAGCAGAGTTGTTATAATGTTGTACCAACCGGGAGAACACAGCGTATTATTTACGTTCAGAAGTTGCAACCGAAGATTACGAAAATAAATGCCTCGTTTTCTCGTTCACGTGGTTGCTAGGTATTTTACCGCAATATTCGGTATTTTATTTAGCCATATCTTGTTTGTGGCCAGTATTAAAATAACTTTTATAAGAAAAAAACAAATGCGATTGCGAACTGTTGCGAACCGTTGTTTTTATCGGCCATTTTGAAAATGTGGGTTATTTTTTAATTATTGTGACTTTTTTAAACGTGGATCCATATTTTGAGAGTAATGCGAATATCATTTCCCTGGTTTTACTTTGTCGGTAAAACGTCGATTTTCTACTGAGATTCTTTATTGATCAATAAATTGATCAGCACAAAAACATTTTATAAACAACGATATTATTTTTTCAGCGATAATATTTTCTTATTACAAACCTTTTTAGAAATATTCGGTATACTTAGAGCTTGCAATAAATAAAATCATTATTGCATCGTTGATAGACAAGGTATTGCATTTTGATGAAAACAATTATGTAAGTTACGACGATAAATAAAAGTTAAGTATGAACTAAGTTGCAACAATGTTAAGTGTTTCAGTACTTCAATAGAGCATTGCGTTTTATGTCGTTATTAAGTTGTTGTTTACCACGTATCAAAGATAAGTGTACCTAAAGTTGATTACAGTCATAATTTGATAGGTTACATTACATTGCTTTGTTGAATAATCTCAGTATATCTAATAAAACTTAATTATACCTACTACATGTATGTATTCAAACTTATTGTATCCTACTTGGTTCTGAATTGTAAATTCAATATACCCACTGATAAACCTTAGTTTGGGACCAGTACAATGTATGTGATGTTGTCTCAATTTATTATTATTGATTTTTTTTATTATAATGAAAATGCCTACCTTGCCCCTGACATTCGTGGGAGGACAGAATCGTAACAGAAGTTGTAACAGAGCTGATTCTCGGAACCCATAGCTTGCCCCGGGTACACACTAGATGAGACGGCATGTCATAAAGAGAACAAAATGTGCGACTTGATGATATTCTGAGAAATAAATAAATTAGCTTTGTAACTTTATTACATCTTAACTGCTCGCGTAGTCGCGTGATATTCGCTTTAAAATTTCTGTAGGTGAAATTATTTTTTCAAAACTATACTTAATTATAACTAGACATATTGTTGCTCATTCTTAGCAGCTATACTTCATTATCTACCCCAAAATAAAGACACTTCCTAATTATTTTTGTGATAGATGGCAGACAAGCAAACGGATGACCTGATGGTAAGCGATTCCCGCCGCCGATAGACACCTGCAACACCAGTGGAGTCACAAGTGTGCTGGCAACCTTTAACCCACTTCACTTCAAGTCCAACAATTTGGGCCTCCGGTTCCCTCACTCACTCGACGAAACAGCGCAGGCGCTGCTTTACGCTGGTCTTCTGTGCGGCCGTGGTATCACTCCGGTCGAGCCGGCATTCATGCCCAAGCGTGGCTCTCCCACGGTTAATAAGAAGAACGCCCGTCTTCGTCATTTAAACGAACCCACAAATAAGTTTATTTTTTTAACAAATAAAGTACTTAAGTACCTAAACCTATTTAAAAAAAACCATTAGAGAAAGAAAAATATATCTGTTCCCCTCCCCAAACAAAGGCGTTCTTTACTATTATTATTAGATAGAGGTAGATAGACGTATAACTTTAGATCCCTTACTTACCCGGGATAAGAATAGCCGCACTTAAAAAGTATTTTCTTCTCACGAACTTCAGACAATAGACGACTGAGGAAAAAACTCAGTTCGTCACCAATCTAAAAATAGACTCAGTGACTTATGACACTTCCCGACAAAGACCTCATTGTGCCATTTTGACATTGAACAATTAACCGCTTAAAGATATAAGGAGTTTTAACGAGAACAAACGACTTATAGTTCGTAAAATGTATAATTTGTTTAGGCGAGTAGGGCGTACTGGGGACGCAAAACAATTAAATTTTGGTGTAAGTATATTATCTGTGTGTTGGTGCCAAATAAACTCTTTTCTATACT
Organism: Cnaphalocrocis medinalis; assembly: GCA_014851415.1. Classification (NCBI taxonomy): domain Eukaryota; kingdom Metazoa; phylum Arthropoda; class Insecta; order Lepidoptera; family Crambidae; genus Cnaphalocrocis; species Cnaphalocrocis medinalis. Next base: position 16,054,331 of record CM026284.1, on the reverse strand, counting down.
ATTCTAAATGTACATACTTACCTTAATTAATAACTATCTAGAGGTACTTGCTCGGATTCGAACCAGCGACCTCCCGTACGGAAGGTGCGTTCGTATCCACTGATCTCATTAACCACCATTCCCTACACCCCAAGTTAGTATAGCCTTTATTGACCACAAACAAAACAAAAAAAATATACACAAATTACCAGAACAGTAAATATGACGTCATAGTGCTAAATATTTATATTATTTATATTATATGTATATGAATTATTTGACACAATAAAACCGCCGATTGTATAAACATATTGATAATATCATTGAGTTCTTTTGTGCCATAACAGTGTCTATTTATTTAACTTTATATTTGCACAAGTAAAAATAAAAATACACAGAAAGTAACCGAATAAGAACGGTCATCGACGCATATAAAAGAACTTCATTGCATAATATTGAGACATTAAACGAAGTCTGTACTATTAGCAACAGAGGTAGATGCACACTTTCGATAGACATTGACCCTTATTGCTTAAGAAATACGAATGGAAGTCTGAAGCTACATCTTTAGCTGGCCGTACCTAACGGAAAAGGGTCTTTAAGATAGGAGAAGAAAGGATAAATACGAAATAAACAGCTATTCCGACGTTTTGCCGCTTTAAAATGTCAACGGAATAATATTGTGGGAGCGAAGGCATTTTTATTCAAAGAAATGAAAATCGAAAAGGAAGGAAAATCGATACGAGGACGTAGCATTCTAATTTTATCGCAGAATGTCTCTTTACATCACAGACTATACAAGATACTACGGATCTTTACCACAGAGGATTTAGTACTTACTCCTTGTAGGCGATGTATTTTTTTTTCTAGGCCAGGATGTAATGGCCAGTGAGCGTAGTCAGATTTTGAATTCCAATTTCAAATTATTTCAGATTCATGATCAAGCAAAGTTCATTGACCGGTTGTCGATATCTTTGAGTGGCGGTTACCGTTTATCATCAATGGGCCAAAGTGAAATAGGAAAGAAAAAAGTAGGAACTCTCGAAATGTAACAAACCGCAGAAAAAAGTCGCGGAAAACCATTTAAATTAAATTCTTACGTCTACATGAATGGCCAACTTTATACTATGTTATTGTCCCGTTTCCGGCATTATCGGCGATTGTCCCGTCCCGCCTGTCCCTGTCGGCAGCCGACGTCTGTCGGTGTATTGTCGGGACAGTGATTGATGAGATCTGCCGATACATAATATCAGTTGGAGGGCTGTACCAAACTGTAATGGACTCTTTAGATAGGAAAGAAGCTGGTTTTTCTTTTATTACATTTTGCGTGTCACCGCCGTCATTCATCTTTTCTTGGACAAGTCTCGATTTTTGATAAGTATTTTTATGAGGTAACTATGACTGAACGGAAAACTTTATGTTGAAGGGTTGGTAACATGCAGTAACTTAAACTTAGTAACATAAACTTTCATAGTAGTCACTAACATTAGAATAGTTAGCAACGAGATTGCTACCATGTACCTTATTTAGCTCAAAAATAAGTCCTTACGTGTTACAAAGCATTCTCACATGCAAGTACTGTCTAAATAGTCTATAGGATATAGTCAGTCATGCCATTATTACCTACACCTAGGCACAACTTAGGTAATAACGCACCTTATACCAATTATCTTACTTTATCACCAAAACCCTTAAAATTGGTCGCCAAGTTAAAGATACATTTATAGGATGCAAAATGCCATTGCGTAGATACAGTATCTATTGTATTTACTAAATTGAACCTTATTTGTCCTCCTTTACAGATGACTGTAATGTGTGCAATCATCGTTAAAACCAAAATGCATGTACTCTTAACTTATAAAATAGATTGACCCATTCCGTGAGGATTTTTTTCGCAACTTAAGTGCCAAACCCTAAAAATTGATGGCCTCATAAAAATCCTACAAGGTCCTTATTTCCGACCGAAACGACCTTTAAAATGGATTCCGGTAACCCTCATCAGCTACTGAAGGCGTCTTTCCCGGCTGGGTCCAAAACCGTCGCTTCAGACTCCAAGATACAGTTGAACCATAATCTGGATTTTTATAAGTTTGGTTTTAAAGGCCGGCAACGCATTCAGCGACCTCTCTGATCTCGCAGTTCATGGGCAGCGGTGATCACTTACCAGTAGGTGACCCGCTTGCTCGTTTGCCGCCTCTAGTATAAAAAAAATGCATAGGAGCGCTTCCGTTTGACCTTGACAACCCTAAGAAACTGACTAAATGGATCATGGATGGTTACGTGTAGATTCATTATCTCAACGAAGAAATATCAGGAAACTTCCAGGTGTCCTACGTCACGATATTTCCCCTTTCACTGCATAGCCCGCTGTATTTCTGGACCGAAATGACCTTCGAAACTTGAAGAAGTGTATTCCTTCTTCGGTTGGTAGCGCACTTTTGCAGTAAAGTGACAAGTATATTGATTGTTGCCTGGTCATGTTAGGTGGCAATCGCTTACAAACAGATGATTTCCCTCTACCAGACTACGGTCCTTCCTAACGTCTCGGCATAGGTAGCGAATCTTAAGAGACGTTAACCAGGTACTTGCTAAAACTGTGTTCCGTACTTCTGTCCCATCTCAATGTCACTTCTCCCCATATGGGGCGTGAAACACCACAGCACAAGCGACTCACTTTCGGGCAGTTCCACATCAATCAAACTCCTTCCTAATATCTTGCGTGCGAACGCACAAAAAAGATGATTTGTCTGCTTGTTTATCCCTATCTCATAAAAAGCTAGTGGCTCCAGACAACCCTAACACTCGCAATATCGATGCGAATCTACAAGCGCATTGTGCCGCAGAGAAAATGTTTCGGCCCTCAATACTTTATTGTTACCGCGCATTAATCATCGTCAGAACAGACTTAATTATGTAAAATGAATGCTGGTGCCTCTACACGATGGGAGTTCCGTCTTGTGTTCCGTTCGCTTCCTGTATTGCTCGAACGATTGTCACTTGTCTATGCTCGTGTATTCTCTGGAGGTCCTCTTCTCTTCCTTGCATCGTTTGTCCTCAAAGGTGAAGATCGTGGTCTCGATAAATAAAATTTTCCTGGACTATTTTCCGCCAACTTACTCTATCCTCGGTAGCGTTGATCGCATCACAGACCGTGGTGTGTAGGATCGATCTAATTTGATTGATTAAACCAGATATGGAGATAGGGTTATTCATTCCTCAAAAGATAGCAACGGCAACGTCGGATAGGGTGCCTTACTTAAGGATGGTGGTCGTTGGCTAGGGTGTTGCAGATGTTATATTTATGGTAGGCTATGATTACTCCAAGGAACACCGACTGCTCGTTTACACGCTGTAACGTGAACATAAAAAAATTGCAGGGTGGAAGACTTTTAGGCCTTTGTTGTGCCTTTTGGGGAAACTCAGGACTTATGTGCTACTTTGTCGAAGTACAAAATTTTCTTCTTGCTCTTTTGGGTAAGCATAAATCATGGTAATTTCCTACAGTTTCCTACTGATAGCATACCAATAGAATGTAAGGACACAGGTAGAACTTAGAGGGACCCAGGCTCAGAATTATTAGTAAGTAAGTAGTCTTTAGTGTAGATCAGCTGAGTACGGTAGCCAATAAAAAATTATCGGGCGTTCTTTTAACATTCGCACCTCCTCGGCAAGCGTGTAAAGTCACCATAATGGTGTGAGTATAGTTTTACTTCCCGCGGGTGCGGATGAGTCGCATTCGAATAATTATAATTATTTCGATTGCAACGCGGTTTCGATTGTTGAGTGCGTTTTTAAATGACTCATCCGTTTGGTCAGTCGCCAACCAGCTTATTACCTCGGTTTTATTTATAAAATGTAGGTAGGTATTGTCTTTTCGTTTACTGAAAACATTACAAAAATGCCAATGACCTCTTAACATAATATCATTACATTCACCAACATGATACCGTATTCAAACAAACTGAATTCACAAATTTTAAGTTAAGTGACTCGGCCATTACTTGCTTATGTCCTTCAGTTGCCTTATGACAATGTTATTGACCTTGCTGACGTTCAAAATGACCTTTTGCCGGCAACTTACTGAACTGCCAGTTTTATGGGTGTAATCACGACAGAACATTTAAAGCCATACTTTCTGGGATACAATAGAACTACCAGCAGGTCGTATTTTTTAGTTATTATGGGGAATATCATTATACCATTAACAGCTGAGTAAATTATTTTTAACGGACTTCAAACCAAAAGGAGGTTATCAATGTAATGTATTATTCATCTGACGTTAAGTTTAAGTTTGTATTTTTTTTTTTTTGTCATAGTTTTTATTTCAGTTTTGTCGACAATGCATTTTATCTTTAATCTAGTAGCTCGCCCTCATTTCATCTCGGGACATTAGTTCCAATATGTACAAATAGATGGTGCTGAGCTGAGCGTCGATTACATACCTAGCACAAGTGTTTTGTTTTTTCGGTTTTGATATAATCCTTGTTATGGTCTCAGTATTTTACCTCTTTATCTATAATAGTATAGATAGAGATAACTTCCTGTACCATATTCGATTCTCCGACCCAGCTGTTAATTCCCTGAATAATCCCAGGACTCCCCCGAGACATAAATAACCTCGTGCAACAAAATTATTCTTGCACTTAACACTTTCTTTCTGTTTCGTCCTCGTTATCTCCCCCGTAACATTATACCACGTCGGGGATTAGGGATGTTACGGGTACGGACCATGTTGCTACAAGTTTTTTTTCTTTACTTCCGCATAAACTGACGCCCCGTTGGTCTAGTGGTTTAAGTATCGAGCCATGATCTTGGTCCTGAGTATGTTTCGAATTTTGAACATAGGTTTGCTAGGCAAGCGTGATTATTAAGCCTAATCCCATCATAATAGCGATGAAATAATGAATAATTAATCACACATTGATAAAGATGATGCACGCCTGATATGCTTGTGTGAGTGAGAAAAGACATGAGGAAAAATATTGTGAGGTAAAAGAGTGAGGTCACAGACTACTTTTTTCCTCAGATCTTAAAACTACCAGTCATGTATGTACGCAGGATATAATAGTGTTCTAGTGTGCACAATCACAGGTGCCCTCTCTATTCCCTGACCCTCATATTTAGATTGCATTATATATAGATAGGAAATCATAATATTATGATTTCCTATCTATATATAAGCAACGCCATTTTTACAAACCATATTGTATTAAAAATCAGCTATGCGAGATAAGCTATACTAAGGTAGTTTAGTTCGATGGCGCACTTTGGACCATGATCGAAATCATCCGCAACTTAATATCAGATTCAGTTACGGATATCCGATAGTTCCGGTTACGGTGGGAACATCCCTCGGTTGCATAATGTTATGGCTCCCAGCCGCTCCGTTTCACTCACATTATCAAACAATTTACCCGTTGTGCTTATAGAAATTCGTATTGCTAATACCGTGGAATGGAATTGCGCATTGCGTTGGTGATGCAGAACCTTGCGGGTTTATGGGTTTGACGACCTGTTTGATGCAGTGGTTTGGGCACTTGAGTCTTAGGGTTCGATTCTCCACCATCACAAATAGCATGAAATTTGTTTAGGAGTTATTGCTATAACGTCGTAAGACCGAAAATCCTTATAAAAGGCATAAACAATTTGATTTTACATTGTGTCTGCTGTCTGGGCCTTACGACGAAAAAGTCGGTATTTGATCTTATAATGAATTGTTTAACATTTTCATTAAAAACCCGGTAGTCAATAATATTTCAAAGCTCGCTGCCTAACTAATTACGCTTGCGTACAGTTACGTCACAGATTGATGATTGCTAAGACGGCATTGTGTAATCTGTGGTGCAGTAAACACGTCACGGTTTCCCGCGCTCTGTCTATCAATAGAGCAGACCACAGACTAACAGACTCTGGTTTGCGGTTGGAGATTGTAGCGGTCAACTGATTTCGCGCCACAGTGGGCATATTTTATAATCTACGCTCTATTTAGTTTTACGACTTTGCTATCACGTTTGTAGAGATTTTAGCTACATCTCTAAAAATCTGTGGCATCACTTGATTTTTGAGGAAAATAAATGAACTAGCTTTAACTAGAGTGTTTTTCTGACGTATTGAGTATTAGATTTTTAATGGATTCTCCATGATGCTTTGTATTACTTGGAAAAATGTTGGAGCATTTAAACAAAAACGAAAAGTCACCTACTTATCATAAAGGGTACCAACACCGACGCTGGTTATTGTGAAAACATCATCGTGACCAAAGAAAAATAAATTGGAAAATTATAAATAGCCTACAAAGGTTGTAGCATACTGTTCCTATTTAATTTTAAAAGAAATATATTTCCAACATGTTTTTTTGCTTTTTTTTATTGTTTTATAGTCTAATGCTTGCCCGAAATCGTACCTGTTAAAAAGCGTCTATGAGGTTTAGGTTACGCTTTCACGTAGAAGATGCCTGTTCACTCAGGTCAAGTCCCCAATCTTCTCTATAATCGGCATTCGTGGAAAATTATCTGCGAGAACTTCAGGCTAAAGAGTCGCAACAAGTAGCAGGATCGACCAAAGTGGGGTGTTCTCTTGTTTTCGAACGCATACACTCAGTTCGGATCGCTGAGCCAGCGACGTAAGTTGTAAGTAAGTATTAGATAGTCTAGTAGGATTTATCTTGGAAATGTCTCAGGAATATTTGCACAATAGTAGTACCTACCTATTCACAACTGCCGGTTTAGTTGGATTTACGTGTGTATTCTGTGGAACGGACGCATCTCCCGTCTGTCGATAGCGCTTGATCGAGCAAACGTCTGCGGTCTGACACGACACTGCAGCGGTTGACTGAATCCGTAGCGATCATAAAATCTCTAAATACACAAGTCCATACTGAGAGCGTTTGAAAAAGGGATCTCCACCGTGCTGTTCTTACTGGTTATACTGCTTATATAGATATCTTGAATTACGAATATGCCGTCGAGCTCTCAAGTAAAATGCAATATTTTCGAACCTTGTCAAAATTTCCAATTTGCGAATGGACTCTTCATTAGCAGTAGCAGTTGTAACGCATTCACGCTGTATCTAGGGTTTGTATCACGCTATATTAATCACAGCTAGATCCATACTTAAACTCTTTCGATTAACGGCACATATTTTCTTTCCCGTCTGTCGATCGTTTTGATTACATTGTCGATAGCGTTCGAATGCGGGATGTCTGGTCGGATTCCGTTTTTCGTACGAGCGTAGATACATTACTTAAAAATCACTGCTGCCATAGTCTCGAAGCAGAAATAGTCTTGCATAATTTAAGGTGCGCCATTTCCTTTTTTTTGCCTCAATAGTGCTCGACTGGGCTAATGATTCTGTAGCGTAGGCACCTACACTCGCTCCCACTTATTGCTACGAGTAGTTTCTACTACTTACACTTACATTTACGTATATCCCTTGAATTATATCCATACTAATATATAAATGCGAAAGTAACTCTGTCTGTTTATATGTCTGTTACTCTTTCACGCCAAAACTACTGAACGGGTTTGAATGAAATTTGGTATACAGATAGTTTAGACCCTGAGAAAGAACATAGGCTACTTTTTATTGCGAAAAGGGGTTAAAAGAGGGGGTGAAAATTGTTAAGTAATTATAAAATACTACCCAAAGATACTATTCCACGCGGACGAAGCCGCGGGTAACAGCTAGTTTTAAATAAAAGTTGGTTCATTTTATTTCGTATGTCGACGGCTTGACCGAGCGTCTGCGGTGAGACACGGGTTGCAGCGGTTGGTTAATTCCGTTGCGGATAGCTACAATATGACCTGAGAACATATCTCGTATATTAAAGTATAAGGGATTATACTCTGTGAATACCTACTACCAGTGAGTTGTAACTACTACGTATAGAGAAGCCAAGCCAAACAAAAAAAGTGTCGCGAAGGAAGCGGTGGCGGACAGCCGCGGGGGGAGAGGTGGACGTTCCATACTTGTGTCGACGTTACATACACTCAGGGGCACATTTAACTGCCCATAGGGTATTTTTCATACAAACGTACGAAACGTATGGAGCTTACAGACGCATTTAGTTTTTAATTTTTTTGGGCTAATCGGAAAGTTCTCTCGGTTGAATAAAATACTTGATAAAAAGACGACCATATAAAGGTCATATTACGTAAAAAGTATATTGCAATATATGTTTTTTTTTTTTATAAAATCGTAAAGTAGGTAGGTATGCACGTTTGTATGAAAAATACGCTATAAGCGGTTAAATTAATGTGCCCCAGAATGTATTTCCATACTCAGAAAACTGCATTACTGCGGCAGTTCTGTACGCTAGTAATATTAGTTCAATGCTTACAACTCTTATAAGCCATCCAGTCGAATTGCAGGTTTTTTTACTGTTTTTCCAAAGCCTGTGCTGGACGAAGTATTGGACCGAGCGTGTCTGGGGTCGGACTCGGGTTGCGGTATCCTCGAGTCGGATCCGAAATACGTCAAAAACAAACTTCACATGTATAATATTTTACCTTAAATAACATAACTAAACTTTAGACTAAACTTTTATTTTAGGTTGGATTCACAACACATTAGTAAACATTTACTACACAAATATAAATTTCTCTTCCAGACAACCTTGGGGTAGAGGAATACCTCTACCCCAAGGTTGTCTGGAAGAGATTATGATCGCTATTAGCGATAAGACTGCCGAGATTGTATTTTTAAATAACCTTAGTATTACGTTCTGTAATTTTTAGTACTTACAAGAGTATCTATCTAATATTATATTCTTTATGTGATGGCAGACGAGTAGACGGACCACCTGATGATAAGCGATTGCCGCCGCACATAGACAGCTGCAATACCAGTAGAGTCACAAGTGCGCTGCCAACCTTTAACCCCCTATCCCCTCAATAAGGCCTCTGGAATATTCACTTACTTGACGAAACACAGCGCAGGCGCTTCACGCCGGTCTTCTGTGAGGCCGTGGTATCACTACGGTCGGGCCGGCCCATTCATGCCGACGCGTGGCTCTCCCACGGTTAACATTAGTAATACTTTCCTATGCGCTTAGCGCTATTTTCATCGAATTATCTTGAAGCGAAATGCAACGGTCAATAGGTACGTGTAAACAAGACCTGCCGGGCTAACATGCGCACCACGAGATAATTTGTCGACACTCGTATTTTGTCGGCGCAAGTTGCGTCTCGCTCACCTGACTGAGCGATGAGCGGGATAGAAGGATGCGCTCTCGCGAACGAGAGTCGACATAATTTTGTCGCGGTGCGCATGTTAGGCCTACTGGCGCCGTCTGTACTCTGCGATCGCAATAGATTGATTCGAAGCTAACTTGTAATTACTACAGCGGTCTTTACTTAGCTCCCAACGGGTCGTTTCTCACCAGGAAACCACATCAATTGTACCAAATACCTATTTATGGTGGCTGTTCCAATCTTCGGTTAGCTAAGGCCTATAATTTAGATTCAATTGGTTAAGTTTATTATATTTGCTGCTACGGAACCCTTTGTGCGCGAGCCCGACTCGCACTTGGCCGGTTTTTTTTATAATTTCATCATATCATGTATTCTAATATTTATCTAAAGAATATCTATTTACGAACAGTGAATGAAAATGGATGAATGTTTCACATAAAGTAGATTAAAAATGTTTATCTACCTTTTATTAACGCATTCATGTTTGCAAACAAAAACTACAAGCGATAGGCCTTATTGTTCTGTTTACTGCTATAATCCTTTATCTTTTGTTTTTTTTGCCTGAGATACAGGGTTTTTCCTAGTTCAGGCAACAAACTTAAATCTGCTCACTTAGTTTAATAAATAGAGTATAAGTATTTTGATGTTCTTATGATTTTTCAATAAAGTTTTATTTTATTTTATTATTTTTAGGGTTCCGTAGCCAAAATGGCAAAAACGGAACCCTTATAGTTTCGTCATGTCCGTCTGTCCGTCTGTCACAGCCGATTTACTCGGAAACTATAAGTACTACAGTGATGAAATTTGATGGGAATATGTGTTGTATGAACCGCTACAAAAATATGACACTAAATAGTAAAAAAAGAATTGGGGGTGGGGCCCCCCATACATGTAACTGAGGGATGAAATTTTTTTTTTCGATGTACATACCCGTGTGGGGTATCAATGGAAAGGTCTTTTAAAATGATATAAAGTTTTCTAAAAAACATTTTTCTTAAAGTGAACGGTTTTTGAGATATCAGCTCTCAAAGTCGTAAAAAGTATGTCCCCCCCCCCTCTATTTTTATAACTACGGGGTATAAAATTCTAAGATGAATGGTTTTACAAAAAGTAGATTAAAAATGTTTATCTACCTTTTATTAACGCATTCAATGTTTGCAATAACAAAAACTAAACGATCCTCTGTATAAAATAAAATATGGAAACAAAATGTCAATTATGTTTGTAGCTGCAAAATAATTCAATTTGCTGTTCCCGTTTAGACTGGAGGGAAATAGCGTTTTTTAATGCCGCCATGTTTTTTCTTTGTGCGAGGTGTCACGCGTCAGGGAGGATCGGTGTTTTACGAGTATTACCAGTATTACTAGACTCATATGAATCTTTCTTTATTCATATGTAACATATCTTCTACTTATATACCTACTATTTATAAAGAGATAACTTCAATAGACAACGACCAGGCTTATAGTAACCGAGAACAAAACGAAACGCTTGCACGATGTTATTTAGCCACAGCGCCATATATTGGTTTCATTCTGAATTTACGTCTCGAAGCGAAGTGAGGGCGGGCAACTAGTATTATATAAAAAAGTCGATTAAAATAATTCAATTTATACGTCACATCACACCTTACCCCGTAACACCCTTTTTTCACTCAGCGAGTCCTGTGACGACGCCTGTGTAGCCTTTGGCTGGTCCCTGTTGGGAATCGTTCGCAGAGAGTCGTACCACATTTTGAGGGGCTAAAAAACTACGTAGGAAATACCTTGTTAGAGTAGGTAAGATTCCACGTTGTGGGCACTGTGCGCATGCCCATAACCTTAAATACTGAGTACGTCTACTTTCTATTGGGGGGGGGGGGGGGTTGACTGTACCAACAACAAGGGGCGTAGCTAGGGGGGACCAGCCGCTAGGACCCCAATTCGACGAGGACCAACAATACGGGCGTAGTTAGGGGGAACGAGCCGCTAGAACCCCCCCTTCCACTATGTCCCAAATCAGAAAATCCCTAGATGGACACAACCATTTTGGAGGTTTGGATCCGCCCCTCAGTCGATCAAAAATTAATCCATTTCCACGTCACATCACATCCTTAGTTCCTTACCCCGTAACACCCAGTTTTTCCCTCAGCGAGTCCTGTGCGACCGCGTTGTGTGAGCTCAATCCTTTTGTGCTTTGTCCCGTGTTTGGAATTCGTTTCGCACCAACGAGAGCGTGCGGGTTTCCTGTTACAATTCCACTGCTTTCTGGAGTGTTGGAATGTCGTAATTTTCTAGTTGGTAGGTTAAAGGTTCGGCGATTAGGTTGCTATGTTCTGGGGAGAGAAAATTCCAAAATAACGCTGCCTTTCACGCCAATTTTGTTCGATTATTGGATTGGGGTAAATGTTTAGTTTTATTAAATTAAATGAAAGCGTCTATGAGGACTAGGGTGTTACGCGTTTACCTTAGAAGATGCCTGTTCATTCTTGCCTTAAAGAAAAACTAATTATTGTCTTATATCATTTCAGGTACACACATGTCCTCAAAGTAAAAACAAGTAACTATGCATGCCTGGTACATCATAAGGTAAAATTAATTAAATTTCTGAGGATCTAAAGAAGGATTATGATAAGTCGTGTCGTGTACTGATCAGTCATTTGTGTGAGCTTGCTGGAATCCAACGTCCAGTTGGAGATTTCGGCTGGAACTTCGTCGGTAAACAACTAGAAAATTACGGCATATTGGGCAGACGAGCAGATGGATTTCCTGAAGGTTAGCGTTTACCGCCACCAAAGTGTGCCGCCGGCTTGTTGAAAAAGAATACGGATTTTTATTAATTCAAAGTCTGCTAAGTAAATCAGGATATTTTTTCTATACAAATAAGAAGTAATTTAACCATATTTGAATCTGTGACCAGCAGATATCTAAAAATATTTCTGACTGATAAAAAGCGTTAACCATTAACCAGGCTATGTACCATATGAGACCACCAGATTTTGAACTTTATGCAGTTATGATAAGGTTGAAAACCAATGAAAAAAAATATGTCTAGTTGCCTGGTTAAGGGTTAAAATACTGGAAAGATGTTAATAAGTTCACGTGAGTAACTTCAACAGAGATCTCTTTATCTTTTTTGAGATTTTGTATCAATGTCAAACTTCCAGTCTTTAGCAATTAGGCCTTCTGGACATTATTTCCTTTTCCAACCCTCTTCCCGGTTTGGGAATGAAGTCCCCTTTTAAGATAATTCGAAGTAACTAATTAAAACTCATGGGCCTCGGGTACTCGCTATCTTAACGTCTAATTTACTTGAGTTAGTATATTGAAGTGAGAAATAGCTGCAGGACCCGAGACCGTACGGAAGTGTTGCTAAAAGTGGGTCTTGGTTTTGCGAGACCACGTCGGAACTGATGGATGCCGAGCATATAGACGTACCCAAGGGGATAGGGACGCGTGCAGGGGAGGCCAGCTGGTTTTTAAATGCCCAGGTACAGGCCAGGACAGCATCTGTGCAGTGTCTTCTGCTGTTTGCACACCACTGTCACTTTCCCGATTAGGGTTGCCAAGTCTTATAAAAGAAAAGCTGGACGGCAGTAACGTACTTGGGTATGATTCCATTGGTGTTGCAGGAGTCTATGGCTGGCGGCAATCGCTTACCATCAGGTAAGCGATCCGTTGTCTTGTCTGCCATAAAAAATCTGATGGTAAGGGATTGCCGCCACCCATAGACACAATATGTAACACCAGTAGAGTCACAAGTCATGGTGATTTGTGAATGATGGGAGCAATTCTCGTGCACATTGAAGTCGAATTAGAATTTTGTATGGACGAATGTATGAAATCTCCAAATTCGACTTCTATGTCCAGTGCACAATTGCCTACCAGGCGATACGCCACTTTCATAAATAGACAAGACTGGCTATCTCGTCTCGGCCTTGTATTGCTACAACACTATTGGTAATGGGGTCATATAGCACTGTCGAGTGTATGATAAAGGGAAGGGGTGCGCACGCAATGTGTTCTGCATAGTAATCAGGGCTTTACTTAAACTTCAGAAGGTCTAGGCTTGGTTGGTGGTATAGCGCATTTTTTACTTCCACCCTGTATATTCCGAATAGATCCGATCTTTCGCGGTTTTACGCCAGTCGTTTCTTAGTAGCTCGCGAAGATCTGCCTTGAGGCCAATTCTCGGTTTTCGCCTTCTTATATCGATTCGACTTCATGGAACGCACAACTAATAGGAGAACACAGATTACAGTCGACATTCCTTATCTTGTTCTCCTATTGGTCTATGCGTTCCATGAAGTCGACTCGACATGGAAGGTGAAAACCGAGAATTGGCCTCCTGCACGATATTATTCAAACTATATTTGAGGCCGTCCTCTCCAATCCACGTGGCAAAGCCATCAGAGTCTCCGAGCAAAGAGTCCAAAAGTAAGCACATATTTTGTAAACATATTCAAGTACCTACCTGTACGGTCCCTACAATCATAACCCGATTTAAAAACAATCTTAGTAATCTACTTCGCGTTTGCAAACCTTCCAGCAAAGGAAAGTGTTCCGATCCGGTTATGAGGGCATTACGAAACTTTTTATAACAATAGAAAAATAAAATAACCACACAACGTAACCGTTGCGGGTCAGTTGACAATGCAAATGAGTGGGAACGCGCCGCGTTACGTTCTAGTAGGGCTGTCAGGTCGGACATAGTCAAGATTTTTATGATTTTTTATTGGACAGCTGTAGCTCAGTAGATAAAAACGTGTGCCTCCGGAACGGGAGGCCATAGCTTGAAATCCGAGCACACACCTCTAAATAAAAAAAACATATACGCGCATTTATACCTTCCGTTCCACTGGAAAATAATGCAATTCTTTTACGTTTCGGATAGCTTCTCATAGACATAGTTCTTAATCGACAAATGGTTATTATAATGATTCTGAACGTAGGTACAAAACGTGTAACCACTGTTATGTCTAAACGACGGTATAGGTAAATTTGATTGCATCAGTTGAATTTAAAAAACGAATACAAATAATTTTTTTTTTTTTACATAATTATGTCCATTCAACCTTTGTATTATCCGGCTTTAAATTTGATCGTGGCAACCCTACTTCTACGTACACTCATGGACTTTACTGCTTGGTAATAAAGATGTATTTGCAAAATGTTTATTCCGGTTCTAATTTCATTGTAATCAAGTTATTTTTTGTGAGCCCTTTGTTTGGACGTGAGAAAGGTTGGAATTGGGTTTATAAACTTCTTAATTTATTGTTTTGTTTTGGAGTACATAGTACTTGAACGTGATTATTTAACAGGTGCTGAAGTTATTAATTTATTAAACGGGAATTATGGCACCTTTTCAGTTGTTAGGCGCGGCTTTTCGAGGCGAAGAAAGTTTGGTGAATGAGAGTTAACTAAAGGATTGAATACAAGAACGGAATGTTTTGGAAATTGATTTGGGGTATGACGTGATGTAGTATGAAGTGTTTTCGTTATGTGTGTTGCAAACAGATCCACAACATTGTCATTTTCGCATGACTAAACTGACCATACGTCCCGTTTGAACGGGACTGTCCATTTTACCTGTCCCATCGTCCCAAAACCACCGGTACGCAAAATTTACCCATTTTTAGGGTTCCGTAGCCAAATGGCAAAAACGGAACCCTTATAGTTTCGTCATGTCCGTCTGTCCGTCTGTCCGTCTGTCACAGCCGATTTACTCGGAAACTATAAGTACTACAGTGATGAATTTGATGGGAATATGTGTTGTATGAACCGCTACAAAAATATGACACTAAATAGTAAAAAAAGAATTGGGGGTGGGGCCCCCCATACATGTAACTGAGGGATGAAATTTTTTTTTTCGATGTACATACCCGTGTGGGGTATCAATGGAAAGGTCTTTTAAAATGATATAAAGTTTTCTAAAAAACATTTTTCTTAAAGTGAACGGTTTTTGAGATATCAGCTCTCAAAGTCGTAAAAGTATGTCCCCCCCCCTCTATTTTTATAACTACGGGGTATAAAATTCTAAAAAAAATAGAGGTGATGCCATGCTAATTACTCTTTCACGATTTTTGGTTTGATCAAAGTATCTCTAATAGTTTTTGAGATAGGTTGATTTAACTGTAATTTTGGTTAAGTTATGTGCTTACACTGAAAACGATGGCTGAACCTTTATTTGCTGCTACGGAACCCTTTGTGCGCGAGCCCGACTCGCACTTGGCCGGTTTTTTTCTATATAAAGATCTGCTCTGGGTGACCTTACCAACCGTTGAACCCACTGACAGACGATATGAAGACCTGGGGGACAACCCCTCCCCCTAGAGGGTTTAATATTGAATATAGAAGAGGGGGATTTGCATACTTAATTTTTTTTAGCTGAATATTAAAAAATCTTATTTATTAGATAGCAACGAGCTAGACGATACCACGAGCCACCAGAGCCTACCGTCCCATATTGAGCAAACATAAAATTATGGTCAGTTCATACATGAACCAAACGTTGACTGGTAGCGACTGCCCCTTAGCATTAAGTCCATCAATAGTACAACAGTTTTAAATAATAATAACATATCAAACGAACGTTTATTAATATTACAAGATACACGCCTTACAAGACGCGAGGCCATCCTTTTACAATGTCAAAGAAAACATTTTATACGCCAAACAAGTATCTTCACAGGGTAATTCTTCCCGCAACAGAGTCATTACGTATTCTAATAATATTTCAGGGCTGCGACACGAATGTCAATACCTCCACATCCCTTACGTGTCGATTCCTCCGCATCCGAAAACAAAATTGTGGTATCACAGTGCAGATGAACACAGCGAGGACAGGTTTCGTTATTTAGCTTACATTGTCCCACTGCTGGACAAAGGCCTCCCACAAGGCCAAAAGCTTACCACAATAATTGCACACTTTTTGAATCGATGGTGGTTTAAACATAATAAATAATAATATCCTCCAACTGACTTGCTTACGGTGGCCGATCAGCCGCGTACGCAGGATTGATTATATTGCTCAAGTGTGTGCCCAAACACAGGTGCACTCTCTATACCCTTCCCCATTTAATTCTATGGGACACCAGTGTGACACGATCGAAGAGCGATAGGGTGCAGGCCCAACGGCTTAACGTGCTTTGCTTTCCGAGGCACGAGGGTACAAGACCTGACCTATCAGGTGATCCATCTACTCGTCTGCCATCACATTAAAAGAAATAACAAACCGCTGAAATAGGTATAGCTCAGTAGGTCCTGTGGACGATGTTAAAAGATATTGTGCAGATGAAGTTGCAGCAAAACCCAAAACCTTAAAAACAATGTAAATGAAAGTAACATAAATAAATGTAATTGACTCTTAAGTCTCCATTTTGGCTACGCGTGGCGTGCGAATTAACAGCTCCAGATTTCAGCCTCCTTGGCCTGTATCCAAATGGGGTTCGCATAAGTATCGCCTAAAATGTGTTTTGTATCTGGCAGGTTTGTAGTGGTAGCCCGAAACAAATTAGGTTTTTAACAAAACGTATTTCTCGAGACAAAAGCGAAAGAAAATTTTCTGTTTATTTTATCTGCTCGTAAATGTTATAGTGGAAAATAATGGAAAAGAGCACATCCAATTTTGTCAGTCGCATCGTGAAGGGGCTCACACACAAATTAGATCGTATTGGTAAGGGGAAGTGATTTTGACCCGAAACGACGTAAGCGAAGTCTCTACAAAATCTAAGTTATCCACGTAATTATCATATCACATCTTTTTCGTAAACATAATAAACATTAATGGCACTGGGCCCGTTGGGTCCCGATGCTCTTTCTTTCTTCCGAGACTTAGTTAAGCGCTAGAAGTAGTTCGCTATCCAACGACGTATTCCGCCATCATATTGGGGACATTCCCACATGAGGCTTACTCTGTTTAATTTTAGGTAGTTTTTTAGCTTTAGTTTCAGTTACTGTTTTCGTTTCATTAGTTTTGCTTATTTTGTCCAATAATCTTTTCATATTTTTTTTATAATTATGTAGAAAACAAGCAGGTGATTTAACTGGTGGTCAGCTATTGCGGCAGTACTAGTTACAGTCCAGACCCGGCGGTAGACCGCGATTGCGCTGAGATAGACACTCCAAGGGCAAGGGCAAGGGCCCTTTAGGGTTAAAATCGCATACTTTCAAAAAGAGAGTTTAACTATCCCTTTTTAAAGGTCGGCGACGCCCTTGTGACTTGAACTCGTATGTGCCCATGGGCGGCGATAATCGCTTATCATTACCTGATGACATTCAACACCCACCACTTTTTTAAATTATGGAAAACGAACAGACGGAACCGGTAGGTCCATCTGTTCGTTTGGCCCCCTATAACATACAAAAATAACACCCCATGTACTCCCCAAATATGATAAGGTGAAAGTAATGATGGTTTCCCTTAAAAATGTCGATACTCTGCGTCACCTGACGAAAATGACGTAAAGGAGATTCTTCACTGATTTTAATTTTGGTGTAATTTTTATTCAGTGACTGATACATTTTGATGCCTCAGCGGACAGGGATTGACGGATTATACGTTATCGAACAAACAGAGATATTATTCATTAAAAAATCCATTTGCGTATTGCAGAAAAATGTTGACAACCCTACATACATACCCACTATTAAGTATATATGTACTTACCTGTAAAAGCGACGATAGCTCAGTGGATATGTGCGCTTTATTAAAAAAAAAAATTGAGACAACATCACATGCATTGTCCTGGTCCCAAACTAAGGTTTTCCCTTGTACTATGGAAACCAGAAACAACAGAAGCAACGACAAACACCTAGACCTCAACACAAATATTTGATTCAATCAACAACATTTGTGTCGGTGCGGGAATCGAACCCGAGACCCTTACGTCTCAACCGGCGCTCAAACCATTGCGCTAAACGGGTCGTCAATTTTATTAACTAGAGGTTTGGGTTAGAAGCTTTCATGAACTTCTGGATTTTTGAAATCATTTATTCGCTGATATAACACACGCACGTTGATATACAGTGTACATTTTAATTTGTGTATCATCCCGTAGGTACAGTATACACATTTCATATAACATAGTATTAATACAAGAATGCAGTTGAAATACTTTTGAATTCATTATCAAGTTGAAGGCGTTATATGAATTTAAAGCTGTATGTCAAAGCCTATACGGTAGGAAGTCATTTAATTTGTATTTTTAACCCAAGAGAGTTGTAAAGATTAAGAACCGTATGCATGTAATTATAGGGTTAAAAATGGTTTAATTTGTAATGTTAACCCCTAAAGGGCGTCTACAGGAAGCAGTAACGGATACGGTTTATGAGCGTTTTCATTATTTGAAGCAAGTTTTGTTTATTTACGGGCGCTAGTGATCGCAACGGGTTTGTGTGTTTTGTCTATAGTGAAGTAATTTCGATAAAAAAAAAAGTATCAGCCTATATACTGTCCCACTGCAGGGCAAAGGCCTCCATCACAGAAATCAAGTTATCGCTACTATGATGGGATTAGGCTTAATCACCACGCTTGCCTAATGCGGATTGGTGATCACAAACCCGAGCTATGTTAGAAAAATTCGAAACATACTTTGCTCGACCCGGGAATCGAACCAGGGACCCCGAGATCACGGCCCGAGATTTCGGTAAGAAACACAAAATAATGGAGTCTGGAAGTTCTCGGTCCTGTACCCACGAATTTGTCAAGAAATCGTATGGATGGATGGTATCGTAGGATTACGCTAATACTCAGTACAAAGCACATTCGATGACGTATCGTATCGTACCATTCCCTTCAAAAATGTATTGGATAGGTATGTTAGTTGTATAATCTGTTGACCGGCGCTCATATTGCGATTCTAACCTTGATTTGATTTAATTTAGGTACCTAATCATTTGCGCGCGAGTTGAATACAGCAATCTGCTATACTAAACGCAAAGATTAGTGGCAGATGTTCATTATATTCAAAATACAAGTTACGTCGAATATTTACATTTGCGTTATCCTACTACTATTATAAAGGCGAAAGTTTGTAAGTATGGATGTATGGATGTTTGTTACTCTTTCACGTAAAAACTACTGAATGGATTTGAATGAAACTTTACCACAATATAGCTTATACATCAGAATAACACACAGGCTACAATTTTTGAGGTTTCTACGAACATGAAGTCCACGCGAACGAAGTCGCGGGCAAAAGCTAGTGTGAAATATTTACGTTTCATTGGAAATCAAACATCGGAAGCTAACATCGAATCAAAAACTAGCGGCAGTTTGTCACCAGTCTTTGGCTCGATTTTGCGTTTAGTATGATTAGCTAATAGGATTTGCGCGATCATAACCAAGTCATCAAACTCATTCAGAATTTTGTTTCCTTTTGTTCTAGTAAAACAAAACAAACCACCACGGTGTTTTACCCTATTTTTCAATTTGTACTCTCGCTCCGCGTGTTACCTTATACCCCTTAGTGGGTGACACCTGCCCCCTCCTCCCCACTGCCTCCACGGATCTGTGAAATAACAACGGATAGCAAATTACTTTTGTAAAACCAAGTAGGTAAATAGATACAAGTACACCTATCTTCACCGTTTCGTATTTTTAGAACAAAACTTTGATCTTTTCTAAGTTTAAATACAAGGTTATTTTTATTAAGGGGCCCGCCCTCACTTCGTTTCGGGACATTAGTTTCACATTTAACCAATAGATGGCGATGGATGTCGATTAAATGGCGCTAGTGTTTCGCTTTTTCGCAAAAATCATTAGCCGGCTAATTTGTTATTTTGCTAGTGATCGCAACGGGTTGTGTGTTTTGTCTATAGTGAAGTAATTTCGATAAAAAAAAAGTATCAGCCTATATACTGTCCCACTGCAGGGCAAAGGCCTCCATCACAGAAATCAAGTTATCGCTACTATGATGGGATTAGGCTTAATCACCACGCTTGCCTAATGCGGATTGGTGATCACAAACCCGAGCTATGTTAGAAAAATTCGAAACATACTTTTGCTCGACCCGGGAATCGAACCAGGGACCCCGAGATCACGGCCCGAGATTTCGGTAAGAAACACACCGAAAATAATGGAGTCTGGAAGTTCTCGGTCCTTACCCACGAATTTGTCAAGAAATCGTATGGATGGATGGTATCGTAGGATTACGCTAATACTCAGTACAAAGCAATTCGATGACGTATCGTATCGTACCATTCCCTTCAAAAATGTATTGGATAGGTATGTTAGTTGTATAATCTGTTGACCGGCGCTCATATTGCGATTCTATCCTTTGATTTAATTTAGGTACCTAATCATTTGCGCGCGAGTTGAATACAGCAATCTGCTATACTAAACGCAAAGATTAGTGGCAGATGTTCATAATATTCAAAATACAAGTTACGTCGAATATTTACATTTGCGTTATCCTACTACTATTATAAAGGCGAAAGTTTGTAAGTATGGATGTATGGATGTTTGTTACTCTTTCACGTAAAAACTACTGAATGGATTTGAATGAAACTTTACCACAATATAGCTTATACATCAGAATAACACACAGGCTACAATTTTTGAGGTTTCTACGAACATGAAGTCCACGCGAACGAAGTCGCGGGCAAAAGCTAGTGTGAAATATTTACGTTTCATTGGAAATCAAACATCGGAAGCTAACATCGAATCAAAACTAGCGGCAGTTTGTCACCAGTCTTTGGCTCGATTTTGCGTTTAGTATGATTAGCTAATAGGATTTGCGCGTTCATAACCAAGTCATCAAACTCATTCAGAATTTTGTTTCCTTTTGTTCTAGTAAAACAAAACAAACCACCACGGTGTTTTACCCTATTTTTCAATTTGTACTCTCGCTCCGCGTGTTACCTTATACCCCTTAGTGGGTGACACCTGCCCCCTCCCCACTGCCTCCACGGATCTGTGAAATAACAACAGATAGCAAATTACTTTTGTAAAACCAAGTAGGTAAATAGATACAAGTACACCTATCTTCACCGTTTCGTATTTTTAGAACAAAACTTTGATCTTTTCTAAGTTTAAATACAAGGTTATTTTTATTAAGGGGCCCGCCCTCACTTCGTTTCGGGACATTAGTTTCACATTTAACCAATAGATGGCGATGGATGTCGATTAAATGGCGCTAGTGTTTCGCTTTTTCGCAAAAATCATTAGCCGGCTAATTTGTTATTTTGCTAGTCATACAAGTAATTTTGCTGATCATAGAATGAATTTGGCTGGTCATATAATAATTTCTCTAATATGAATTCTGAAATAGCCAACGTTTACGCGTAATCGACTAATTTAAATATCAAAACATATTGGACAGGAACCGGCCCGTGGGTTTTTGGATCGTTACCCCCAGGCCTCAAGCCGTCGGTGAAAAATTGATATCGGCGGCGAACGATCGATTATGAGCTATTTTAGTCGAGAACGATACGAGGCGAGGGCTGCCAGTAGGCGAAAAGATTAGCGGGTAAGTTGCTAAAGATGCACGCAGCTGTTGAATAACGCTATGAAACATTGTGTAACACGATTATGTTTCTTAACATGCGGCATAAACGCTCTCATTTTTTTTTACTTATTTTTGACATTCATAAGTGTTTTTATTGACTCAAACCAGTGGCGGACATCTATATAGCCTATATAATAAGTAGGCTGGAGTTAAGGCGCAAGATTTTAAGGGGAGGTACATTTTTGGACCATATTCGGCGCTTACGTCTATTCAATTTTAATAAATAATAGTTACTTAGAAACTCAAAACGCCTATATTTGACGTATGTTTTTGACTGAAAATATAATTAACATTGGCTAAAAACTGTAAAAGTTTACTGCTCAATTTTATTACTCCAAAACAGTTTTTGCGGAGAGGCCCAGACATTAAATTACCAAAACACTTCCGAGTAAAACTCCACGAAAGGTGCTCGAAATTGTTAAAAACCAAAATCAATAGCTGCAAAGTATTACTTATACAAACTAGAAGTAAAATTGCGAAGATGGCAACACTGAAGGCGAGCTGACAAAACGTCCTTTAAAAACCCGGAACAATGGGAGAGTGTGGGAAATATGGTAATCTTTCGGGTTTGGAGCGGCCGGGAAATTGAAAGCACTTACTATTTGAAATTTAAAAGTGAGGTAATATGAAAAGAGGTATTTGTGGGAGTTAACTATAATTTAATATTAACTAACATGCATTATCATAGTAGTATAGTATCAGCCCATAAATATAGGTAAATACTTTCCTCCTGCAGGGCATAGGTCACCAAATAATTATTTTTTATTAGCGATTACAAACCGGAGCTATGTTAAAAAACTTGAAACTTATTTTTTGCCCGATCCGGGATATGAACCCAGGACCCTGAGATCACGCGTGGTACTTAAACAACTAGACCAACTTTTCATTTTCGAATTCTCAATTTCTCTTCTTTCAAAAATAGGTTGTAGTAGAAGCACAGTAGAGTACAGTCAACTCCAAAAATATGTATACTCTTAAGGACCTTGTCACAATACACTAAGAAAGTAGAGGTCGTTCTACTTTCTTATATTATGTATTGTGACATGGTCCTAAAGTGTGTACATATTTTTGGAGTTGACTGTACAAATAGAAGCATCAATGTAAGTGCCAATCTTCTTTTAATCATTCAACTTCCATTACACATTGAATAACTCATTATTAATCTAAGATGCGCCAACGCGTTTTTTACGTCAGAAACGCTAACCAGTTTCGCAATTGGTAGTCAATACTCCGGCAACATCTTAAAATAACAAGTAGATACACAAAAAATATGTTATATCTAAATAGAATCGGTTCAAATCTGTCAATACTAGCTCCCGCGGAACACATTTGGCATAGCACCAGAGTGTTATGACGAGAGATTGCGTTTAGGGATACATAAATAATTGTCTATCGGCTCCTATCTTCTATTCATACTATTTATAAAGAGGTTTATCTCATAGTCCACGTCAAGGCTTATTGGTAAACTGAAAACACGAACACTTGCGCGATGTTATCGACTTCCAGCGACATCTATTGGTACTAAGTTAAGTACGAAACGAAGTGTGTGGCTAGTGGCTATAAACATTAAATTAATTGAAAAATGGTTCATATAAATAAGTTTATCATTTCGCTACATTAATGCCATGGTACCACAGAAAAGGTAAGGTTAAAAGTTTGCAGCATACTTGTGACCCCTTTTAACGGATGGCCGTGGGCGACCGCAATCGCTTGCTATCAGGTGATCCATCAGCTCGTCTGCCTCTGATCATATAAAAAAACAAATAGTACAAATACGGTTTCATTAAGCAAACGGGATCACTTCGAAGTTCGACATTACTGTATTATAGATATTTTATTTAATTTTATTCGCATCACGCAAAGATTTTCTTACTTATTGGAGCATAGTCGGATAATTAGTGTTATGCTTCATAAAATAACTAAAGAATTTTAACTCTTTCATCCAGGTAGGCATTATTAACGAACATAGCAATATCCGCTCTGGAATTTAATGGGGAGGCCTAGGTTAAGCTATGGTTAACGTGACCATACGTCCCGTTCGAACGGGACAGTACCGTGTTTTGGTCACCATCCCGTTGTCCTGAAACAAAGCACCGGGACGCACAATTGTCCCGTTTTGTGAAAAATCCACCTTCAAAAAATTTGTCTGTTTAGCTATTACGGTCGACCTTTCCTAGCCAAACTTACCAAGTTTCAATAATATACCTAAGTACTTAAGTAGTTATTATGTATAGTTTCGGAAAAAAGCGGCTGTGACATACGGACATCCAGACAGACATAACGATACTATGACGCCCGATGTTTAAGGTAACTAATTTAACACCCCCGGTGTTTAGTACAAATACGGTCTCATTAAGCAAACGGGACCACTTCGAAGTTCGACATTACTGTATTATAGATATTTATTTAATTTTATTCGCATCACGCAAAGATTTTCTTACTTATTGGAGCATAGTCGGATAATTAGTGTTATGCTTCATAAATAAGTTTATCATTTCGCTACATTAATGCCATGGTACCACAGAAAAGGTAAGGTTAAAAGTTTGCAGCATACTTGTGACCCCTTTTAACGGATGGCCGTGGGCGACCGCAATCGCTTGCTATCAGGTGATCCATCAGCTCGTCTGCCTCTGATCAAATAAAAAAACAAATAGTACAAATACGGTCTCATTAAGCAAACGGGACCACTTCGAAGTTCGACATTACTGTATTATAGATATTTTATTTAATTTTATTCGCATCACGCAAAGATTTTCTTACTTATTGGAGCATAGTCGGATAATTAGTGTTATGCTTCATAAAATAACTAAAGAATTTTAACTCTTTCATCCAGGTAGGCATTATTAACCAACGTAGCAATATCCGCTCTGGAATTTAATGGGGAGACCTAGGCTAAGCTATGGTTAACGTGACCATACGTCCCGTTCGAACGGGACAGTACCGTGTTTTGGTCACCATCCCGTTGTCCTGAAACAAAGCACCGGGATGCACAATTGTCCCGTTTTGTGAAAAATCCACCTTCAAAAAATTTGTCTGTTTAGCTATGGTCGGTCGACCTTTGGTCCTAGCCAAACTTACCAAGTTTCAATAATATACCTAAGTACTTAGTTATTATGTATAGTTTCGGAAAAAAGCGGCTGTGACATACGGACATCCAGACAGACATAACGATACTATGACGCCCGATGTTTAAAGTTACTAATTGAACACCCTTGGTGTTAAGTGCTAATCCGATATGGCGTAAGACAATTTAAACATTTAGTTCCATGTTAACGAATAATTTGAGATTAAAGTGCTTAATCTTGACACGCGCAAGGGTTGAATTTTTTGCCATCTAGCTACGGAACTAGCTAACAACATCTCATAATGTCCTGATCCCGTACTAAAGTAAGTAGATTAAGAACTGGTGTTAATAAAGTGAATCCCAGCAATCATTCCTTTTCACTTAACATCCAGAATATCTCTTACTAGACGCAGGTAATTTCATCAGAGCCCGCTAAAGTGATATCTAGTTTAATTATTCAAGTCAGCTCGCTGGGGAACGGGGATTGTAGTGTTGCGCTGTGACTCGACTTCCGAGTCATTCGAGTCATTGATTTATCGTGGCAGAGTCACTTTTCGGCATGAATGGGACGGCTTGACTGACCACGGCCTTACGGAAGACCGGGGCTGTTTCGCGCATTGAGGTACTCAATCGAGGGAAAGGGGGTTAAAAGGTTGGCAGCGCACTTGTAACTCCACAAGTGTTGAGGGTGTCTATGGGCGGCGACATTCGCTTATCATCAGGTCATCCGTCTTCTCGTCTAAGCGTGTAATTCTAGGTTTCATTCAAAGCTAGTAATTGCTTTGTCGGTCCCCAGCCAGCCCCATCCATTGTTTCCCTACTACCATAACAATATCGTGAGACCAACGGGCAGGTGGTCTACCCACAGGACGTCGTCGCAATCTTACACAGTGACAGTGAGTGTTGGCGACAGACCTGCTTCGTTATGTTTATGGTTTTTAGAAGTATTTTATTGTTGTATTTTATATTTGGAATTTCTTCTTTTTTTATCTTTTTGATATTCATATTTTTATTTAGTATCGATTTGGTTTTGCGTGAGAAAGTTGTTTGTCTTATAAAATAAAAGTGCCTATAAGTGTGTCTTTTGCATTGCTGGTGAGTCCCTTTACTCTACTAGGTAGGTGAACGCCACCATTTCCACAGTCGTCAGTGAGTGAGTTACAGTGTGGCGTGATAGAGAAGAGGCCTAATGCTCAGCATTGGGTGGATGTGGGCTGATTTATGATGATAATGATGATGAATTGCTTTGGAGCCCTCGGTACGCTTGGACCATGATGCAAGATTTGAGGACTCTGGTAATTAAAACGAAGAGTCTGCCGTCTGACTTTCCCTGCCCCTAACTATTTTTTTTTATTTTATTTGATAGGTAGCAGGCGAGCAGGCGGATCACCTGATGGTAAGCAATTGCCGCCGCCCATGGACACTTGCAACACCAGTGGAATTACAAGTGCGCTGCCAACCTTTTGTCCCCTTCCCCCCCGAGTGGGCCTCCGGTACCTTCACTCACTCGGCGAAACACAGCACAGGGGCTGCTTCACGCCGGTTTTCTGTGAGGCAGTGGTATCACTCCGGTCGAGCCGGCCTATTCATGCCGAAGCGTGGCTCTCCCACAGTTCGATGCATGTTTCGTGCATAGAGGTACTCAATAATTAAAGGGGGTTAAAAGGTTGGCAGCGCACTTGTAACTCCATAAGTGTTGAGGGTGTCTATGGGCGGCGACATCCGTCTTCTCGTCTTAGCGTGTAATTATAGGTTACATTCAAAGCTAGTAATTGCTTTGTCGGTCCCCAGCCATTGTTTCGCCACTACCATAACAATATCGTGAGACCAACGGGCAGGTGGTCTACCCACTGGACGTCGTCGCAATATCACACAGTGACAGTGAGTGAGTTAGAGTGTAGACATGCGTGATAGAGAAGAGGCCTAATGCTCAGCATTGGGTGGATGTGGGCTGATTTATGATGATAACTAGCGGCCGCCCGCGACTTCGTCCGCGTGGAAAAGTAACTTTTTACCCCCCTTTCAACTCCTTACAACCCCCTTTTCGCAATAAAGCCTATGTTCTTTCTCAGGTCTAGATTATCTGTATACCAAATTTCATTTAAATCCGTTGAGTAGTTTTGGCGTGAAAGAGTAACAGACAGACAGACAGACCGACAGACAGACAGACAGAGTCATTAGTATGGATGATGATGAATTGCTTTGGAACCCTCGGTACGCTTGGACCATAATGCAAGATTTGAGGACTCTGGTAATTAAAACGAAGAGACTACCGTCTGACTTTCCCTACCCTTAATTAGGGAACAAGACATCTCTTCTATTGTTTTTAACTAAAACGCAATTTTTCGTCCTGTAAAGATATAGACAGACCATAACTTCAACTATGTACCTCCGCAGAATTCCTATCTTTGCATCAGACTCAAAGGCTTGTTCTCCCAGTATTATGCTAAATTCCCAACTCGGATACTTTTTATTAACGTCTGCGAAAGTTAACTGGAGGAAATTTCGTAAATTGCGCGCAGCTCTTGTTCGGCTTCAAGTTTGGCGAGACACGAATTTTGTGCTCGAAGTTGCAGTTTGACGGTTAAAATTTAAATGGAGGCAAAATTAATTGATGGATTTGATTTTGGAATGTTTTCCTCAATAAACGCTTTTAGAAGTTGGTACGTGTTGCATTTTAAAAAGAAATATGTATATTATTGACAAAAACAATGGCATTCCACAGGTGAAATGTCATTGGACAAAAGGATAAAAACTTAAAATACCTAAAAGAAAACCAGTAACTGAAATACGAAGTTACCGTAATTCGGAGAACTTTTGAAATTTTTTTTGTGGTGTTTCTAATACTTCCGTTGAGTATTTTGTGCAACAATGTAGGTAATATATATTTATTTATATGGTTTATTATGCTTTGAGTATCCCTAGTCAATAAAAATGGCAAGCAATGAATTATGGCTAATTGTCAGAGATTCCTTTAATCCAAAAACTTCTTGGTTCTGCGCTCTAATTTCTCCACATCAACGCAGTTAATTAAAAACAAAATTCTCAAACCCCACGGATACGAGTTCAAAAGTTTAATTTTGGAGCATTCCGTAAAAAGTTCCGGGATTTAAAACGGGAGTGTTAAAATTTTAATCCCCATCATTTTCGTTTAAAAATAGAACGGCTGGTTCCGGCCCCTAAGCCGTAATCGACGTAAGGACCGAAGTCCCCAGCTCTCGGATTGTGATTTAATCGGCTTCGGACGTCAGTAGGTACGTCACTAGTGACAGTGGAATTATTTTAAAATAAGAAGGAGTAGGGCGATTTTTTTTTTTGATGGCTCGCATCGCATCTTGGGCATGGACATAATTATTTTGCCGAAGTCAAGTGATTTAATAGTGTTTTAGTGAAGTTAACTTATGATTTGAGCTGTACTATCTTGTAAGCTGTAGTGTCTGTACCTTCTGATCTGGTTCCCTTTAAAGGTTGCATTGCAAAGGTTAAACGGCATTTGCTTTATGTAATTTCAAACGCATACTCACCAGGGATCATGATTCAAGCAAACGTTGCAACTGGGAATAACACGCTGAGATGATATGAGTGTAGGTATGCATGTATATTTACATATTCCTTCGATGAGTTCAGCAGGAGGTTAAGGTCGTACACATAGCTCAAAGAATTGCGTGGCTCAAGTGGCAATGGGAGGGCACATTGCGAGGAGAACAGACGGCCGTTGTGAGCCAAAGGTCCTTGAGTGGAGGCCGCGTACAGGAAGTCGCAGCCGTGGCAGGCCCCCCACAAGGTGGACCGACGATCTAGCGGGTGACACGGGATCGATCTGTGAGGAGCACATTGGGCGATAGGCGAGGCCTATGGACGTCTATTAGTTGTAATGATAAATGTTCCCTCGAACACGGTTTCTGCCTGTAATTTTATCGAGGCCATGCCTCTCATGGCCGTATCTATTTATTGATTTAAGTCTATTTTGAGAAAAGGGATCGAATCATAACACATTGTAACATCTTGCGGGTTCAAACGTAAACGTTAGTTTCGAAACTCTTCACTACCACGTAAATCTTCATGTTCTACTTAATAAAAGAAGAATAAACATTGTACTACAACTGGATGGAATGAGTTAGCTAAACAATCCGACGGGCACTTTTAATTCGATTTCGAAAGGCTGTCAAAATCCCTATGGCAGAGCACTTATGCGTGCCACAGACTGACAGATATACGATCTCGATTCCTATTTATACGGCTGTGCGTCTGCCACAGACTTGCGATCGCGACCTAATCGCGGTATATGTATTCTGGCGACCCTGATCGCCGTTGTTGGATTCGGAATCAGGAAGCAAATGCACTCGCGAATGCGCGATTTGATAAGCCATTGCAGTTTAGAAAATACATACCAATGGGGTCCATGTGACATATTTTCATCAAGAGCAGATTTGGGAATGGTCCTTACCTAAGTGACAAACCAATTAAGATTGTTATACGCTTAACTGACGCTACTCAAATCCACGCGTCTTTTAGTCGTGATCTTTATAGATTTTTTTTTCGGCGGATCACCTGATGGTAAGCAATTGCCGCCGCCCATGAACACATGCAACAAGTGCGCTTCTAACCTCTTATCCCCTTCCCCCGATGGGCTCCGATACCCTCACTCACTCGGCGAAACACAGCATAGGAGCTGCTTCACGCCGGTTTTTCTGTGAGGCAGTGGTATCAATCCGGTCGAGCCGGCCCATTCATGCCGAAGCATGGCTCTCCCACAATTAGTAGATATGGAACAGTTATAATAGCCAAAATTTAATCCATTGGAGTTTATACACTCAATTAACATTTTGACCCCACAAGCTAATCTACTTATCTATCTCTTCACACTTTTGGGGTTTTAAGTTATTAAAAGCTGGCGAAATGAAATTTGTGGAATTAACTTTCGCCAGCCAGACGTAATAAAAAAGTGTCAGAGTACTTCAATATTCAACAAAAATAGCGCAAGTGTTGCGACAAATCGCATCGGTGTGCAGGCCGGGTTTAAACTGCGTTTAAGTCGGATCGCCCGCTGAGAGATTAGTTAGCTAACACTTAGCCCGATTGCTTTTTGGTGTTCCCTGTTTTTATGCCCGGGACTCGGGTGTACTCGCGATGTGTGCGCGCAGGTTTAACTCCCATTTAATATTAAGGATCCTGCCCTTAAAAGCTGTGCGTAAATATGTGCGGTTTTATGACCTACTAGGCTATGTTTACGGATTAAATGGTGTACAGCGATGCGTCAAGTTACACCCGTAGTGCGAAAATAGCACTTGCATCTTTGATAATAAGGGCGGTTGTAAGTCCGAAAAGGCTAACAGCCACGTGACACTGTTTCAGTGGCGGCACAGAAATATTACCCGTTGAAAACTTGGCTAAATCATAGCGTTATATTCATACAAATTGGTTCTCTTCATCTTAAAACTTAATTTTTTTATGTCAATGAAAAAACTTAGATAATGTTAAAATGATCCATCAGTTCATGTTAAGCAGTTCAATTGACTTGAGGAACCACTGGGGTTTTTCAAAACAAAGAAATATGATAATATGTTTTGCTTCCCATAACGTAGTCCACACGTAAAAATTGTTTTCTTATTTGCTGGATTTTGGAGAATTCCACTCACTAGTTAGGTAAGTAATATAAAAATATTCAAAGTCAAGTATCTTATGTTGGTAATACAATAAATAAATAAAGTCAGTATCCTTTTTACTACTAGTCAAAACAGTGTAATGAAATTTTCGCAAAGAAACCAACACAAGTTCTATGAAAAATCTTTTCGTACGGCCTGTTAAGTCAGTTCCAAATAAGATGGGTTACAAAAGTAAGCTAAATAAATATTTCTTTGGCTGTATATAAAAATAGCAGAATATTTCCCACGGATTCTTCAAATCATGTATTGAAGTCTAAAAGGAAGAAATACATATTTTTTCACGTATTCCATTGATATCTTGCTTGACATTTTCCGACATCGCCAGACATTTCCCGAGCAGGTAAATACGAGCATACCTTTGTAAACATTTTATTCCGAATTTCTTTTATCAAAAGCAAAGGTTATAGAACTCTTATCTCTTATATCTTATATTTGGTTGGATCTAAAGTAACGCTGTATACAAAGTAGTCAACAAGTCTTAGAAATTGAAAAACAAATCTAGATTTTTTTACGAAAAAGTTAGATGTTTTGGCTCCATTCATACAACTCCGTACTAAGTAGCTTAAGCACTTGTGTTACAAGATCACAAATATAATACTTAAATACATAACACCCAGGCACAGAACAAGCACAAGTGTTCATCACACAAATGTTTGTCCAGGTTGGGGATAATTCCACGACCTTTGGCGTATGAGGCAGGGAACTACCAAATGCGCCGATCCCGCCAGTCTAAATTGGTACAGTCGTTCTCAATTTGTCCCTTATTTTACCAATAAGAAGTGGAAATTCCAAACCATAAACACATTTTCTGGAGTTTTCATTCAAAAAGGAAATAACGAATACTCGCCGCACCCTAGGCTTTCACTCCTTTCACCCGCGTATCGCTAGGGCTGCCAACTGGTCGGCTAAATTTGAACATATGCTTAGGTATTGGTGTTGCAGGTGTCTATGGGCGGCAATCGCTTACCATCAGGTGCTGCGTCGGCTCTTCTGC
Source organism: Cnaphalocrocis medinalis (assembly GCA_014851415.1). NCBI lineage: Eukaryota > Metazoa > Arthropoda > Insecta > Lepidoptera > Crambidae > Cnaphalocrocis > Cnaphalocrocis medinalis. Next base: position 16,022,950 of record CM026284.1, on the reverse strand, counting down.
AACTTATCACATAAAAAAACTGCCAAACCAAGTTGGCTTAATGGCAAAAAAAATTCGTTTTTAGCATCTTGGGAAGCCCAGTTTTACAAGCAGTTCCGGTTAGCGAAAGAATGTGGATGCGTAAAAAAATTTAGCCCTCACCATACGGCCATATTGATTTTATGCAGTTTTTATTATTTGGATTGAAGAAGAAAGACGACTTTCAAAAGTTATAGAAAAACCTTAAAAAAATAGAGCAAATGCTTTTTTTTAAAGTCGGCGCTTGTGACTCCTCTGGTACTGCGGGTGTCCAGCTATTCGCTTACCTTCAGGTAATCGAATACCTGGTACTTACCTTATAATAAAAAAGAGCGAGTTTATTTGGAAAAGAGCGTACTTGTGACTGCACTGTGTCCATTGGCAGCGAACATCCACCATAATATGATCTATCAGCTTATCTGCTCCCTAATCACCTTCCTGGCGTGTTCCAAGGTACGGTTCCAAGATACGGCCCCCAAAATACGTCCTTGATGCTAACTACAGCTGGGAGTCTAGTTTTGTGTTCTCAGAATTGGCAACCCTATCCATGCCGCCATGACAGTTTTTCCTGCCGTTATATTTTTACGAGGCGCCTGATTTATTACGTCTACAGTCTTGACGCGCTTAAATTACATTTGTAAGACTTAGGTAGCATATGTTGTGTGTTCAGTTGCGTTGCGCGTTGCAATAGAAATGAAGTACCCTAAGCATAATAATTTGAGAGAGTCAAACGAAGCAGAATTCGCGACCATACTTTTATAATTATACCTTTATTGACGGTCTCGATGGCGCAGTGGCTATGGTGTTCGCCCGAAGCGCGAAAGGTCTCGGGTTCGATTCCCGGTGAAGTCAATTTAGGAAACGACATTTTCTAAGTTTTCTTGGGTCTGGGTGTTCTGGGTTGACGCCCCCAGATAATTATCGTCATTACTCATAGTACAGGGGTTGCCCTAGTTTGAGACCGGGTTGATTTGGTGTGATTGTCAGGCGCATTTCTGCTTGGATGCGACCAATTTTTAAATGAAAACTGATGTCATAAAATTTTGTCAATATCATTTCCTTCACGTGTATGGTATCGAAGGCTTAGCACAACAATACTTTACTGGCTAACTGCCACACTCAATTAACTTTAAATGTCACTTAAGAAAAAAACTGTGGCCATTATTTTAATACGCATAAAGACTATCCATAATTAAATAATAAACATTAAGGTTAAATGTCGTCTCTGAGTGCATGCGAGCGAGTTTAGTTCAAGTGAATCTTAAAGGTGAGTTTCACTACTTCTGTCTTGCACCGGCATTTTCTTATTTAATTTTCTTTTCTCGGCATTTGAGTTTAGGGTACTTTTTAGGGTTCCGTAGCCAAAATGGCAAAAACGGAACCCTTATAGTTTCGTCATGTCCGTCTGTCCGTCTGTCCGTCTGTCCGTCTGTCCGTCTGTCCGTCTGTCACAGCCGATTTACTCGGAAACTATAAGTACTACAGTGATGAAATTTGATGGGAATATGTGTTGTATGAACCGCTACAAAAATTTGACACTAAATAGTAAAAAAAAGAATTGGGGGTGGGGCCCCCCATACATGTAACTGAGGGATGAAATTTTTTTTTCGATGTACATACCCGTGTGGGGTATCAATGGAAAGGTCTTTTAAAATGATATAAAGTTTTCTAAAAACATTTTTCTTAAAGTGAACGGTTTTTGAGATATCAGCTCTCAAAGTCGTAAAAAGTATGTCCCCCCCCCTCTATTTTTATAACTACGGGGTATAAAATTCTAAAAAAAAATAGAGGTGATGCATGCTAATTAACTCTTTCAACGATTTTTGGTTTGATCAAAGTATCTCTTAGTTTTTGAGATAGGTTGATTTAACTGTAATTTTGGTTAAGTTATTGTGCTTACACTGAAAACGATGGCTGAACCTTATAAGATAGATCAAAAAATATACTACAGTATTGTTGCTGCTACGGAACCCTTTGTGCGCGAGCCCGACTCGCACTTGGCCGGTTTTTTACTTTTATGTCTAGACGTTACAGGAAATGAGCTGAACCGTATTTTAATAGAAACTCTTAGAGAATAAGGCTTATAATTTTAATATTTTCCTTTTTCTCCCAAAAATATGTTAGTTGTACGCCAAAGGTCATTGGTTAGATCCTTGGACAAGTACAATTCTTGTAATGAATGTTATGTTTTTCCAGCGTCGTAACATTTATTCATCGTATTATTCAACAGCGTCGTATTTAATTGTGGGAGAGCCACGCTTCGGCATGAATGGGCCGGCTCGACCGGAGTGATACCACTGCCTCACAGAAAATCGCCGAGTGAGTGAGGGTACCGGAGGCCCACCCGGGGGGGAAGGGGATAAAAGGTTGGCAGCGCACTTGTAACTCTACTGGTGTTGCAGGTGTCCATGAGCGGCGGCATTGCTTACCATCAGGTGATCCACCTGCCCGTCTGCTACCAATCACATAAAAAAAAAACATACTACATTGTTTGGGTGTACTACTGAAAATGACTGTAGTAACTGAGAATCACAGCTTATGAAACATTGTATGTTTATTTTATTTATTTTTATAAAAGCTGTTACCCGCGACTTCGTCCACGTGGAATAGTATCTTTGGGTAGCATTTATAATTATTTAACAAATTTCGACCCCCCCTTTTAACCCCTTACAACCCCCTTTTCACAATAAAAAGTTGCCTATGTTCTTTCTCAGGGTCTAGACCATCTGTACAGGTATAGGTCTATACCAAATTTCATTCAAATCCGTTCAGTAATTTTGGCGTGAGAGAGTAACAGACAGACACACAGAGTACGTTTTATAATATTAGTTAGGATCTGACTTCTTTCATACATGGAAGGTAAGTATTGTGACAAGGCTCTGAAGGGACATCTTTTTGGAGTGGACTGTACCTTGTTTGATATAGTCTTGACAACACCGCTATTGTACTAAACCAAAAGTGTGAATTCCTTTGTAAGAGTTTAGTAACTACCTCGTTGAAGTATGTTATTCATACACAATGGTCCTTTTTTAAAAGCATTGTCTTAAGCCAAGTTGGTTTTACTTCTATTTGTATATTATCTATTGTATATTTGGATACAAAATATGTATAACTAGTGGCCCGCTCTCACTTCGTTTCGAGACAGTAGTTCCACTGCCTACTAATAGATGGCGCTGGGCGTCGATTGCAACGCGCTAGTGTTTCGCCTTTTCGGTTTGTCTAAAAGATTTGTCGATGTCTATGGAGTTTATTTCTTTATAAATAGTATAGAAGATTTGACTGTGTATTGTATTCATGGTCATTTCGTATAATACGATACAAAAATGTACGACAAACCTCCGGGTATACTAAAATAAATAAGCAAAAAGATAATTCGATTCACACAACATCTCATACATGGACCTAAGTAGCTTCTAAGCACTTGTGTTATAGAATATCAGGCAACAGAAAATATTATATGTATTTAAGTATTTTATTATTGACTAGTGGCCCGCCCTCACTTCGCTTCGGGACCGTAATTCAGAAATGAACCAATAGATGGCGCTGTGCTCAATTACATCGCGCAAGCGTTTCGTGTTTTCGGTTTACCTATAAGCCTTGTCGTTGTCTATAGAAGTTATCTCTTTATAAAGAGTATAGAAGATCATTTTGACTTTGACACTGAAGTTAAGTAGTGGTAACCAGTAATGGAGTACCTGCGCTGTGTTTCACTAGGGTACCACCGTATCAGGGCCCAATCGGGCAGACAGGGGGCTAAAAGACTACCGACTACCGTCGCCCATAGACACCCGCAACACAAGCGGAATCAAAAGTGCGCTGCCGACCTTTTAAAAAGGAATACGCCCGCGTTACGTCTGTGATAAACATAGCCTCCATAAAAGATTTCCAAAGGTCTCGTAACTAAACTCTAAGCGAACACTTCCGCTATTGTTTGTTTGCGCAAGGCGGTATAAAATTGATTCCGCGCGCATTTTTACGCGGCTCGGCGCCGGCGCAGGCCGGTTATGAAATGGCGTAGGGTTGCCATGTTAGGGATTTCCTCCATTTTTACTGGGAAATTTGGTAGCTTGGAATTTTGGGAGCTTTTTTTTTTATAAAAACTACTCTGACCTCGCAAACGTTCATGGGCGGCGTTGATTACTTGATCAGGTTACATGTGATAGGTAGCAGACGAGCAGGCGGATCGCCTGATGGTAAGCAATTGCCGCCGCCTATTGACACCTGCAACACCAGTGGAGTCACAAGTGCGCTGCCAACCTTTTATCCCCTTCGGCGAAACACAGCACAGGGGCCGCTTCCCGTCGGTTTTCTGTGAGGCAGTGGTATCACTCCGGTCGAGCCGGCCCATTCAAAAATCAGTTGAAGGGAAAAACTAAACCTAAAACTACGGATTCCCTTTAAGTTTGGTGGTAAATACGTCTAGGAGACGGCAACCCTGGCCATGTGCGCACGCGCTTTCATAACAGCATTGTTTTTGCTGGGAGAACCTGGCCATTACTCGAATGTTTCTGATTGTATCCTATTAATTAGAATGAAACAGCTGTTTTTACGTATGGTGGACAGGTATTTTGGGTTAATAGGATGTCACGGTACCAATTAGGTTACTAAAATAATAAATAAATTCACACAACATCTTATACCTTGACCTAACTCCGTACTAAGTAGCTTAAGTACTTGTGTTACATATATCAGATAACAGAGGATCACAAATACAATTAAAATACACTCGTAGGTAAATAGCACCCACACACTGAACAAACACAAGTGATCATCACACGAATGTTTGTCCAGGGAACCCACGACCTTTGGCGTATGAGGCAGGGTCACCAAATGCGCCATCAGGCCAGTCATAAAAAATAATGTTTGAAATATTGATGAAATAATTTACTTATCTACATTTAACAAACTACCGGTCCGCTCCGGCTTGGTTATGATCCTCAGATGGCAGAAATAAATAGACAACAACATAACTCACTGGTTACACCGAAAAGTCCAACACTTGCGCGATGGCACCTACAACCAACGCCATCTATTGACAGCTTCGTAATTACAAATTCATCAGCGCGCTTGCCTCGAAGGAAATGAAGGCGGGCGCTAGTTTTCACATAAAACACATTTTTTGAGCCAATCTCGTCTAGTCTAGGATAAATAAACAAAATTGCGACGCCAGGTTCGCGTTCTTGAGAAAAGGCAAGATGTTTTTCGTCCTCGGAAGGAACATTTAGCTCCTGCGAGAGTTCCGTGACAGAACGAATTCGCGTGATAGCACCGAGGAAAGCCAATTTCAAAATAAAGAGAGAAATAGTGTTGGATATAGAGAGCTTAACGAAAACTATCGATAGGAAAAGAAAAATCAATCGTAGGTATAGGTATCTGTTGAACGCCCCGTTGGTCTAGTGGTTTAAGTACCTGGCCGTGATCTCGGGGTCCCGGGTTCGATTCCCGGGTCGAGCAAAAGTATGTTTGGAATTTAAAATAATCGATGCTATCAATGTTTTTACACTATCGATAGTCGGCTATGTTTTGAATGTATTCGGTGGTGTGAGAACAGTACTACCGATACTGTATTGGACGTTTAACTATCGATACAGTAGTATTGCTCCAATTTCCCTATCGATACTGTCGATACTATCGATACCTACTGTCGATACTATCAATACTATTGCACTCGGCCATGTGGCACACTATCGATATCCTAAATAGTTTTTGAGGTTTAGCAACACTACAGGAAAAACATAGTAAAAAGTGTAGGTAAGTATTAAGGACATTTCAGGGTTTTGTTAACTACTGAAACCGCACGGATCTTGTCGGCTGATGCAATTAAAAAGCTTAAAAGAGGTAATACTGGCGCGATGGCGCATTAAGTAGTGACCCTGCCTCACACTCCATCTTGGACAAACATGACCGATTGAGTGAAGGTACCGGAGGCCTAATTGAGGGGAAGGGGTTAAAGGTTGGCAGCGTACTTGTGACTCTACTGGTGTTGCTAGGTGTTGTTGGTTGGTGGTTGAAGTCCCGGGTTCGATCCTCGGGTCGGGCCAAAATTTTGCAATTTGTTTGTTCTTTATTTTTATGAGATAGGAGGCAGACGAACAGACGGGTCACCTGATGGTAAGTGATTACCGCCGCCCATGGACACCCGCAACACCAGAGGAGTCGCAAATGCGCTGCCGACCTTTTAAGAAGAAATACGCTCGCTTTTTGAAGGTTTGTAGGCCGTATCGGTTCGGAAATACCGCTGGTGACAGTCTTGATTGCTATCTTGTCTGGAAGTTGGCTGTCTTCTACCTCCGTGCCTCGGAGAGCACCTTAAGCCGTTGGTTCTACGCTCTATCCCTCTTAGGTCGTGTCACACAGGTGTCCCATCGAATCAAGAGGGTGAGGGAATAAATATTGCACATGTGTTCGCGCACACACTTGAACAATAAAAAATATTCTGCGTGGCTGAACTTTAAGATTTTCCGCCCTAGCCGAATGTCGGTTGCAGGATATTATTTTTATCGTACTCGTATTGTATACTCTTTTGGCGCGTAGCCCTAAAATAGTCATAACAATGGCTAGTACACAGTACTTTGTTGCTTTACGAGCTCCGCAACGTGCGTCCAACTGTTTTTTCTCCATCACTGCGCAATATGCTCCAAATACCTATATTTCAAAGCAAAACGTTGTGCGATTCGACGCAAAAACTAACGACTTAGTACGTACAGCCACACATCAAAGTATACAAAGCTGTCAAATTTCTTCAATTGACTCTCATCTTACTGTCATACACATTAGGTTGAATATCAATTGAGGAAATTTGACAAATTGTGGTAACCTGATGTGTGGCTGACTGTACTTAGTTTTACCACAGTAGATTGTACGCTAAAGCAGATTGGATGTCACCGGAAAATAGTCCGAATCGTAAGTTGATCAATGAGAATCAAGTAATTCTTTTAACAATATTTCGAGAATTGGATATCTTTTGATTATAAACTAAGATGACATAAATACTATTGGGATCGTGTGCGGGAGGCACGATTCGATATACTGCTAACACTTAGGTGTAGGTCAATGAATGCTTCAATATCAATGAGAGCCAGATCCAACTTTCTGGATCTATTTATTTTGTGCAGGCTGTTGACACACTGTTGATTGCTTTCGTAACTTCGTTGTGGATAAAATAGATACTAGAGTTCTCCGTGACAAGATGAAATCCATCCTTTGGAGTCCTTTCAAAGTTGTGTAAATAGAAAATTCAATTTTGATATATTTTTTACCACACATCCCAATTCGATTGAGGCTTATAAATAAAAAATCGTAGCGGCCGAGAGCCAATACATCGCCCAATATCGGATTAGGTTCGGCAACATTTTATTTTGGGCCGGCCCATACAACTGTACTCATACACTCATACAGTTTCTCTATGGGCTGTCGTCACTCGCTTCAAAGAACGAACGTGACCTGATTACTGACGGAAACTGTCAGTTGTCTATGGTTCCAGAGGTCGGCACGTGCTGCGTTTAAATTAGTACTTTACCGATGTAAGTTTAAGTCTGATTTTGGCGTGTGCAATTTTTCTCGTTCACTCAGCTATGAAACGTTTATTGTTTGAAGTAAGGAGGTTCGTTCCTGGGGATAATTTAGAAAACAACAGCAGTAAGGTCACTTTAAACTGTTTGCAATGAGATAGATATACACCTCTTTAGCCATTTTTTTTAGTAGGTATAGCCAGACGTTTGGCCGCAATCCCTCCTGATGGTGTGATGATGTGACCGAGCGTGAAGCACGATTGTCTAGTAACAGCCACTTCTCTTGAAAACTCCCAAATCATGGAGTGCAATACAATGAAAGAAATTGGAAAACTATAAAATAACAACCATTTCTTTTTTGCAAAAGTTTTTTTTTATTCAAGACTTTTGTTAGCGGCAACAGAAATATAATGATTTGGACCCCCACTTTTTTGCTGCCAATACATGCTGCATAAAAAAGTCGGGTTACTTTTTTTGGTGACCTAGTGAATTTTGAGTAGCTCGTTTTTGTGATCACCAATCCGCATTAGGCAAGCGTGTTGATTATTTAAGCCTAATCCCATCGGAGACTTGATGTCTAGGAGACAGCAGTGAAACAGTATATAGCCTGATACTTTACTTTTTTTACTTCATTGAATACCATTCTTTACTGCCTCGTCTCATCTTGTAGTGCCGAGTTACTTAAACGGTTCACTTTGTTATTTCCAGTTCAATAATAATCGAACTGTTTCTCGAGCCTTCGTTAACTCCTAGCTCGGGAGAAACGACTCTTTTTAAACAGCCGAAGGGCCAAATTACTCTTTTATTTCTTAGCGCCATTGGGAAGGGGAATGGAAAAGGCTACTTAGGTTTAAACATCAATAGATACTTGATTTTTTTTCTGACAAAAGAAAAGTCGTGATTAAATGTTGTTCAGAATACTAACTTACTACCTACTTACTTACTCCACTGGCTCAGCGACCCGAAACGAAACAAGAGAACGTCACTTTGGTCGATCCTGCTCTACTTGTCGCTAGTCACCGGCCTGAAGTTTGCTCTGATCATTTTCGAAGACGTCTTTCCAGCGATAACTAAGCCGGCCTACCGGGCGTCGTCCTACCGGTCGGCTCTGGTATGCTTTCTTCACGAGACGATCCTCGTCCAGTCTCTCGAGGTGGCCAAGCCAGCGAAGACGATGCACCTTGGTATGGCCGATGATGTTAGGCGTGTCCACAATCTGCTCTATTTCGGCAATTGTGCGTATCCTCCAGCCATCGTCTTGTTCAGAATGGATGATAGAAAAATTTTCAACGATACACCTTGTATTACACCCACATGAGTATGCCCCACACCAATCAGCTTGTATGAAACTAGGCCATTCCCTCTAGGAACCTACTATCAGTGCTAGCTGACAATAAGAGCTTATCCTAGCATTAACGTTATAAAAAAATCTTTTCAGAGACGTCTACATAAAACTGTCATTCCCTAAGACCCATTACATCTGTCCTCCCAAAACCTAAAAGCTTGTAAAAATAAAGAAAATACGAGACCATTACGTACAGACGGACGGAAGGACGTGACGAAAATATAAACCTGCGTAATAGTAAGCAGTGGGAACAATAAAACCGGCCAAGTGCGAGTCGGGCTCGCGCACAAAGGGTTCCGTAGCAGCATCTCAAAAACTATAAGAGATACTTTGATCAAACCAAAAATCGTTGAAAGAGTTAATTAGCATGCATCAACTCTATTTTTTTTAGAATTTATACCCCGTAGTTATAAAAATAGAGGGGGGGGGGACATACTTTTTACGACTTTGAGAGCTGATATCTCAAAACCGTTCACTTTAAGAAAAATGTTTTTTAGAAAACTTTATATCATTTTAAAAGACCTTTCCATTGATACCCCACACGGGTATGTACATCGAAAAAAAAATTTCATCCCTCAGTTACATGTATGGGGGCCCCACCCCCAATTCTTTTTTTTTACTATTTAGTGTCATATTTTGTAGCGGTTCATACAACACATATTCCCATCAAATTTCATCACTGTAGTACTTATAGTTTCCGAGTAAATCGGCTGTGACAGACGGACAGACGGACAGACGGACATGACGAAACTATAAGGGTTCCGTTTTTGCCATTTTGGCTACGGAACCCTAAAAAGTGGTGCTTTTTAGGGTTCCCCACGTATGCGTGACGGAGGCAAATTCTCACTAACTCCCATGACTTGGCCATGGGGATGATCACAGCTTTGAGTTTTTTTTTTATGAGGTAGTGGGCAGACTAACAGACGGATCACCTGATGGTAAGTGATTACCGCCGCCCATGGACACCCGCAACACCAGAGGAGTCGCAAATGCGCTGCCGACCTTTTAACAGATGGAAATCAATTATTTTTGGCTTTAATAAGGTTTACGGCTAGGTCTTACGACTATAATGTCTTTAAGTACTATAATATGTTATATAAATCTTCGCGGGCTGTAAGCCACTGTCTTTCTTTCTTTGCAAAAAATCTTGTATTTTTTAATAAATTTCATTTGAAAACTATTTTTTAGATAAATTTGAAAATTTATTCCTACACTTAGAACTTAAAATTGTTAGGTCCTACGTTGATAAAAATAGTAAAATATCCAAAATGATTATTACCAAAATACAAAACAATAGTAACCTTAAATATTTATCAGAATAAAATAATACCTAAAACCAGATTTATGTTGCCTTTAGGGGATAAAATAATAGGTACGGAATTCACAACTATTGAGTACAACTCGCGCTTGGCCTGTTCGCTCAATCATGATATTTTGATTGAGATGAAATATCGGATGCGCACAGCATGGCGTCGCTTCCACAGAGTATAATTGTTGTGTGTTTGACAGATTGATGCTCCATTTGAAGCATAGAGTCATAGAGTAAGATGATAATAGTAGCTCAGATTTGAGATCGTACGGGCTATTTGGTTTAACATAAAATTTTACCTTATAGCCTCAGTAAGCTGGGGCCTAGAGCGGTAGATTGGATAGCTAATTTTAGACCATATTCGGCGTTCATATCTAGTTTTCATGTTTCCTAGAACGATACGCAAAACGTCGATACAAAACTTTGAACGGATGACGGAAATTGGACGTTTGAATGAGGATAAAATTTTAACAACACCTTCCTTATACATGCATGACTTATTAGTAAAAATTAAAAAAAAGTGAACACGTATATTCTAGTAATAGGTAGTGTTGGACTAGGACAGCACTAGGCGTACCCCATCCCTAATGTCATCTGACAGTAGAACTGTCATACACTTCATTCAGAGATAGATTCGCGCGCTCTGGCGCTCTGTGATTGTGATATTAATTTATTCGAGTAAAACTGTGTAACACCATTCACAATGCGTTTCATTGTTATTAGTAGGATCCTTTTGTAAACACCAGTAGAGGCAGCAAAACAATAGCCTTTTTTCTGTGATAGGTAGCAGACGAGCAGGCGAATCAGCTGATGGTAAGCAATTTCCGCCGCCCCATGAACACATGCAACAAGTGCGCTGCTAACCTTTTATCCCCTTCCCCCCCGATGGGCCTCCGGTACCCTCACTCACTCGGCGAAACACAGCACAGAAGCTGCTTCATGCCGGTTGTCTGTGAGGCAGTGGTATCACTCCGGTCGAGCCGGCCCATCCATGCCGAAGCATGGCTCTTCCACAATTACTCAAGCCTACAGGCGGTAAATCCGTCACTGTTGAAAATGGCAAGAAGATGAAGAATGGTATTTCTAATAAAGACATTAAAAAGCCGAGATTTATTCGTGAAATGTGATCACAAAGCCGTGTCCCACATCATGCAGCCAATATCTCCGAAGGTTGCATTGATAAAGGAATTTTAATATACCTCCGAGAAAGGGCAAAAGGCGAGCCTTTCGCTCCATTGTGCTAAATGTCACGATCGCATATCAGGCCTGTTAATGCGAGGATATAGTAGACTACTGTCAGAAGGACTTTATTTATGTCCTGAGAAATTACATTTTGATCTGCCTTATTTAATTCAATAATTAACTAGGTAATTGACGTTTTCGGTGGCGCAATAGCTAGCTAGTGTCACGCACTTTTAATCGACAGCTGCACTTGAGCTCTCAGGTTTAAATCTTGGGTAGGACTTAGATTAAGGTATACCTATCTTAAGTTAAAATTTTTTAGGTCTCAGTAAAAATATTGACTCATTGGTCCTACGGGTCCCGTGTATTAATCGAGAGGTCGATAGTCATTTATTACCTCGTTAAGGTCTCAAATAAAAGAAACTCCTGTTAAAGTCTTCTCTTTTTTTTTCCCAGGGGAAACCATCATGGCCTTCACCTTGCCACATATGGGGGACAAGGTGGTGTGTGGGACTCTAACCCTAACCAAAACCCCTGGGGTGTCCATCTCAACGCAATCGCGGTCGGATACCCCACAGCCGGGACTGGATGTTTGGCGCAATGCAGCCCTTCCCAAATGCGCGACCTACCAGGACACCCAGTAGGATTTTTTCCCTCGCGGAGTCGTGATACTGAGCAAGCCACTCCCCAGTAGTGGCATGCTTACGTACTCCGAAGCCCGTTTAGTCGCCTCTTACGATAGGCCGGGAATACCTTGGCAGTATTCTTAACGCCCCTAGCCACAGGGCACTCCTGTTAAAGTCTAGGTTATACATACATTTTCGAGAAGTTTACCATAGTACCGATAAACCTTAATACTTAATACTAAAAGTAACCTTAGTACAAGTAAACCTCTATCATCTATTTTATATTCCATCTGGCCTAATCGATGACTTCGTTAGTCATGATTAAAAATAAACTGTTTTTAAACTCTTGCGTCGCGCAAAACAATGAAGGGCGCGACGCACAACACATTATACTTATACGTACTATAGCCAGCCCTTGACCGACAAATGGGTTACGTAGTCTGCTTAGCTATTCCGAGGAGTTACGTGAAGATGGAAATTAATTTATTGGTAGAAATACTGGCTGTGTGTGATCGGTCGTGTCTATGGAAAAATACGGCTAAACCTTTCGAGAAAACTTATGTTAGACACATAAATATTCTTTAACTACACTATTACTATTATATTAATCTGCGATCTACACTCATGTTTATAATATTCAAATTAAGAACTCAAAGGTAAACGCGTTATGATAGGATTTATTATATACATTGGCTTAGGTACATGAAAATTCAAAAAATCCTTTGATTTCTTATTAAAGCCATTTATAATCTGTGCCAGAGCCATATTCAAGTGTACATTCGTCCAAAGTTATAATACCTAATTAACGAAATATTTCGACAAATTTTTAACCTACCTAATTGTAAATACGACCTATATATACATAGTACCTAAATATTATAACAAACAATAAGGTGATTGACAGTATCACATAAGCCCCTGCTCCTCTTGTATTATGATGGGTCATATGAAATTCAATTAGCGTCCATTAATATTGATTCTGTTAATTATAAATTCTTCCCTCAACTAATACTTGATCCTGTCATGACGGCACACATTTTTTCATCAACGTCCATTTGTAACATCCAAACATACCGTGCCAGTTTAATTACGACTCAAGTGGCCGGTTAGGGTCACAGCCATAAATGGTACGGAATTTTTGACAGCTGTTAACTCTTATGTCTCAGGAAATAAAGGCTACAAATAAAATGACCAGTGGCATTTGTTGCCGGCTGTACGTCGTCACATACCTCCGTGTCCCCTCGTACGTGTTTGGAGATACGATGTTCAGTAAGCCCAAATGTGACGCTTGTGTGACGTATCAATTAAGGTCGCTTTTAAAAAGAAAGGTGTCTTGTTAATAAATTGACATTGGAAAAATTGTGACATATCATTCATCTTAACTATGAATGTTTCGATTTCGATGCTATCATATCATGTACTTTACACCAAAACTTGCCTAAATGTTGAAGCTTGATGTTGATGTTGAGACGTATTAGTGAGCTATATAGCAACTAATGTATCTCTGTTTTCTGTGACTAATAAATAAATAAAATACTTAATCTATGTCTGACACGCACATAAGACGTCATGACAGTATTAACTGTAGTCTTCTTGGATTCTCTCTGTAATAAATATTCCCAAAGTAAGAAGAAGATACTCTTATATTTTACAACATAATAATATAAAACATCGTATACTTAAGCAAAGTTGAAATTTCGGCGTGTAGCCATACCGAGGCCTAGGATATCGGGTTTGGTCAAAATCGATATACTTACTGCAAACTGCGATGCTTTTCGTATGTATTTTCGAATGAATGATGCGGAAAAGCGATAGAAAACACAACACTGAAGTAACAGACAAACTCACGTCTTACCTTTTTAGAGAGGCCAACAAACCAGCAGGTTACTTAATGGAAATCTTAACATGCAATACCTACTCAATCGCAACGGTGCTGCCAACATTATAACTCCTTTTACCCCGATTGGGTCTCCGGTACCTACTCTCTCACACAGCACAGGTGCTACTTCACGCTGGTCTTCTGTAGGCCGTGGTGTCACTCCAGTCGAACCGGCCCACTCATGCCGAAGCGTGGCTAACGGGTATAATGATTCAAAAATCTTTTACGAGTTACATTAACCTTACGAAACATCTTGCCGTAAGTACATAGACTATTAAGAATGTCGTTTAAGGTAATGGCCGTAAAAAAGAAGCGCTATTTTTGCGAAATCTGTAGATAATCCGAACTTCATATTACGGGTCTTTCATCAAAATCTGTTATTATTAGAAAATCGGGGAAAAGCCCATTTGAGGAGTAGATTTGAGCGAGACAGTTCACTGAACTGAAAAGGATCTAAAGTAAGCGCCACTCAAATATTAAGTTCACTTAAGTTTATAGTTCAATAGGGTTACTATTAAGTACTAATACAATGAATGAATTAAACATTTAGTGGCACAAAAACACTTCAAAATTTAAAATTGTTTTTTAATTTTATTAAACTATAGGCCAACGCTTGACCACAATTGCACCTGATGGAAAGTGACGATGAAGTCTAGCGTTACGTTAAGTCTAAATACAAACCAAAAAGTAGCACACAAATAAAAAATTAAAAGTATGAATGATTGGCAATATTCTTACGGCCCGCAGTTATTAGAAAAAGATACGGTTCAGGAGCTAACCATTTAAATCTTTTGGCGTCATTACTGTGCTTTACCCTTCTCCTTATTTATGGATACAACAATGATTTAATACAAACGATTTATTGAACTAACTCACTCTAATTCAGAGTGAGTGGAAATACTCTGTTGAGGAATATCTGTAGGTACCCATAATCACTCACCTCTTTTGTCGTGCGCGCCAGTGGCCCGGAAAATAGCAGGCTGGGAGGTAATATTAACAAAAATTGTAAGCCGCGGTTAGTAGAAGTGACTTTGAAAATTAACTGGGTGGCTAAATTGTTTGTTGAGAATCATGTTTCGTTCGGAGGAGTGTTTTAAGAAGTGAAATTACCATCGCGGTCCGTACGAAGAACGACACTACGGGGAGGTCCCAGTGGCCCCCGATATTGATGAGTGGTCCCAGTGGAAATTTTGAAGATCTACCAATTTTTACGAAGGTTCGATACGATAGGTACGCCATCGAAAGTGCTTCGTACTGAGTACTAGCGTAATTCTACCGTAGTAGGTGGGCACGAAGCGCGATTCGATTTCTTGAAAAGTTCGTGCTAGACTGATCTCAGCATTTGCTGCCCCGGCATCTACAACACCGCAGCAGCGCTGGTATTCTGGCAGGCCACCTACCTAACTAAATATATTAGTTAGCTCGTTACATTTATTTTTAGCTGGTAACCCTAGCCGGTGTGTCGCAAGCCCTGCGGTCGCCGCGGTCGCAAATCCGCGCGTAACCCAAACTGCGTGCAATACCCGAGCTGGGCTTGTCTATGGATTGAAGCCATGCAAAATGCGGGAAGTATTCGTTGGCGGTGTCGAAATACTAGTCTGGGGATAATTATACACGTAGGCAACATATCGATCTTATTGGAAAGGAACTTAAGGATTTAGTGTAAACATTTATATCCCTTTAACCACGTAATCACGTGTGGAACTCTAACCCTAACCAAAACCCCTGGGGTGTCCATCTCAGCACTATCGCGGTTCGATACCCCACAGCCGGGACTGGACCGTACCGCTAATCGCGCTCGCCGCTTGCCAATTATTTGATGTAATGCAGCCTACCATACCAATGCCCTGATACCTACGTTATTTTCCAGTGAGCCAACATCGTCCTGCTGCAGTCTGCATCAACTTTAACCAGTCATATTTCTCAAAACGTCAGTCCATCCTAGAAATACTTATTCTTTATTCAGTTTAAGTCCATACAAAATATTTATAATGTCAAATATTTAACCTACCGCTGATTCGGAAAGTCAATTTCTACCGAGAAAAACCAGCACGAAACTCAGTGGTTACTCTTTTCTTACTGCAAGGTCCTATTACGGTCCCGACGTGGCAGCTCAACTGTAATATATATGTCGACTCCACCGTCTAGAGACATGACATACATGATATTTTTCTCTCTATTGCATGATATTTCTATCTAAGGAAGAGTTTGCCCACTTGACCGATGACAAAACGTGAATGCAAGCCTCTCATAAACCACGCAATAGTACATTCGTCATGCTGAGTCCATATTTCATATTGCTGACAGCTCGCGGACACTGTGGCATTTATTAAAGCTTTTGTCGACTGGTGATGCCTTTAGTCTACTTACTCGAATGATATCGATTAAATGTACTCGAGTAATTTCCACTCAAGTTTGGACAGTTCTCTGTCACTATTCACAAAAACAACCTCGTTTATAAAGGCTCAATAAAGTCGTGCAATTTATTGATGGCGCTACTGCCGCTTATGTCATGGAATGTGGTTAACCCCATAGGTTTTATAACATGGGAACTCCGTTAGTTTCCCAAAAATCCGTGTTTCAAAACTTTCTTGATGCATTCATACAGGATCTGTTGATCGAAGCAATCGGATACTTCATAATTGAATAGTGAACTGAGTTTACAAGTTCAATAACAAGCCTTACTTCTTTATGCATCGGCAATAACAGTACTTATTTCTCTTTTCCCGTTGAAAGTTGACTTTTTGACTAGGTTAAAGTTAGATTTTAAATTGTTAAGACCCGCCATTGCTCCTATAAGTTAGTGTGCGAATGATTTGAAAACTATTTGAGTCTGTGATTGAATAAATTTAAAAAAGATATTCGAAAGATTAAAATGGCTTTTGATCTCAATCCCATCACTATTTTCTAGGGTTATTGAGGCGCATCGCAATTTATGATGGGGAGCCGTGTAAATAAATTAACCCCATTGCAGCACTACCTCAAAGGGATTACAGCCGCGCTTAAGGCAGGGTCAACCCTGGAGAGCTTTGTGACAGCTTTGCGCATATTAAATTATCCCATCATTCAGGAAGCTGACAGTAAAAGCGTAAGCTTATGAAGAAACTTTCTTCGTCGCACGACGAGTAAATTGAATATGCACTAAGTAGGAACCTTATTTCACGATTCAGGTCAAGAAAATTAATTTGAATCAACAGGATGAATTTTACCTGCAGGAGAGCCACCCACGCCTCGACATTAATGGGCCCGCTTGACCGGAGTGATACCACACGGCCTCACTTCTGTGAGGCCGGTCTTCTGACCGGCGTGTAAGTAGCAGCGCCTGCGCTATGTTCCGGCGAGTGAGTGAGGGTACCGGAGACCCATTTGGGGAGAAGTGTTGTGGCAGCGCATTTGTGACTCTTCTGGTGTTGCAGGTGTCTAGTTAACTTTTATCATTCCTTCGTCAATCTGATACCCCTAGTACCCTTTCAAAAATATAATAGTAACCCTTTGAATACTAAGCTACTTTGGGGTACATTGTGTGTGGGGTTGTATATGGCCTATACATACGTAATAATTGCTAAGTAAATAACGCACGTAATACATTTCCCAACTGTACACGCGAAGAATTTAATGCGTGAATAAATCCCAAATTGTATCACAGAAATAAAATATCATTTAATTTTGTTACCATCCACCATATTCCGAGTCCTTTTCCTCAAATTCCAACAATAGTTTTAACAAAACATTAATTATTGTTTCAGGTACGAGTTGAAACAGCGAAATTCGGGTAATGTATTCGGCCGCTGAACCCTTCAGCTGAAATTACACCGATTAGTTCCCATTCAAGTCGTAGGTGGAGCCTCTATTGTTCAGGCGTTTTAGGCTTCAGCTTCTACTGTAACATCTGGCTTATGAGATTACGAATTCATTGGTTAAATGGCGATATCGATTTGTCTTTTGATTGGGTAACGATAAGAGCCTTGTTTGTAGATGATATTATTCATATCCTGAATAGTGGGCTAAGCGTACCCGGGCTCCGAAGCGACAGCTGGACGCAACCGGGAATGATCACCGGGTACTTATGATCCAATTGGTTTGGTTCCCCTGTTCCAGGTGGCTTTGTGTTATACAGCATGTATGTAGTCAAGCCGAATTGACCGGGCAATCTAAATTCCTAACTTTTTGACATTCTTTGTTGAATTCTTAAACTTTTTAAAATATTCCTTATTTAATTGCGACGACTCGACCCTCACTCTGATGATTTATTACCATAATCCATTCGTCGTTGAATGATTGACATCCGTTCCTCCAAAACCGGGTTTGGAGGAAAAACAAGGATTTTTACGCGAGCTCTTTATATCTCTTAGGAACCTCTTAATCCTGGCTTAACTTGTACGGTGCTTCCGAGCCTTCCCTCCAATAACTAAGTTTTGTGAGTTGGATTACTAAAAGGGAGGGGGGCTGGAGCGGGATGTGTCTTTTATTGAGGTTCTATGGTGTGATCGCTTGGGTCTTATCACTCAGTCAATTATAAATAAATAGATATTCAAAAGCTAGGGTCACAAAAATTGGTTTCGTTCGGTCCGTTAACAGAAGGTGAAATGACCATCGCGGTTCGCACAAAGGTCCCAGGGGCTATTTATTCATATCTACAAACAAAAGCACGCACAGCGAGTGAGAAAGGAAAGGGGCTCCGATTCGCCCGCTGAATACTACGAAATGTACGATTATATGATGTTGTCTCAATTTATTTGCCTACCAATTTTAGAACAAACGAAAAATCACAATACGAGCGACCCAATCACGGATTTTCGTACTTTTTCCTCATCTCCACCCTCCTCCATTGACAGGTTTAGAACTAGAGAAATTTCATTGAAACTTTTGAGAGATTTGTTGGGATTACACTGATTGTTTGACGAAAATTAATTGCCTGAGCCGTGGCCGTAACTCAATGACGAATACGATTACCGAAGCTTGTTGCAAAGAAAGATTTGGTTATTGAGTTTGGACCGATTTTGACACGGGCTTCGTGTTTGTGTGGGTGAATTTGGAATGGGATTAACGTTATAATATTTTCAAACAAACAATTGTCAGGAATGCAAGGGGAGGTAACTATTCAAAAAGGAGCGGTCAAAGGTTAATATCCCTATTAGCTATGGCTCATTAGTGATGTGCGAATTGAAATAGATTTCACGAAAAATCGGATTTCAATTAAATATTAATAATCGTAACATTAACTGGGCAGGTTAAAAACTCTAATATGAGATTTGTAGAGTGTGTCAGAATCGGTCCACTTTGGGATGATACCCCCTTTTTGTTACATCCTATATATTGATGACAATAAAGATGACCCCACTCCGCCTGATGGTAAGCGGCCGTGACATCCAAAAGAGATTGACAGGCACAAAAGAACAAACATACCTACCTAGTGTCCAGTAGTTTGAATAAGTTTATCGGCTTAGCGAGTCCTACTTTATGACACCGTTTAAGATAGTGCCTGGAGCAGCTTGGCAGCGGGGGCGAACGATACCGTTCCGCTTGGCCCCCTGCCATCTGGGTTACTCCTCTCCGCAATGGAGGACGCTAATAAATGGCTGTTAAATACTTCGTAATTTCGTTAAGTTGTTTGTTGGGCGGTTTCTTGACTAGGTTAAACGATATGCAAGCAAATAGTTAAGTCTTTTAAGCAATCGTGTGGTTAGCGTGATGGAGGTTAAAGTAAAGTTTACACAGTAATACATGAAAAAACAACAAAATACAAAAAAAATCCAGGCCAAATGCGTGTCGGACTCACGCAAAAAGGGTTCCGAACCACTGATTTATGAAATTAAAAGGCCTATAAATGTTTTTTTAAGTTATTTCTATGAAAGATTACGCGGCTTTTTGCATAAAAATCTTAATGCGGTATAGATTTACCTGCCAAGTTTCAACGTTATAACTAATAGTTTCGGAAAAAAATGGGTGTGACATACGGACGGACAGACGGACAGACACACTTGACGAATCTATAAGGGTTCCGTTTTTTGCCATTTAGCTACGGAACCGTTAAAAGGTATGGTGAAAGAGGCGCCTGCTCAACATAATTCCGCGACGTGACAATAATTATTGTTACTCCATGAATGACGCTGATTTTCAGCGGGTAACCCTTGTGTCGTGTGTCTGTCCCGGGCGTGATCATTGAGTGAGAATTTGAGACGTATAAATGTAATATAGAAAAAAAGTAGAATTACTTATATTGCGTTATAAAAAAAACAACTGCTATATACATATAACATATACTACTTTTTACCTGTAAAATGTCATGTTCCCTTTGATACATCGTATGAATCCACGTGAGCCACATTGTTTTAAACAGGGCTTTCCCTTAAAGCCACATAGTTGTGAAACAAGACCTGTTGACGAAACGAGGGAGAGCTCAGCCGCGGTCCTGATATCTCGGAATAATCTACAGGTACGTCGAGGTCAAAAATATGTTTACACTTTAGGACCTTGTCACAGTACATATGTAAGAAAACGACTTCCACTTTCTTATAAATATGTATTGTGACAAGGTCCTAAAGTGTAAACATATTTTTGACCTCGACTGTACAATAAAATGTTAACATCTCCACTCTTATGCTAGGACTATAAGGCTCATATTTGAATGAGGATGTATACTTATGAGTGCACGTGACTGTACTTGTCTATAGTTTACAAAGTAGAGATAAGGTCTTGGGAAACATGTGTTCTTGATAGTAGGGAAAAAACAATAAGTTTCTTTGTAAGCGATGTTTTTAAGACTTTTTTTAACCCCTTACAACCCCCTTATCGCTATAAAAAGTAGCCTTTGTCCTTTCTCAGGGTCTAGACCATCTGTATACTAGATTTCATTCAAATCCGTTCAGTAGTTTTGGCGTGAAAGAGTAACAGACAGACAGATACTTTCGCATTTATAATATTAGTTAGGATAAAGATTTGCAAAATCTAGAAATGTATGCTCGGATTCGAACCTATAGACTGCGCATTCTTATCTACTGACCATCGCTCGCATCGCACTATGAGCATTTTTATCAACCTAAAAACAAGCCTAAACCTATATGTTGCCAACCTTACAGAATCAAATATTAACAACATTAGAACCCTTATTAACCCAAAGGACAAAATGTTTACCAAACACTTTGTAATGACCACACAAAATTACCCTAATCTGGACCCTGAGTGGACAAAACAAAATTCATAAGCGACTCAGACCGGCCGATTGCTTGGTATTTCATTTGAATACAACCTCCCCTGGTCTCCGTACCCTGTCTGCGCTTGTAATGAAATTCCACCTGTCTTGCCACAGGATTACCCCTGGAGGGTTAAAGTGCTGTGCGAAATATCCGCGGATATAGGTAATAAAGGTACGGGTTTAACGTTTAGCTAGCATATGTACACGTATCTACGGGACCACCAGATTTCGAACTTTATACAGTTATGATAAGGTTGAAAACCAATTTAAAATTATGTCTAGTTGAGTGGTTAAGGGTTAAGAGCGATGGTAGCTCAGTAGAAGCAAACGTGAAAATGGATTGAAGAAGTTTGTCGAAGGATTGATCTATCAAAAGAAAATTGTAAACTGGAACGAAACTCGCACGTTTATTGGTTGACCACTTCGATACCTACAAGGGTGAACATCTTGAAAGTTCCGCTGTCAGTGAAGGCTCCTTTCGCAAAAGAGTGATATTTTGCCATTTTCCGGATTTAGAACCAAGTACTTACAATATTAAGATCGAAAATGAAATGTAGTGGCGGTATTTTCGAAATTCAGAATTTCTACACCTGTAACTAACTGCGTTGTTGGGATCACTTTTTCAAACGCTATAATTGCAGTATGGAATTGTGTATCTTGAAATTAAGTATATTTTCGAAGGTTGAACATGATTAAAATGTAATGTCGGTATCTCCGTAACTCTATGACTATAGGGAGAGACAGTCAGTATTTTTGACAATTTAACAGATGACATATTGCAATCAAACGGTTTTGTTTACTAACAAAAGAAAGTCCGTTATAGATCATAGTTTAACCACAACAGTAACAATCCCGCGATAAACTATGCAACGCAGTATACTTCATCTGTTCGGCCGAAGTTTTATATCTTCGGATACCATCACGTTCCTAAATCCCAGCTCACAATTTTACGATACTTACGGATAAATTCTTCTGTCGAATATCCGCATACACATTCTAGGACATCACTATTTAAAACACTGGGGAAAGGGGAAAATAGACAAACTTCGCAAGTTTCTGCGGATATCTCTTAGAAATCTACAGGTAGCCCCTAAATATGCCGTCGAGAATTATACGAGTAACTATCAAGAGTTTCAAACTACGGTCTAAGTTTCTATTTGTGTTTCATTTACAGCGAGTTGTGCTGAAGATTGGTGCGGTTGGCGGGCCAAAAGTGACCACAATCTCAGCCACAATTATCTAACGGACCACTGTAGATAAGTAATTGGGACTTTTGTGTAGGTATGTATTTTTTATGACATCGGTGGCAAACGAGCAGACGGATCATCTGATGGTAAGCGATTGCCGCCGCTAGCAACATGCAACACCAGTAGACAAAAGAAGTAATATTTTTATTATAGCCTTCTGGGCGCCTTTCTATTTCGATTTAGAATTCCATGGATAACTCTAGCTAGACTCTAGGCACAAAATAATTACACACAGAAGTTAGACTTTGACCTGATTTTGAATTTAGAAGAGTTCGTTGACATATAATTATATGCTAGGGTTGTTGCCCGGCATGAGTACATAAGCGCGCGGCCTCTACCATAGAACTCGACAGTTTGACAATCTTATGTCATAAGTTAGGATTAATGTGGTCGAAAAGGCGTTTTTGCCCGTTAGTGCGCATGCGTACATGACATATTTTTAGCTCTTAGTGGGCAGTCAGCCTTCTGTGTCAATATGTATTTTGTGCTCTAGGTTAGGTTTTTATTTATAGTAAGGCACACACTACAGTAACTGTCTGTCTAACTGTTGACAATCATGTTAGTAATCAAAAGGTTAGTGTTAAGTTTACTAATAATGATAATCTCATCAAAAACATAAAATGTGAAATGGTAGCCAGGTTCAAAGGTTTAAAAATTTTGTTTCTCGAGTTCATCATCAAAAGAAATGATATCTAAATAGGTGCCAAGTTCAATTCGGAATATCTAACATGACAAGCCCAATTCCATTACAGCTGAACAGCCTTCCGAGAGACTTGATTATTAGTTCTTTATTACTATTTTCTTGGTTCTTTCTTTGTCGACATCTTTCTAGTTAAGAGCTATTTACTATTTTGTGGTCCGCATAATTAATGAAGCGAGGCGTTCGCATGGTAATGAGGCTGTTCATATCGGGGTTGAGGGGTATTTAATATTCCCACCCTAGATAGTTCTGGAACTAAGTAGGGCGGGAACTAAAGCTGAAGATCGATTGAAGTATTTTATAATGACTGGCTTATCTGAATGAATGAGGGCTTATCTGGGACGACCAATGGGACGCCGTCCTGTGGGGCAGCCAGGATATCGCTGGAGGGACGTAATTGCCAAGGACCTTAGAGCGCTAAACGTCCATGATTGGGCAGAATTGGCACAGGACCGAACAAAATGGCGAACTTTGACGTCGGAAGCCAATTGGTAGAACAGCCACCCGGTATGTGGAAGCTTGTGGGTTCGAGTCTTATCCATCCGTCATCCATTATTTACTTAAGAATAAATTACAAAGAATTGCTATAAAACAAAAATAATATTATGAACCTTCATCGAATAATGACGAAGACTAAGTCCAAAAGTAATAATCTCATAATAACATTATAATAAGCCGTTTATCCAAACAAATAGCATCAAAGTCTCCGACATCTCCCACGGCTGCTAAGCTCATCTGAAAATGAATTCAGCTCAGCCATTCACTCAATAAGCTGCTTATAATGAAGCCATGTCAAATAAGGAAACGACGTTGAATGAAAAGACCCTATCGATATTGTACAAGTACATTATTATGACACAGGCACAGCTAGCTAGACATTTTTTGACAGACCAGTAGCGCTACCATGAGTTGTCAACTCACGGTAGCTCGAAAACTGACGTAACGTAAACTATATTGCTCTGTCTCTTTCAAATGCATCACAATGAAAGAGACAAAGCGATAGTTTTCGATAGCGACGATAGTATTTCAAACTCATGGTAGTGCTACAGGTCCTTACTTTACTACGCTGACAATTGTCGGTGACAT
Organism: Cnaphalocrocis medinalis; assembly: GCA_014851415.1. NCBI lineage: Eukaryota > Metazoa > Arthropoda > Insecta > Lepidoptera > Crambidae > Cnaphalocrocis > Cnaphalocrocis medinalis. Next base: position 15,998,852 of record CM026284.1, on the reverse strand, counting down.
ATTATGTTGAGTGACAATTGTCAACATACAGGTGACATTAACAATTTTATAACAGCTTCATGATTTTATTTATTTATTTCTATAATCTATATAGTATAAACCCTATTTTCTCTCAATAAATCGTTCAGTTTACCTCCGACTTCAGTTGTCTTATTTTCATCTCCCGACGCCGAACAAAGCATAGTTGTGCTCCGCGGTGTTAGGTACCAGCGGAGGTTTTTAGGGGTAAATTAATCGTAAGAATAATGTATAATTCACGTTTTCAAAAGCAAAAATGATTAACTTTGATTTCTTCTTTCTTTTCCATGGAAGTATTTTCTATATTCCCCGCAGAATTATGTAGCATATTTTATGCTTATCTATGCTTTGTGCTTTTTTAAATTTCAAACTAGCTCCAACCGTTTATTTGTGAAGAAGTAACAAACGTAGGGCTGGTCACATTAGCCGCAGAACTGACAACCGTTGGAGCCATAAAGTCCTTGAGTGGAGACCGCGACTCGGTAAACGTAGTGTTGGACGCCCTGCGACAAGATGGGATGACGACATTCGAAGGCTGGCTGGAGTGAGCTGGATGAAGTGGCCGAAATCGGGAGCGGTGGCGTGCATTGGGGTGACCTATGTCCAGCAGTAGACGCGTGGGTTGCTGATGAATGAACAAATGTAGACGCTCACACATTTTCGTCTTTATAATATTAGTGTAATGTACTTACTTGATGTACCTACGTGTCAATGTATGTCGTCTTAATGAGTAAAATACGGTTCTTTAAACCGACTGTGGTCAGGTCGATGTACTCGCATGTTTTTTGTCTCATGTACTCATGTCGCCATTTCACGTGGTCTAAAAACCACCTTCCCTTCGACACGCAATAAACGACGGGGCTAAGCTCATCTGAAAATGAATTCAGCTCAGCCATTCACTCAATAAGCGGCTTATAATGAAGCCACGTCAAATAAGGAAACGACGTTGAATGAAAAGCGCCTATCGATATTGTGCAAGTACATTATTAGGACACAGTCATATCACAGCCAAAGATTTGTTACACTATTAACAAGATGGGTACTATGAAAATGAATGCATGTTAATTTCGATTCTATGCAGTGGAGATAAAGATTACTTTGAAATGCCAAATCGCTTTACAGAAAATCGAGCCGAGGCGAGATGGCGATCGACAGGAATATGTCTTGTCTAAAGGGTTGCCATCATAAAAAAAAAACCTTTGTGGTATAACTTACGCAAGTTATATTTCTTCTTCTGGGAACTTTCAAAATATTGAATAATTAAAGGAATGATACGTTGGAATTAATAATTCTTTTTCTTTTTTTAATTTTTAAACCATGATAAACGACTAGTTTTATGTAAAAGTCGGTGATATGGTAGTTTTAATTATAATAATATGCAACACTTGGCGTCTGGACATCACCATTATGGCGGCGGCAAAAATAATTTGAAAGATTGTATTATTGTGACGACAAAAATAAAGTGTAAAAATTGTGCTTATTTATTTAATAATGGTTCTCACTTGTTGTGTGATAGGATGCAAAGTGAATCATATAAAGGTTGCGGTGTATCTTTTCATAAGTAAGTGTTTAGTCAAAGTTTTATTTTTGCATTGAGTAGGGTGTCCATTTCGCTTGTCATCTAAAGACTGGATTTTTTACTGTTTCAGATTTCCAAAGAATGAAGAAATTAAAAAAAGGTGGCTTACCGTCATACCGGGAAAAATTACTAAACAAGTGATTTCAAACGTTTCTAATGTAAGTCCAACCTTTAGATGATGATCAGTTCATATAGATAGTGCATTCGCATATAGTGCTATGCAATAAAATGTAAATTTTCAAAGCTGTATTTTATATTTATGAAAATGTAAAATTTCTTCTAGACTGAGACTCAATGCTCATAAAATTAATACTTGAGTGAGACATGTGAGACATGTAAAGCAATATAAATTTAATAATTTTGTTAAATTAAATAATGCTTTTATAAAGACACCGGGTTTTCATTTATTTCAAATTTGCATTAGAGAGATTTGATCCCCTAAGATCTAGTCTACCTGTTACTGGGATCAAGTCTCCCAGAATAGGGGACACTTGATCCTTTTGGAAAGTTCTGGGAAAATGCAAAAAAAATATATATGAAGCACTAATAAATATAATAATCAAATAATAAGGAACAGTAGGTAGTTAACAAAATTGCCTACCTATGTACGTTTTGTTTTATAGAACTAACAATGGGGATCAAGTGTCCCCAGTTTCCCCAAGAGTTTGTGAAAAAAATTAAATTTTAGTCAATATTCTTGCTCCATAGAACCTTCAAATCGCAAAGTGTGTACGTTTGTATGAATAATACGCTATGGCCGTTAAATGTGCCGGCAGAGTGTATTATTAGGTAGGTAAATAGAAAATCTAATAGGGCTAGCACAAACTTTTCGAAAGTCGGTAGTCTCTTCGTATCGTACGTATACATAATAAGGAATTTTAATTTGGAACTTGTGTTTTTTTCATACAAAAATGCTCATAAATACTCAAACGATACTTTGAGAAGCGTTCGTGCTAGCCCTTCTAGTTTGAATGGGCTTCACGAGTTTCTAGAGAAAGCGATGTCCGACTCCCACGGGGTGGACTGAGTTTGACAAACAATATTGTAATCGAAAATCTAAATCGTGTGGTCACCTTATTAGAGTAGGACGCCAATCAAGTTATAGACATCTCACGAGGCTCGAATGCAAGTAATGATACGCCATCTAGTTCTTATATACAATTCTTTGATCACAGCTAGCTAGACATTGTTTGACAGACCACGCCCACTTTACCACGCTGACAATTGTCGGTGACATAATATTGAGTGACAATTGTCAAAATACTGGTGACATTAAGCGACACCGCGACGATACTATTGCCGCCAAATTGATTTATATTAATTGTGAGGATAATGAAATATATTGAAAAAGTCTAGCTTTGAAAAGGAATGCATGAACATTTTTTTGAGATGCGTAACAATAAAGCACTTGAGTGGGATGACGACATTCGAAGGCTGGCTGGAGTGAGCTGGATGAGAGTGGCCGAATATCGGGAGCGGTGGCGTGCATTAGGGGAGACCTATGTCCAGCAGTGGCAGAGCGTGGGTTGCTGATGAATGAACAAATGTAGATGCTCATACATTTTCGCCTTTATAATATTAGTGTAATGTACTCATGTACGTGTCAATGTATGTCGTCTTTATAGTCGTTAAATACAGTTCTTTAAACCGACTGTGGTCAGGTCGATGTACTCGCATGTTTTTTGTCTCATGTACTCATGTCGCCATTTCACGTGGTCTAAAAACCACCTTCCCTTCGACACGCAATAAACGACGGGGCTGATCTCGTGTCCTATTGTTTAATTCATGTCGCCAGCTAATGGGATGAGGGTATCCACTTAATTACGGCCGAGAGGAATTAGTGATGGGACGAGTCGATTGGCAATCGTGTGACATCATTCGAGGGAAGAAATATTACAACTTGAATCAAGGGAGGCTGTTCCGTGTGAAAAATCCGCAACTTAACGTCATTGGTTGTTTCGTGACATTGTGACATCTTACATCTTTAATAACCAATCACCGTATAGAATCACGTTACTCCTTTAGCCGCACCAGTCTTTTCTGCATAACACAAAGGCTGACTGGCAGAAAATGCCCCTAGGCAGTAAGCTCGCCTAATGTAACAAACGTTTGTGCAATAAAGTTTTAAAATAAATCGATGCACTTCGCTGTATTACAATACGCCATCTAGCGGATTTTTTACACGTGAAATAGAAGCGATTTCCTCAGTAAATAGTCAGAGTTTCATTCACCAAGAATACCTATTCTTGCCCCTAATTGATTCACTAACCGTCAATTATCGACTTGATTGGGTAAAAGTACTTTAGAATAACTGCAGGGCAAAGACCTCCATTATTAATATAAATCAAGTCATCATTACTAAGGTGAGATAGCTCGAGTTTGTGTTCACCAATCTGAACTAGGCAAGCGTGGTGATTAGGTTACACGAGTGAAAATGTAAAAAGACTCGTGACTTTTAAGTGTCGTTACATCACTATTACAAACTGCCACGGGGATGCGATTATGTCGTTTTAATTGTACAGCTTTACGGCTGTTTGGGGCTGGAAAAATCTGCAAAACAACATGGCGCTAGGTTGACGACACGTCAATGGGACGTGATTGTGCTGGTAATACGGGTTTATGGGCCCTAAATTGGTTCTTTACGGGCCTCCTGATTTATCTAGTGGTCATCCTCAATGAAAGTGATTTATTGATACTTAATTGAAATAACATTGAAATCTCTCAATGGTTAGTTAATTAAAATAAGACTTAAAAAAGTGTAAATAAAAAAGTCTAAAAAGTGAAATATGCATTTAAGTCACTTTACAAATAACATGTCTGAACATGAAAAGAAGGAGATAATTGAATTTTGTGACATTGTACCACAAAACACCTACAATCTAGGTAAGCACTTAGGTACATCGTTTTGCGATATCCACAGGTGTAAAGTTATCTGACCTAATAGGTCCATTTTCACACTAATATTTGTTCTACGGATCGGAAGTAAGTAAGTATTGTAACAAGCGTACAAACGTGTTTAAAGGGTAATCGCTGAAAACCAGCGTCGGAGTTGGCCTCTTGGGCCAGTACCGACTTTTGCTGCAGCCGCCCCTGTTTGGCGCGTTTGGCAGGGATAATTATTGTTTTATTTTTATTTTCTTCCATTAGTTTTGCCTAGATTAAGTTAACTACATTTTCATGCTGTATAGGTACTGTGCCCAGTGATGGGACTAACTCGCCCGAGGTTTTCAAGATTTTTCGCTCTTCACTGCTCTAACTTAACTTGACCAATATTTTTTCGTTTAGTAGAGTTTAGTCATTATCACCTCAAAAATATTGGTTAGATTAGGTTAGAACATTGATCTGTCAAATTTTTTTAATTCTCGGGCGAGTTGCCCCATAACCCACTGCACCAAATAAAGTGTCATTCGTTCATTCATTCAAACTTATATCTTTTTGCAGCCAACTGTGCATATATCGAGCCACTGCCTCTAACACTAGCCATGTTTATAGACCGGAACTCGTGTTAATTGCCATAACGAGAAGCTCAAAGGGCTAACACTATACAATAATAAACGAAAGCCAATTACGTTAAATAAAAAGTTTAATTTGTACGAAATGAATTAATTAATATTTATGATTATATTTGCATTCTTATGCCCTGGTTTTAAGCACTATTAATTTCCTATTTGTTTTCTGAGTGGGTTTTAACCGCAGTTTAGTTTTCTTTTATGTTTTATGCACTCGTATTTTCAGGGAAGTGTTGCTTTCTCTTATTTATTTTGTACAGTCACGTGTATAAGTATACAACCTCATTCAAATATGAACCTTATTTCCCTAGGAATTAGAGTGGCGACTGTACCACAACATAAATCATATGAATATTATAACCTGTAGAATTTATCTCTCTATAATATTCAATCGTCTCATGTCATTATGGTGTGTGTAGTGCACTTGTGTACGCGCATACACTTAACACTTCAATATCTGCATAAGTGGCTGATAGATGAGATCGGCCGTAGTCGAATTGCTTGGAGGATCTTATTATAGATATCTATATTCTATACTATTTATAAAGAGATAACTTCTATAGACAACGACAAGGCTTATAGGTAAGCCGAAAACACGAAACGCTTGGGCGATGTAATTGAGCACAGCGCCATCTATTGGTTCGTATCTGAATTACTGTCCCGAAGCGAGGTGAGGGCGGGCCACTTGTATAAATAAAGGGTGATCTGGGGTATAACCATTTCAGTGTATAAAGTCCTTATTGAGATCTTCAAGAGTTAAGCCACGCAGATAAATCCTTTGAGTTCTTTGGTACGAACCCGGTCAATAATTCAATTACCCTCAGCAAAAATGTTAACCCAGGGTTAGCAACTCGCGCGATTAGGGGTACGGTCCAGTCCCAGCCAGTGTGGTATCTGATCGCGATTGCGCTGAGATGGACACCCCAGGGGTGTTTTTAGGGTTTGAGTCCCACACACCACCTTGTCTTCTACATGTGACAAGGTGAAGGCTTTCCCCTAGGAAAAAACGGCTATCAACTACTATACTCTGATTCATAATCATGTAAAGTAAACTGACAGACGAAAATGACCAGTTTCTATGCATTTTGACATTTTGCATGTGCCAAATTGAGTGATAATGTATGGGGATGACACATTGACATCTGTCAGTTTACTTTACATGATTATGAATCAGAGTATAGAAATATTTTTGAAGCAGCGCCTGCGCTGTGTTGTGTGTATGTAAGTGAGAGTACGGACTGAGGCCCGTCTGTCCATTGAGTCTGTCACTCCCACCCTGAAGGCCTACTGAGATGCTGTTTCACGCCCCGCCTAAAAACCGATTGTAAGAAGTAGGAAACACTTGAGCTGGAAGGGCATTCTATGACCTGATGGTTTGGGGCAGGAACGAGGAGCTAAACCTCTTGGTGTGCGCCGTCATTGTCTGGATGGTATGTGGATGGCAACGCTTACCAACAGATGGTCCGTCTGATCGTCTGCCACCTATCACATAAAAAATTGGCCCCAAAAATCTCATCCTACTTATTTTCCCCCAAACTTATCTTACCCCCTTGGGGGAAAACTTCTAAGTTGGGAACCCTGTGCTAGCCTTGCCGCGTTGACAGAAAGTGTGGGTGTCCAGCGTAATAAAGTTAGGGAGAGCTTTGACACGTTTGAACCCGCTTCAGCTTTTCAGCGAAGCTGGCCTGAAATAAAATTGCCTGTGACGTTACACGTGTGAAAAAAAAAGTCACACATCAATTTTTTACTATTTTGGAGTTTTTCCTGTCATCGTTACTGCCTTGATGGCGCAGTGGGTAGTTCGCACTTTAATGCGACGGTTGCGCTTGGAGTTCCGTGTTCGATAACCGGTCGAGCCAAAAATTTGTACCTGACCTTCGACGTATTTCAGTTCATTCTAACACTTTGAACTCTGAATAATGAATAACTCTAGTATTTACATTATATCCGCGCACTAACATCGCTCGCTCATTCTTTTCATAGAAACCCCTTATGCATAAAAGCTTTTGTACCACTAAGCACCTCCCCTTCCTGCTTTTATCGAAATATGAACCATTATTGAGTATAATAACTTTGGTATTCGCCCAAGCAACGTACATGTAGTGAAGACCAACATGGCATCAATGGTATGCCGTGACTTTAAAAACTGAAGCAATAGCAAATAGGAATAATAAATTCACACAACTTCTTATACATTGACCTGACTCCGTACTAAGTAGCTTATGCACTTGTGTTACAGATATCAGAATCAGAATCAAAAGAGGATCACAAATATAATACTTAAATACATATAACACCCAGACACTGAACAAACGAATGTTTGTCCAGGGTGGGGATCGAACCCACGACCGTTTGGCGTATGAGTCAGGGTCACTACCATTGCGCCAACCGGCCAGTCGGAATAAAAAATATTTTTGTTTTTAACACACGTAGAGTTACTAGTGCGCTGCCAACCTTTTATCCCCTACACACACGAAAAAAAAGAGCGCTACCGGGCATTTTCGGAATATAAAACCAGTATGCATAATTAGTTATTAAGCATCAGGGTTTTAAATTCACATAGGCACTTTAGAAATGTATACCTACTCTGATTCATAATCATGTAAAGTAAACTGACAGATGTCAATGTGTCATCCCCATACATTATCACTCAATTTGACACATGCAAAATGTCAAAATGCATAGAAACTTGACATTTTCATCTGTCAGTTTACTTTACATGATTATGAATCAGAGTATAAGATTTCTATACCAGTAAAAGTAAACTGAAAGCCCTATAAGATCACTTTTTTCAAACGCTTTCAGTATGGAATTGTGTTTCTAAAGATTTATTAACCGAAAGTCTTACGACAACGTGCTAATGAAGACAAAAGATAATCGCTCATCGCCCGTATATTACAATGTTATAATGAGCTGAGTAAACGCTTCTGAAGCAACTAAGCGAAACTAATGTGATAGTTCCACTGCGGGTAGTTAGCGTCTCTGCTCACGGGACAGAGAGCTAAAGCCAAGGCACAAAATAATTACACACAGAAGGTTTTTTTTATGTGATAGGTAGCAGACGAGCAGGCGGATCACCTGATGGTAAGCTATTGCCGCCGCTCATGGACACTTGCAACACCAGTGGAGTTACAAGTGCGCTGCCAACGTACCCTCACTCACTCGGCGAAACACAGCACAGGGGCCGGTCGAGCCGGCCCATTCATGCCGAAGCGTGGCTCTCCCACAGTTAAGTTAGTTAAGGTAGACTCAGCCTGATTTTGAATTTAGAAGAGTTCGTTGACATATGCTAGGGTTGTTGCCCGGCATGAGTACATAAGCGCGCGGCCTCTACCACAGACCTCGACAGTTCGACAATCTTATGTCATAGGTTAGGATTAATGTGGTCGAAAAGGAGTATTTCCCCGTTAGGGCGCATGCGTGAGTACATGACACGTTTTTAGCTCTTAGTGGGCAGCCTACTTTCTGTGTGTAATTGTTTTGTGGCCAAGGCTTCCGTGAGAGCGAGAGGGACGACCGCCTTTGTGGGACCAAATGTGGGTAGAATAATAGTTTGGAGATTAGAAGTTGAATGTATTACTTGTCAACCTACGCAGCACATTACTCGCCAAATAAGTTTTGGCCCTTAGAATCTAGACACGCGGGAGCGTCTCCAGCCAAGGTAAAAAAAAAATTACTAAGTGTACAAGGGTAATATTAAACGAACCGTTTAGAGCGATAGATATTTAGGAGATTGCTATAATGCGACAAGAAAGTCATGAAAATCGATTTTTGAGGAACTAACGGAGTTCCAATCATTTATAACCAATGGGGCTACCATATTATATATACATAAGCGACAGTCAGTGGCACCAATTAATTTCATGACTGTAGGTATTGACGTATTATACCATGTCGCCGTAACTATGACACTTGGAATTAAATTCCAATTTCTATCGGAAACTCAAAAACAAGGTACTTACATGGTAGCAATCGAGTAAATATAATATAATCTAATGTTAGTGACCATGCAAGTTTAAAACAATACAAGTTTTAGCGCGTAAGATGAGTTAGACAGTGAAAGTCTTAAAATAAGAAACATGTAAACTATTTATAACAGGCGAGTCGCACGCTTGTTTACCTTCGGTGGTATAAAAATATCAAAATATTATGCTATGTTTGCTGTAGGCACGCATGCCTCTTATAAGATTGTCTAGACGAGATCGCTATTAGCGATAAGACCGCCGACATTGTACTTATTACCATAGCATTAAGTTTTGCAACCCTCTTTGCTATAAAGAGTGCCCGTCTATCCATCTTTGTCAAGTTTAGTTACAAAGCTTTAGTTACAATTTTCGTCATCCATAATCTAGGTACTATTCAAAGCTGAAATATTTGAAATATCATTTCTTATGTGGCATTGTTTTGTAACGTTCACTTTTAATAAATTACAAAGCCCACATTAAACGTTTGACCTCATGACCTTTACTTTATTGTTTGTAATGGAAACATTAAGCAACTTGAAAGTCTCTAAGATATCTTCTTAAAAGTTGCTAGGGTAACCGAGACAGTGATTGCCCAGTGTACAGTGAATGCCCGAATTAAGGTTAACATACATTTTAACTTATTTTCAAAGGTGTAGTTTTACATTAAATCCATTAGGTAAATAACACTAAGATACTGTTTACTAGAGTTCTAAATAAGACATTTGGCAAAATTTTCGGTAAATAATATTGTAATGGCAGTTTTTGGACAGCGGGTGTCCGTCACTTCAATAAATGCGAATTCCTTACAGAATTTGTTAAGGATACATTTTGCGGTTTTGAAGTTTGTATCACTTTAATTTTCGTTTTTGACCGTTAAAGCACAACGAAGTGTTAGTTAAAGCTTCAATGTTTCATTTGAAGCAGTTATCGTAGCGTAATTTTATTCCATTAAGTATTTTAAGGGGGTGGGCAATCACTGTACCTAAATTAGGAGAAATTCAGTAAATGCCATACCAGAATTCAGTTATTGCCATAGGCATGAGACAGTGATTGCCCGGGTAGGTATTTACTAAATCACGTGAGGGATTATAATAATCGAACCGAATATTTTCTTTTTATCCTGTATCTTTCTTTGTCTGGTACTTATGTACTTCAAGGAGTTATAAAAAATACAGCTTTTTACAAAAAGTTGACCTAAAATAGGGGAATATTTTATCTGCTATCGTAAATCTTGGTGGAAAAGTTTAGTGGTAAGAAAAACAACCAATAATTATATCGTAATAATTATTTTATTAGGTATTTTACCGTGGGAGAGCCACGTTTCAGAATTAATAAGCCGGCTTAAACGGAGTGATTCTATGATCACAGAAAACTAACGTCAAGCGGCGAAAACGTGTGGGGGTACCGGAGGCTCAATGAAGGAGTTAAAATGTCGGCAGCGCATTTGTGATTCCACTTATTGTTGCGAGTGCCTATGAACGGTGGAAATCGCTTACCATCAGGTGATCCGTATGCTTATGTGCTTATCACATATAAAAATTGAATTATCAAGGTATGGTTGCAGTTAGTAATAATTAGAAAAAATATCGAATTTTAACTGTGGGAGAGCCACAATTCGGCATGAATGGGCCGGCTTGATCGGAGTCTGCTCTACTTCACAGAAAACCGGCGTGAAGCAGCCCCTCTGCTGTGTTTCGCCGAGTGAGTGAGGGTAACAGAGGCCCATCCGGAGGGAAGGGGATAAAAGGTTGGCAGCACACTTGTGACTCCACTGGTGTTTCAGGTGATCATGGGCGGCAGCATTGCTTTTTATATTATGATGTGGCAGTCAAAAACACGCATCACTACACCAGTGGAGTCACAAGTATGCTGCAAATGTTTTAACTCCCCCCCCCCTCACCCCCGATGGGCCTCCGATAACCTCAAAACTATATGTACTTTTTGTAAAATTGGTACTTTCCATAATTCGCTGAGATAACAACAAACTAGATGACGATTTTACTAGATTTTGAAATTAAATGGGTTTTCTTAGTCAATGGTATCTTATTTGGATGATGTTACTGATTTTAATTGCTTAGAAATATATCTTAACGCTTAAAAACTTACGAAAGATCTAAAATTTTAAGTATTTATTAATATTTTTATGGAATTACAACGTGCGGTATAGGTGGCAATAACTGTCTCATTTGGTTGGCAATGACTGTGTCAAGTGGGCAATCACTGTGTTTTTAGGAGATATTTTTGTTATACGTTATAATTATTAAATATTCTTAAGATGTTTGAATTATTGCTAACTTATCTCAATGCTAAACTATTACCGTTGTCAAATAATTACACTCTGATTTCTAATTGTTAAAGTTAAGGATTATATTGAAATAAAACTAGTGTCAATTCCTTAAGTGGGCAATCACTGTCTCGATCACCCTACCTAGATTAATAACCTTACTCTATGGTTGCTAACTAAATCATGTAACACCCTGTATGTATACCAAAATAAAAACATAGACTATAAGAAAAGCAAAATGTTATGTCAGTCGTTTATATGTCAACCAATAAAAATGGCGGCTAAACAAAATGTCTGCCGCGAAAATGGCGGGACATTTCCATTCATACCGCGCGTTCCACCGATTTGGGTTTGCTCGACGTCCATTTCTTTTTGGCGGCAATTCCGGCGGACTTTTTGCGGCCAGTTTTAATCGGTGTTGCCATTTCGGCGTTCCGTTTCGCAGGTTTTTTTGGCCGTTTTAGTGTGGCCATTTGATACGTGGCCGCTGAGTTTCCCGTTGTTGATGTTGTGTAATTTGTCCAGCTTTTAAATGTGTATATGTTTTAGAAAAGGTACAGACCATAAACGGTTTCTATTTACTATACAGTAGTAGTAGTAATTTAAGTACCCAGATAAACTAAGTATTTAAGAACACTACGTCACGCACAATATAAAATGTGTGTTCGTTCGCTGGCTCGGCCACCTAGAAAGAATGGGAGGCGATCGTGCGGTAAAGCGAGCGTATCAGGGAGGTCCTAATGGCAGAAGGCCAGTCGGCCGCCCGAGATATCGCTGGAAGGATGAGGTCGAAAAAGACTTGCGCGGACTCTCGGCAGATGACTGGCAGGAGGGGGCGCAGGATCGACCAAGATGGAGGCTCTTATTATCGGAGGCCAAGACTCACTATGGGTCGGTGCGCCAACCTACTTAGTTAGTTTTAGTTCCGTTTTTGATAGTGCCTTCCGAATGACATTGATCTTCTTGTACATTCTAATTCTGTTTACACTATGTATAGTTGTTTACCTATTGTATTAGTAACAAACATTTAATTTAGGAGGAGAACTAATTGCGAACAAAGCCCAACTACACCCGGACAAAGGGATTCGCTGAAACTGAAACACGTAATGAAGTAACCGAGATCATTCCGACGAATTCATTTAACTAACGTAATTGGAAAGGTACTGGAATGAGATTTCCATTACATTAGATTTACATGGTTTACTATTTGAATAGAAATTTATATGAGATAATTTGTAAAAGTTGAAAATTTGTGTTCAGAAAACTCTATTACATACTTAATTCCACCAACCACAACCGCGCAAGTCTTGATAATTGTCTACTTTTTAAAAATAGACGACAGATTCTCTTTCCAAAATACCGGCCATAGATCGATTGCCAGCGCCAAAGGAGTTTACCATCGTTACAGTACCTACCTATCCATACTAATATTATAAATGCGAAAGTAACTCTGTCTGTCTGTCTGTCTGCTGCTATTTCACGCCAAAACGACTCAACGGATTTAAATGAAATTTGGTATACAGATAATCTAGACCCTGAGAAAGGACATAGGCTACTTTTTATTGCGAAAAGGGGGTTGAAAGGGGGTTGAAACTAAGTGTGTGAACTACTTAAGTAATTCTATATTTTATAACCAATGGCAAAACCTATAACATAAACGGTGTAGTGGCACTATTTGATTTCACGCCTTTATTGACGCCTTTGAGTACATAATTTTAAACATTATGACATTAGTGTAGATATAATGTTAATATCTGTCTTTAGTGTATAAACATAGCATTAAATTAGAAGGTAACACAACATCTGTATTAAATTGAATTACGCGTCACTTAACTAAACGGCCGATTCTATACGCACGAATGTTGACGAAACCCCGGGGTCAACGTCCGGCTACCTGTCACGATTACACCGCCGCCGTCCTTGTCTGGCCGGGCGTGTTTTGTTGCCGTCTCGCTCGCCCAGTCACTATTGTTGATTGGCCTAATAGGTGTTTTCTAACACACTTACTTAAAGGCCCCTTTTTGTAGTTTTCCCTATTTCCCCGATTTGGAAATTGTTTTTCCTTGGAAGTTCGAGGGGAGCTATTGTACTCAAATTGTAGAGCAATTTACTCGATGGTTGTACAAGTGTACCAACCACCACCAAGTTTTATCGTTGTAATGCTGAATCCCTCTTTATAGGTACCGTGAATCATTTTAGCAAAAGGTGAATATTAAATTTGAATACCAGAAAATATAAAACAATCATGCGGTTTCGAATTTTGTGATATTTATAGAAGCTCTGGCGCAGGTTGCTCTGTCTTATCTCTACAGTTGCAACTGTTTATGACAACCTTGGATCGTAATAATCTCTAGATACACAATTTTATACTGAAAGCGATTGAAAAAGTGATGCCAACAGACGGCGCCTATCATAAGTAGTTACATACAGCTGCTATAATTTTATATTTTGAATTCCAAAAACGCCGTCAAAGTATTTTATTTTCGACAGTTGTAAGGTAATTATTATTACCTGTTATTTAATATGTAGCATTCTTTGCAATTTATTAGGTATTTAATTTTTTTTTCCACCCCGATAGCAAATTCGAAATTCAAAATATCTACAGCTGTAAAATTACTACATAAGGACAGCGTTGTTGAGATAACTTTTTCAAACGCATTCATTATGAAATTCTGTATCTAAAGATTATATTTTTTTACGTATTACGAGTATTACATAATGCTATTTGATATTATTCTGTTTTGTGTGCCAATAAATAAATAAATATCGAAGCTGTATCACATTCAAATCACATTCAGAATAGCACATCAACCTCCAAAAACAACATCCACCAATCGAACACTCTCATACATTGCAGTCGCAAGTTTGTCAACACGCTATAACTGGCCCATTTTCCCTGTTACCTCGTCGAAGATCCCGCGGGACACTGCCTCCGGTGACTTTGGGGCAGGGTGGGACTGGGAAAACAGTATGGGGCCCTCTCTGTAGAAAGATTGCTGGGAAGAATGTTGCTCACAAACCATTTACCGTGGCCTGAGCGGCGTGGATTGAGCCGGCTCGACCGGGAGTGATACTACGGCCTCACAGAAGACCAGCGTAAAGCAGCCTGCGATGTGTTTCGTCGAGGAAGTGAGGGTACCCGAGGCCCAATTGGGGGTTAAGGGGTTAGGTTGGAACTAGCGTACTTGTGTCTCTATCAGTAGCAATCGCTTACTATCAGGTGATCCGTCTGCTCGTCTGCCACCTATCATAAAAAATAAAACATTTTAGAATGCATGGCATAAGCAAAGATTTTACATTATAACAAGATGGTGTACTATGAAAATGAATGCAATGTTAATTTCGATTCTATGCAATGAGAATAAAGATTACTTTGAAATGCCAAATCGCTTTACAGAAAATCGAGCCGAGCGAGATGGCGATCGACAGGAATATGTCCTTGTCTAAAGGGTTGCCATCATAAAAAAAAAACCTTTGTGGTATAACTTACGCAAAGTTTATATTTCTTCTTCTGGGGAACTTTCAAAATATTGAATAGTTTAAAGGAATGATACGTTGGAATTAATAATGTCTTTTTTATTTTTTTAATTTTAAACCATGATAAACGACTAGTTTTATGTAAAAGTCGGTGATATGGTAGTTTTAATTATAATAAATATGCAACACTTGGCGTCTGGACGTCACCATTATGGCGGCGGCAAAAATAATTTGAAAGATTTTCTTAGAAGATTTTATTATTGTGACGACAAAAATAAAGTGTAAAAATTGTGCTTATTTATTTAATAATGGTTCTCATTTGTTGTGCGATAGGATGCAAAAGTGAATCATATAAAGGTTGCGGTGTATCTTTTCATAAGTAAGTGTTTAGTCAAAGTTTTATTTTTGCATTGAGTAGGGTGTCCATTTCGCTTGTCATCTAAATACTGGATTTTTTACTGTTTCAGATTTCCAAAGAATGAAGAAATTAAAAAAAGGTGGCTTACCGTCATACCGGGAAAAAATTACTAAACAAGTGATTTTCAAACGTTTCTAATGTAAGTCCAACCTTTAGATGATGATCAGTTCATATAGATAGTGCATTCGCATATAGTGCTAATGCAATAAAATGTAAATTTTCAAAGCTGTATTTTATTTTATGAAAATGTAAAATTTCTTCTAAGACTGAGACTCAATGCTCATAAAATTAATACTTGAGTGAGACATGTGAGACATGTAAAGCAATATAAATTTAATATTTTGTTAAATTAAATAATGCTTTTATAAAGACACCGTGTTTTCATTTATTTCAAATTTGCATTAGAGAGATTTGATCCCCTAAGATCTAGTCTACCTGTTACTGGGATCAAGTCTCCCAGAATAGGGGACACTTGATCCTTTTGGAAAGTTCTGGGAAAATGCAAAAAAAATATATATGAAGCACTAATAAATATAATAATCAAATAATGAGGAACAGTAGGTAGTTAACAAAATTGCCTACCTATGTACGTTTTGTTTTTATAGAACTAACAATGGGGATCAAGTGTCCCCAGTTTCCCCAAGAGTTGGTGAAAAAAATTAAATTTTAGTCAATATCAAGAATATCCATAGAACCTTCAAATCGCAAAGTGTGTACGTTTGTATGAATAATACGCTATGGCCGGTTAAATGTGCCGCAGAGTGTATTATTATAGGTAGATAAATAGAAAATCTAATAGGGCTAGCACAAACTTTTCGAAAAATCGGTAGTCTCTTCGTATCGTACGTATACATAATATGGAATTTTAATTTGGAACTTGTGTTTTTTTCATACAAAATTGCTCATAAATACTCAAACGATACTTTGAAACGTTCGTGCTAGCCCTTCTAGTTTGAATAGGGCTTCACGAGTTTCCTAGAGAAAGCGATGCCCGACTCCCACGTGAGTGGACTGAGTCTGACAAACAATAATTGTATTCGAAAATCTAAATCGTGTGGTCACCTTATTAGAGTAGGACGCCAATCAAGTTATAGACATCTCACGAGGCTCGAATGCAAGTAATGAGTACGCCATCTAGTTCTTATATACAATATCTTTGGGCATAAGTATGTTTAAAATTTTTCGAACATAGCTCGGGTTTGTGATCACCAATAGGGTATTTGACTAATCTCGATATAGTAAAAAATATTTATACTTTTCCAAAATACTGGTAAATAAGAACCAACGGCCAAAATTTTCAGTTAAAAATATAAAGTCTAGCTGGTTTTATGAGCATTCAAAGTTTCATGGGCAAGTCCATTTTTAAAGTATAAAATTTAAAAAAAATAATTATATCATTGAACTACCCGTACATTTTTCACCAACTTTTATTATGAAACCATTTACTTAAACGAAACATTTGATATAGCTACCAAACAAAATTTACTAGACGCGCATACAAGATACGGGCGTGTGACGTCACTTGCCTATAGCCATTTTGTATAGAGCGTTTTTGGGCTTGCCCAAAATATGTGCTCTTAAAGTTGTGATATCTCAGGTGATTCAAATCAGAATCGAGCAATTCTTTCAGTAATTTTTCTTAAATTGAGAGGTCTTTTGATTAAACACATAATTTTTTTTTGTCAAATACCCTATTCGCATTACAACATACGAAGTTATCTCAATAACCTGTACATTTTTACATGCTTTCTGTACATGTACAAACCATACATTATTTTTAATTATACACGCAAAAATAAACGATGATTCATGAATTAACATTCCGGACATACGATCGTGACTCGACTCTTCATACGTATACATTAGTCTATACTAAGACACTGGCCAGAATTATCATGTCATGTCTGTCTGTGTCGAGCGTGAATCGAACTATTTAAGAAGCCTCCAAGTTGTAGCTTTTTTTTCTCAATAAGTCGCCTAGAAAAAGTGGCTTTAGATTCTAGTGTATTTTCCTGAGCTAAAACCGTTTTTAAAAAACGAGCTTCTACGCGCGTATAAAAAACGCCTCAAAACGCACTTAAAAAAGGACGCCTCGCCCTTAGTCCGTCAGGGGCGGAAATAATCCGTAATCCCATCGCATACCGCTCAGCGGGATCATCTTTACGCTCGCTCGTCGCAATATTGACTTCACTATTACGTTCACGTACTCTGTGCGAAACTGTGTGTGATGTTGTCATGTCACTTGGAAGCTATGACTTAGAAAATAACTCTTCTTTTTATCTAGCGTATTTTTGGCTGTTCCATGTGATAATATTAAAAACCTTAGCTTTGACATGTGAAAACTTTTTGGCTTTAGTAGTGAGCTGGCTGCAGCGCCAAAATAATATTTGAAATTAGAGAAAAAATATAAACGTCAAATTTGGTTTTAAATATATAAGGCGTCTCACTATATTTTTTGGTCAATACCTGCCAGTTTTATATTTAACATTTTACAGAAATATTTTTAAACACGTCATAACCAGTGTGAAACTCTTTTGTAGTTAAGCTGGCAGCAGATAGAAAGAAAATAAAAAAATAAAGAATGCTAATTAAAATTTTTAATTTAAAAGCCTACATTACTCAAATTTAATTCAGATCAAATGGCCAGCATTATTTAATTTGACCTCTTTATTTTATTTTCGACGCCTAGTTAAAAAGATTCTGTAGGCAGATACTTCACTAAAATAAAGTTGTTTTAAATAATTGAAAATCGGGATACATCCGATAACGTTTTATCTATCCACACATTTATGAAAGAATAAATCTAGGTAGGCTAAGAATGTAATACAGTTCAATTTCTAATATTTTTTTCTCTTAATGGGGCAGGAAAATGAACCTCATCCGAAGCGATGGCTCTGAACGCAACCGAGATTGATAAGCCGCGTTGTTGATTACAGTTTCTTTTCCCATATGACTCCACACGGAAGTGACAGCGGGAAAATCCTTAGTTCTTAACTTACGTATTTACATAATAGAACTTGAGTTGCAAAATAACATAGCTAAACAAGGGTATAGACTGCGCAAACGGACCAATCCGGGAAGGCTGTTTATGGTCATCGCCGTTTAGAGGCTCAAGGATATGCGCCATTCAACAAACATTTGTATTAGTTTCTCTTCTGTAGAGCTAGCATGAACCTTCCACAGAATTTTTCGCGCATGCGTACTATAAACACTTTGCATGCACATTTAAGAGGTCTTTTTATCGTACGTACGGTGGCCTGCACATCAAGTTACTACAATCTGTCAAATTTCTTCAATCGAACCTCACTTTTATGTCAAACGTGTTTGGTTCAATATCAACTGAGGAAATTTGACAGATTGTAGTAACTTGATGTGCTGGCCACTGTACCTAAGCCTAACGTCAGAAAGGATAATGTCGCAACGTGAGCTTGTCCACAGATTAATAGCTTAGACCTATAGCTTCATAATTTTCCTTATTTTACTCGTGACATGCAAAATGGTAAAGAACAAAATAACGTACAGCCAGTAGTACAACCTTAGAGTATGTCATGAATGTAATATTATCTATGTATTGTTTAATTCCTGAACGCAGCCAGTGACAATTGCGTTCTCCGTTTTTGACGTCTGTAATTATCTTGTCTTGTCCATGTACGATTAGGCTAGCATGCCTTTTATAAATAAATAATATTAACATTACATACAGTGTCCTCATTAGTATAATCATCATACATTACAGAGACAACCACGCATCAAAGCATACAAAACTGTCAAAATTCTTTAATCGTCTCTTATCTAGGTTACGGGAAAACTCGCCCTAGAATTTCAAGATTTTTTTGCTCGTTACTGCTCTAACCTAACTTCACCTATATTTTTTCGTTTAGTAGAGTTTAGTCAGTATTCATCATCATCATCATCATCATGGTTGCCTATTGTGGATCCATTCTTGGATGTAGGCCTCCTCCCTCTTCTTCCACTTCTGGCGATCCCGTGCCTGATCCAATCACGACCTCCGTGTCGTCGGATGTCGTCCACCCAGCGCTGCGGTGGTCTGCCGCGCCCTCTGGTGTCTGCTAGTCAGTATTATCATCACAAAAATATTGGTTTGGTTAGGTTAGAACAGTGACCGGCCAAAAAATCTTGATATTCTCGGGCGAGTTTTCCCATAACTTATCTTACCGTCATACACATTAGGTAGAATATCAACGGAGGAACTTTGACAGGTTGTGGTAACCTCATGTAGGTACGGGCCGTACGGCTGATTGTACCAGCGCGTCGCGTCAGCTTACCCTCACTGTCGCCCCCTGTACTGTGCTGAAGAAACTCCTGAAACTTACATTGTTGCCTTTCAATTATCGCTAAAAGCCCCGGCGTCGCACAAAAGATTTCAAGTCAAACGTTAAGGTTAATTCCAACTTTTCCATTATGACTTCCGTCAGAACAATCCGAAAGGGATGGAATATCGAGGGGGGCGGGAGCTACTGAGTGATAGATTATGGTACAAGATTATTTTTGTTTCAATATACATAGATAGATAGATATTCTTTATTGCACAGTTATATAATACATGAGTGAAACAACTGAACAGCAGTAAACAGTGCAATATTAAAACGGTCTTAACGCTTGTCAGTAGGTACATACCTACTTATTGTATTGAATTGTGATGAATGTGAATTTTAATACAGTCGACTACGAAACGCCCCGTCGGTCTAGGGGTTTAAATACCGTGATCTCGGGGTTCTGGGTTCGATTCCTGGGTCAAGCAAAAAGTATGATTCGGACTTTTCGAACATAGCTCGGGTTTGTGATCATCAATCCGCATAGGCAAGCGTGGTGATTAAGCATATTTCCAGCCTGTTTAGTAATTGGCCATCAGGTGATCGGTCTCGTGGTCTGACACCTATTACATTAAGAACACATTCCCAGTAAAAGACATATTGTAGTATTTCAGACTCGGGTAGAAGTTCTTATACTTAAAATGTTTTATATTGGACTCAGACAAAAATACGATATTAAAAAATATATTATATTTTTTACCATAGATAAAGCATAATTTTCAAATAAAATTAACGAAAGAGGAACATTTTAATTAAAGTTTGAGTTCGTACTGAAATTAATTTTGGAAACATCTCCATGGAAAATCCTCTAGGGACGTTGCCTTAATAGAATAAATAAAATGATTTCAAGAAAAATCTCTCCATAGAACACGATATACAAGTGAAATTGAAGAACTGAATTCAATATTATAAATAAACAAATGAGCCAACATTAAAAATATTTTCCTGGTCCCAAACTAAGGTTTTCCGTTGTACTTTGGAAACCAGGATCAACGAAGGTAGGTACCTCACTTAAACACCCAGACACAACACTAATATCTGCTTCATTAAAAACATTTGAAATTGAAATTTGATAGGTAGGTTCTTTTGTCCTTGAGTGGAGACCGCGACTCGGTAAGGGTAGTGTTGGACGCCCTGCGACAAGATGGGATGATGATATTCGAAGGCTGGCTGGAGTGGGCTGGATGAGAGTGGCCGAAAATCGGGAGCGGTGGCGTGCATTAGGGGAGACCTATGTCCAGCAGTGGACGAGTATGGGTTGCTGATGAGGTAGATTCTTTTGTCATAATAAGTGGCAGACGAGCAGACGGATTAATACTAGTAAAATCACAAGTTTACTGCCTACCTTCGCGAGCGCATGTCATGCTTTAGGTCCATATCTAGAGTTTTTATGAACGATGCATCTACTTAATCATTTTTGATCACAAAGAGATACTTAAATACCTCATTGCATTATAAACGTAGTGTGGGTAAGACGTACATATATCAAATCAACTTAGACTTCTAAGACTTCCTACCTATCTTATCTTCTTTAAAATTAGGTTTAAAATCGCTTATCTTATGATGCAACTTGGTGTATCATTAACTGTAACCACGTACGGAGCTTATGTCATAGGTAATAAAGATTGTTATCGCATAACTTTTGCGGCAGCTTGCTATGTCTGACTGTACCAACGTAACTGGTTGACCTTAGCCCACGCGGGCGCCCGGAGACCATGACTCATTATTAGCATAAACAAACAGAACCAGGTCCGATGATGACGTCTTTGTCTGACGGTTAAGGACAGAGAGAGATGGAGAATGTTATGACACGGCTTTTGTTGCTGATGGAGATGCGATTGGTTGTATGGAGCCTCTTCGGATGATTTGTTTTGCTTATTTCCTCATCTAATTTCAGCGTGTAATTTCCAGTTGCGTCCAAAGGTGTGTCTTTGGAGCCTGTGGTACGCTTAGACCATGATCTAGTATTTGGGGAGTCTGCCACCTGCAACACCAGTGGTGTTACAAGTGTGCTGCATACATTTTAACCCCCCTTCCCCTGGATTGGACCTCCGGTACCCTCACAGCGAAACACAGCGCATGCACTGCTTCACGCCGGTTTTCTGTGAGGACGTAGTATTACTCCGGTCGAGCCGGCCCATTCATGCCGAAGCGTGGCTCTCCCACTGTTAAAAGACTGGCTGCAATTCCCGAACATCCCTAAACATATTTAATTTCACTGCCAGACTTTGCCGATTTATGTCGACTCGCTTATTAGCTAACCCAAGCACAAATCTTTCCACCCAACAAACTACTTACCTTGTTACTCGTACGTACTAGTAAGAGTAAGTAGCCGTTCTCGGTCGTCCAATCCAACTTTGTAACTCGGAGTAGTTCAACGAACTTCGAATTGCGTTGCATTTTCTACGCCGCTGAGTTTCACCATTCTTCGCTGTCGTCATTTTTCTTCACTCAGGGATTGGAACTTTGAATTATAATAACTTGTACGAGTAAAAAACAAAGACGTGGTTAAATAGATTTATAAATATTATTTTGTTGGTTTTTTTATTTATGGCTTTTTCTGCGTCTTGGGTAACACAACTATATTGTATTGTACTTAAGTACTGCATGACGTTTTGGCTAGGTTGCAGCAGTACGTTTTATAGTCAAATCAAATCAAATCAAAATGTCTTTATTCAATTTAAGCCCTTTACAGTACATTTATGAATGTCAAATTTATAATCTACCGCTGATTCGGAAGGTCAATTTCTACCGAGAAGAATCAGCAAGAAACTCAGTAGAACTTAGTTTAATGCAACTCAAAAATCTAAAAAACTATTCTGTATGTTTATTAGCTTTTCCCCGCGACTTCATTCGCAAAAGAGCGCTATTTGGAATTTTCAGAATTTTAAACCAGTTACTATGGATTAGGGTAAAAAAAAGTACCTACCATTTCCGAAATTCAATATACCCGGCCTATTAATGACAGCTATCAATACTCAATATGAAGTGATGCGAACAAAGGTTGGCCACTTTTGCAAATGCCTTCAGTACCTATGAATTTTATATCTAGAGATTATCGAAGCAGTGGGTGTAGAAAGCATGTGTACTGCATAAGGAAAGTGAAGGTGGTCAGCCGGGTTCTCGGACAGTGAGACAGAGGTCTCATGCATAAAGAACATGTTAATCAATCCTTCGATCGCCAAAGCCGTTTGTCTAAAGAGAAAACCATTCCGATGGGCCCTGATGTTATCGGGGGAACTAAATATGTATATCTATACACTATTGACTGGCTGGATGTCGCATTTGGTAGTGACCCTACCTCATACGCGATCTTGGGTTTAATCCCCACCCTGGACATACATTCGTGTGATGAATACTTGTTTTTTTTTATGTGATAGCTACTAGCTATCACATAAAAAAAAAGGTAGCAGACGAGCAGGCGGATCACCTGATGGTAAGCAATTGCCGCCGCTCATGGACACCCGCAACACCAGTGGAGCCACAAGCGCGCTGTCAACGTTTTATCCCTTTCCCTCCCCGGGTGGGCCTCCGGTACCCTCATTCACACAGCACAGGGGCTGCTTCAACACAGCACAGGGGCTGCTTCACGCCAGTTTTCTGTGAGGCAGTGGTATCACTCCGGTCGAGCCGGCCCATTCATGCCGAAGCGTGGCTCTCCCACAGTTACTTGTGTTATTTTAGTGTCTGGGTGTTATATACTTATGTATTTAAGTATAATATTTGTGTTGCCTCTATTGTCTGATATCTGTAACACAAGTGCTTAAACTACTTGGTACAGAGTCAGCTCAATGTATGAGATGTTGCCTGTTTATTTATATTTATTGTCCTTTTTGGACGGTTCTTATGTCTTTGTCCTTGGTAACTCGATCTGACGCCGTCTGTACAAAAGTATATATTTATTTATGCGTATCAAATCATTAGCGTTTTTATAATTACATTTAAAAGTGTGAAGTGCTTTCTAAATTATTACACGGCAATTGTAAGTCCACTAATTGCAATAATAAATAACTTTCCTTGTGAATGGTGTGAAATATTAGAAAATCGCCATTATCCGTGGTATGCGCGGGAAAGGACGGAAGTAATATCTCAAATAGGTACCTACTTTTTTAAAGCCGTAGGTATATTGCGAAACCAAAAACTTTATGTGAACAAAGTCTTTGTGTGAAATGGACCCTAACTTTAGCGTGTTTAGATGACAGATGACTTCTATACTATAAAGTTTTCATAAGTTTATTGCACTTAATTTGCATTTTAAACTTTTACAAAAATAAAGATTAGAACATGAAAGGACTCATATATTATTATGCTTAGATAGTGCCAAACACATAAAAAAATCGTAAAAGATCACAATGTTTCCATCCGAAGGCAAAGCGTAAAATCTCCGTGCAGACATATTTCTGGCCATTTGCATTTATAACGCAAGTTTGGTCTTTATTACTATGAAGCCATAAACTCTAGTTTACGATGGAGTATGGGTTATTGATGGGATATGTTTTACGGGGTATAAAATATGCCTAAATATACACACTTTCCAATACCTTTGAGGCAGAAAGCGTTGCTTTCTCTTTCTATTATTGTTTGATTATTAAAGAATAGTAACCCGCCCTCATTTCGTTTCGGGACATTACACCATCGACGTCCAGCGCCTAACTAATAGATGGCGCTGGACGTCGATTGTATCGCGCTAGTCTTGTTGATGTCTATAGAATTTACCTTTTTATTAACTGTATAGAAGATTAACAGCTCTCAAACAACTTAATTTCCAAATTGCGTCAGCGTATCTTTCCCGGTTACGTCCAAAGTTGCTTTGGAGCATAATCTAAAGATCAGTTTTAAACGTACGTAAAACATGATACGTACTTATTGTCTCGTATTTGGTTGCAATACTTGCAATGTAAAATTCAAACCACGAATCGCATATGCCAGTGTATTTCGATTGTGAAGGAACACGCGGGTTCGCATCCGGATGCCTGAATTATTTCCGCATTCAGCAGTACCATCTGTGGCTTCATATTGTGCCATAAATCTTCCTATGCCTTATTTCTTTGCAATGTTTCACAGATTTCTAAACAAGGATTGTAACGCTTACGTTATTTTTTATACAAGGTGAATTTTTAAACACTATCCAAATTTTTAAGCTCGAATTAGAATCCGTAAGTGAACATCTCTTTCTTCTAGAATCATGGGTCATTTTATGTCATTTTTTTTACTTTTCCTACAAACCAGACTGATCACGTGATCGATATACTTAGTATGGGAAGTTCAAAAAATTTTGTCGTATTTCGACTAATGTTTCTTCGTTTCTTTGTCCGCGATTGGTCACAAATGGCATTAAATAAAGAGCGGTGTAGGGATGTGGAGAAGGCCTTTGCCCAGCTGTGGAACGTACTTACAGGCTAAATAAAAAATGTGGCAGATGAGCAGACAATGGTAAGCAGACTTCGACCTAAAGACGGGCAACACCAGAGTTACAAGTGCTCTACCAACCTTTTGCTACAAGGCTGCAACACCAAATAAACAGGGTGTATCTGTAAAAATGTACATACATCCCTTTTACCACGTGTCCTGGACAACGTTTTGCTCTGTAACTTTTGGAAATTCGAAAAAAAAACTTACAAACTCGGCCCCCTAACTAGGTCGTTTTGTATGCGCGCTTGAGGCGGCGGTAATCGCTTACCATCAGGTCATGCATCTGTGGTTTGGGGGCAATTCGTCCCAAAAAAACTCCAGAATTTCAAAAAGCCAAACGCGTTTATTTGTTTTGTAGTTTAGTAAATAAATACTTATTAAATCATCACAAAAATATTGGTTAAGTTAGATTGGTTTAGAATTACTACCTACCCATCTGCTCGTCTGCCCCGATCTCTTAAAACAAAGTAAGGTAATATTGCCTAATCGCAAAGGTGTGCCTAAAGTATTCCACATCCGTGCGAAAGGCCAGCCCGTGGCGTGACAAGAGATCATCCTAATTACAGCAGCGTTTGACCCGACCACTTGCCGCACTGGTCCGGCTTCCCCCCTCCCCCCACGACCACTACCACGGAAGACTTAATGCATTTATGCATTGAACTAATATTACAAGCGTATAAAACCAGTCTTTTGCGCCATGAGTTGTTGCCAGCCGGAAAAAACTCACACAAATAAGGAATCGCCCTCTCTCCCCCCGCGGCTGTCCTTCCGCCGCTTCCTTCGCGATATTTTTTTTTGTTAGGCTAAGCTCTCTCTAATACGTACGTAGTAGGTACAACCACAGAATACTTAATAGTACATGTACAGAAAGCCCACTCCTAAAAACCGTAAATGAAGACTCAGGCTACCATAACATAACGTTGAAATTCCGACCGACCAGCGTTCAATGCCTACCATTATTCATACCTAGAAGTGCGTTCTCTTTCTATCGCAAGCAACTGTCGCGCGTGCGTCGCCGCTCGTTCGTGATTTTCTACTAATTTGCCCCTCCGGAGGGGACGCCGCATGTACTTGCAAGTTCGATACCTACACGCGGAGTGGGACAGGCCTGGTACAACTTATTGCATTTATGTGGAAACTTTTTGTTCTATCTATGTTAAGCAATTACCGCCGCCCATCGACACCCAGAGACTTATAAGAATTGACCAATCACATAGCTCATCAGAAATGAGATGTGTATTTTGAGCACCGTGATTGGTCAATTTTTACAAGTCTCCGATCAACTCCACGCAGCTCCGCTTCTATGGAAACGCACCCTCAGACTTTAACATAGCTTCTGGTACTCGAAGTTGTATCGCTTGACGAAACTTAGTCGAGATACAATGGTACAGGCAGGTCTTGAAGAAGTGACCGTGAATTCGTAACGTAATCAAGCATTTAGTCCCGCGTCTGTTTACGTGACCTCAAAAATATCTAAGAGTTACCTACCTAGTTTTTAAAGAAGTTTCGTGTGAGAATGTATTGAGTTTTTTTTTACGCCTCGTTTATGTTGTATTGACCTGACTCCGTACTAAGTAGCTTAAGAACTGGTGTTACAGATATTAGACGACAGAGGGACCACAAATATGATACTCAAAACATATGTAACGCCCAGACACTGAACGAACATAAGTCATCACACGAATGTTTGTCCAGGGTGGGTCGACCCACGCACCTTTGACGAACACCGGGGATGTTAAATTAGTTGCTATTGGAATAACTATCACGGAATCAATGAATTAATCTTCAAAACCGGCGCAACCAGACCTTAGGTTAGGGATTAAATACTAAATTAATCAAGCAACCAGAAAGCTTTTACTTACATTTGATTAAAACATAGCAATTAAAACAGAACGAGCGGTAGTTTAGCAAAGCTTTGTAAACTTTTAAACACGAATTCCATCTCAACTTAGTTCACAGAACACAAATGCATACGTGAATGTGAAAAAAGTTTTATAATGCGATTTACGTCAAACGAAATGAGTTCAGTTCAGGGTAGTCTTTATGCAAAGGGATAATCTTTTAAAAAGAGGATTTTAGTGCACTTATTTTTGTTGTTAAACCACAGTGAGTAGGACTGTAAAGGATTTGGTAAAACAGTAAAAGAGCAAAATATATAGAAGATAAACAATCCTATAGGATCGAAGTAGGTACTTACTAAATTTATTTTTATTTTCATAAATAATAGGTCCCTACATGAATTTAACCTAAACCATCTGCGATGTTTTCTCTGCTACACAGGATTTTCTGAATTCATAAAGGCTTTTGAATTTAGTTTAGCTAGCTCAGAAACCTGCTAACTATACTGCAGTTTGTCACAAAACATCTGTAAACTAGTAAACGCAACAGGAATAAACTAATCTTACCAGACATATCTCTTTGTTCCAGATCCACCTAAGCCAGCATGGTGCGATGACGTGAAGCGATGCTGCTGAAGCAGGCATCGTCGTCGCCTGGTCCCAGCGGCTCGGCCAGTCCCAAGCTCCCCCCCAGCCCCAGGCCCAACCCGAGCCCCAGCTTCAGCTCACGGCTCACTGGAAGCCCAAGCTTGAGTGATGGCGCCTCCAGTTCTAACAGCCCCAGGTTGGGCGCCAACTCCCCCAGGTTGGGCGCCAATAGTCCCAAACTGGGTGCGAGTCCCAAATTTGGAAGTCCTCGGCTGGGGTCTGGGAGTCCGAGGGGTGGGAGGACGGCGGTGGAGGACGAGGCTGCGCTGGAGAGGTTGCAGAGTGAACTGAAGGAGGGCTGGACGGTGCACACGGGGAGAGATGGCAGACTGTATTATTGCAAGTAAGTTGATGTTATATTATTCATACAATCAGTGATAGACCGCAGGCTCGTCTGCTTAAGCAGTAAAAATAACTTTAGTTTCCCTATCATTATCTGCAAAAGTTATGATGATAATACGTGTGTGTGTGGGCTTTGGAGCATGACGATCCTTTTAAGCATTATCGTTTTAGGATTGTGTTGGTTGTTTAACTTGTAGTCGTAAAAGTTTGTACTACAGAATCGATATTTTATCTCACAGATTCGGAGGCAACCTTTCCTTCCTTTAAACGCTAAGCAATTCGTAAACCTAATCTAATATAGCGAACGAATCTTAATCTAATAAAGTCATAGACTAAAAGTCAGTGGATCTATAGATATAAAAAAACAGTAGGTACTCAATATCGCTTTAACTCAAATAGTTCTAGATACCGTGTTAATACCTATAAGGTAAGTTTAAATAGCCCCACGTTGGGCGCCAAGACTTCTAAATTGAGTGTAAGTGGTGTTACGTTGAGCGCCGATTCCGCTAAACTTCCAAATAACCGTGTAGTTGCCAACAACTCCAAGTTAGACACAAACAGCCCATTTGTAGCTACTTACGAGCTATTGAATTAATATTGAATGGTACGTTAGAAGACTACTTACTTGGAGATAAGATGATATTAGAATCACATTGAACGTTGTACATTCATGTGTCAGTGTTTTTATATTTGTACGTATTTTAACATTAAGGTTTTTTTTATTAAATTAGGTAGGCCAACGTTTGATCACAATCGCACCTGATAGAAAGTGACGATGAGGTCTAGGATGACACACAGGACAGGTTTATGTAATTCTGACTTAAAATGCTACTAAAAAAAATCCTTGACACCATCATTCGGATCCTTTTAACCACGTGTTCTACTAACCACTCTGAACACCTAAATCTAAAATCTAAAAATTATTAACTTTCGATACAAAGTAATTAATCACGTAACTTGGTCATTTTGTATGGGGAGTTGAAAAAAAATTCAACATACCAATTTCAAAAAGTTGTAGAACAAATGTTGTTCAGAATGTTTGACGTGTTTATTATGACGTGTAGGGATGTAAATGTGTACAGATACACCGTTTATAGCGTGTTAACTATCATTATACATTAACCAATGGAGATAAACTCTAAGTGTTCCCCCACTGTAGAATAAACTCATATTGCACATTTGAAGTCAAATTTACACTCCGCAGCGCTAACAGCTGCATCCGAACGTAAGTTACCTGTTATTGCTTGGTATTCACGTTTATTTGAAGAGGAAATAACTGTATTTGCTCTCATAACTACGTGAGTCTCATGTGGGCAGAATGCGAGGTAAGCAAATTGTGAATTGTGACAGGTAGAGGCAATAACAGCATCCGAAGGACGTGGCCGACAAATATCGGAACTAATTTTATCTTTTCAAAGAGGCACTGTTGTTGACGTTTTGTAAAGAACATTCTTTCCCCTGACTTATCTCTCACTGTGCTCTTACGTTCTATTTTATACCCATTTTATGTTGCTCTAAAGAAAAAGCCATTGATTTAAGTTTCGACTGAGATTAACTTGACTTACAACTGCCATACACAGAGTTTATTAAGCCTTAATTGTCACTTAAGTAAAAATATTGACAATAATTTTAATAGACAAAAAGACTATCCATAATTAAGGTAATTAATGATCCAATGATCATGACCTAAAAGGTTAAATAACATATCTGAGTGCGGCAGTAAATCTTATAGAAATGGGAAAATCTGATCTAAATAACAAAAAAATACGATAGCCTTATTTTTGCTCTAAGGAAGTAAGGACCTAGGTACATAAGTTATTAATGATTTATTATATAATTGCATTGCTTGAAAATCAAAACAAAACCAATATTTTGTATAACCGTTTCTTTTGTTTCGAATCGTAAGCGTAATATTTCGAAATTTGAAATGGCAGTTCCATTTCAAATTTCGAAATATTACGCTCCATTTTCGAACTCGCGAATTTATATTTTCACTGCTGGAAAACACGGTGCGTACTTCCGTTACCGGTGGCGCCATTTGCGCGGGGAAACGTGACGTCACTCATCCGCTGTCAGTTGCCAGGGCTGACAAGGTGAGCGGGAATCAGGGAACAAGAACGTTTTATGATTCTGTTTCAGTATTGGAAAAGTGACTCTTTTTATGTTGCTGGCAACGTTTTTCGGAATCGTAAAGCGTGGATATTCGAAACATCTCTAGGGCGTGTTTTATTTTTTTGTGGTGATTGGAAATTTGGATTGGAATCAAATCGTTAAAGCATTCAATCATACATTTTGGAGTTCCTAAGATGAATTACTTGTGGGAGAAGCCGGTCATTGACATCGATGGACATTACGGGGTTGTTATACTGCCAATTTCAAGTTTCCGTTCCTTAAAAGCAGAACTTTTTATAAGATCAGTTGGTTGTCCGTCCTTGTGCCAAGT
Source organism: Cnaphalocrocis medinalis (assembly GCA_014851415.1). NCBI lineage: Eukaryota > Metazoa > Arthropoda > Insecta > Lepidoptera > Crambidae > Cnaphalocrocis > Cnaphalocrocis medinalis. The sequence continues at coordinate 15,968,585 of CM026284.1, read as the reverse complement.
CCTTTTATTTCCGGAACGAATGAAGTTGTCGAGTGGGAAAATCCGTACAGATAGGTACACTCTGTATAAATGTTTTTTCTGTAGGCTGTTATAGATGTCTTATCTCATTATTCAAATGTTTGGATGGCGATGTTTATTATGTAAGATAAATATTTGGTTGACATGTTTAAATAAATAAATAAATTCACACAACATCTCATACGTAAGTAGCACTTGTGTTACAGATATCAGACAACAGAGGATCACAAATATAATACTTAAATACATATATAACACCCAGACACTGAACAAACACAAGTGTTCATCACACGAATGTTTGTCCAGGGTGGGGATCGAACCCACGACCTATGGCGTATGAGGCAGGGTCACTACCATTGCGCCAACCGGCCAGTCAAATGCTTTAAGAGAAGGTACTGGGTCAAAGAATCACCACAATCACAGCCCACAGTTAGAGCAAACATTAATAAATCATCATCATAGCACAAGGTTTGCACCCTTCAAAAAGCGAGCGTACATACTTATTCCTTTCGAAACGGTCAGCAGCGCACTTGTAACTCCTATGGTGTTGCAGATATCCATGGGCGGCAGTAATCGTTTATCAACAGTAGGCTTAAGCGCATCCTTCTATCCCGCTCATCGCTCAGTCAGGTGAGCGAGAAGCAACTTGCGCCGACACAATACGAGTGTCGACAAATTATGTCGTGGCGCGCATGTTAGCCCGGCAGGTGATCCGTCTGTTAGTCTGCCCCTTATATCATAAAAAAACGTCCAATCCCGGCTGGGTCTTACCCAACTTTGCACTTCGGAGCCCGAGGTCCAATTTCTAGCTCTAAACAAAAAAATGCAACAGGAATAATAACAATAATTTTTCTGTTGCGAATCTATTTGACAGATTCACAAACGCAAACATTGTTACTCCCGTGCGTCAGGTTTGTCCCAAACAATATACGATTCAAATAAAACTTCGTAACAGCCCCGCAGGCCCGTCAGCTGACGAAGGGGTTAATGTTGACGTCATAGCACAAAGTTTCCGACTCAGAAACAGTTTTTATGCAACGATTTTGTTTCAAAATATAACAGTTGACAACAAAAGCCATTTTACAGAGAAAGGTAACTAAGTATATAAGGTTTGAATATTATTGGTCTCATGGCTCAAAAAGTGATTTATCCATACTTCCATACTATCCATACTAATCCATACTAATATTATAATACTATAATACTAATATTATAAATGCGAAAGTAACTCTGTCTGTCTGTCTGTCTGTCTGTCTGTTACTCTTTCACGGCAAAACTACTGAACGGATTTAAATGAAATTTGGTATACAGATGATCTAGACCCTGAGAAAGGACATAGGGTACTATTTATTGCAAAAAGGGGGTTGTAAGGGGTTAAAAGGGGGGTAAAAAGTTACTTATCCACGCGGACGAAGTCGCGGGCGGCCGCTAGTATTATTATAAAAACCGGTTCATAAAATACCAAGTTTAAACAATATAAAATTACAGCTTCGGCTGTGACATACGGACGGACAGATGGACAGACGGTGAGACATTACAGACATGACGAATCCATAACATGTAAAAATAAATATATAGGTAGGTAAGTATCTAAACTAAAAATACCAGCCTTTTATCAGAGAATGGTACCTAATAGATTTTTTACTTTTTTAAATAGCCAATAATATTATAGACATAAAAAATCCTCGTGAATTAAAAACAACAAGTTTGAAAATAAACACTCACCTTTCCGGACTCATCCTATCTCCCAGTTTGCCCTACCTCCCATTTTAATCGTCCGTAACAGGAAAATTCAGCACCAAAATACCCTTAAAAAGGAGTTTACTCTCCATAATTTATTACTACACCCTACACTGTATTTACACCCCATAACATACCTACTCGAATCAGCGCCCTGTTGTGAAATATGGGATCCCATGATTTCCACGCAACACGGGGTGCCTGGTCTTCAAACGGGTTTCGACAGACATATGGGTGAAGGAACATCTATCATTTTTCTTTGTTACTTACACGAGAATGTTGTTATTACACGGGCAGTAAATAAACCGAGCTACCCTGATTTTCATATAAACTTGCTCAAATTCCTTCCCAATGTCAAGTCTTTTGTGCGCAAACGAAGCAACCGTCAACAAATCTTCTGTAGAGTTCACCGTCTCTTGATAGCCACCCTAGCGTCCTTTGAGCGCTGGCGTCTTGCCAGCGACCTCCACACACAGCGTTTTCGGGTCCCGCGTAGATGCAACGCCCACGGCTTAAGCACTATGTGTAGGGTAGACAATGATTCAGGATTTGAGGAGTCTGGTAATAACAATGAAGTGACTGCGTAGACGCAACGCCCAAAAACGCTAGTGTGGGGACGTCGGCAAGATGCCAACGCTCAAAGGACGCTAGTGTGGGATCACTGTAAGGCTACCCCGATCCCAAAGCGACAGCTTTGTACGCAGCCGGGAATTACATGATAAGATTAAAATAATAAAAGATGTCAGTACAAAATGTCTCTCGCTTGATTCTTTCACTGGGTCACCTTCGTTAGGTCATATCTTCGAGTGCAGATTACGGTTAGATAACAGTAGCTTCACTGTAATTACCAGACTTCAAATCCTGAACCATGGTCCAAGCATACCTCGGGCTCAAAGCGATAGATTTTTATGTGATAGGTAGCAGACAGGCAGACGGATCACCCGATGATAGTCAAAGCCCATAGACACCTGCGACATAGACAATTGTGGGAGGGTCATGCATCGGCATGAATGGGCCGGCTCGACCTGAGTGATACCACTGCCTCACAGAAAACTGGCGTGAAGCAGCCCCTGTGCTGTGTTTCGCCGAGTGAGTACTGGAGGCCCACTCGGGGGAGAAGGGGATTAAAGGTTGGCAGCGCACTTGTACTGGTGTTACAAGTGTCCATGGGCGGCGGCAATTGCTAACCATCAGGTGATCCGCCTGCTCGCCTGCTACCTATCACATAAAAAAAAACCTGCAACACCAGTGGATAGGCAAGTGCGCTGCGAACATTTACCCATCCCTCCAATCCCTCCGGCTCATTCACTCGATGAAACAGTTTTGTATGCAACCGGTAAGTAATTACACGCTAAAGTGCGAGAATAAATTGGAGATATCAGTCTGGTAGGTATAAACATTGGTTATAGTTATACCTTCAAGAAACGAGCGTACTCCTTCTTAAAAGGCCGGCAACGCATCAGCGACCTCTCTGATCTCGCAGATGTTCATGGGCAGCGATGATTACTTACCTGCAGGTGACCCGCTTGCTCGTTTGCCGCCTCTAGTAGGTATAAAAAAAAAAAATCATTTTCTCGCATGAATCTTTCTTCGGCAGTGGGTCACCTTCCTTAGGTCGTATCTCGGAATACAGATTTGCGCGACACGACGGTTTTATGCGCTCCAAATATTTTTCTGTTTGTTATTTTATTTCCGATTTTCTCGCAACACGCTCGTATCGAGAACTCATCGTGGTTTTTGTGGCGGTTTCGCTTGAGGAAAAGGAAAAGCGTTAGTGTAATCTGTTTTTTATTGGGCTTCAGGCATGTGCGGTTTTGTTTCTGTACCAAGATACTGTTTTGTAGAATATATACATTTGTCTTTTTGTTTATCTGCAGTGTGATATCCTATTCGTTTAGCAATCCTGTCCTGTCCTGTTTAGCGCAATGGTTTGAGCGCCGGTTGAGACGTAAGGGTCGCGGGTTCGATTCCCGCACCAACACAAATGTTTGTTGATGAAACAGATATTTGTGTTGGGTTTGGGTGTTTGTGGTTCCTTCGTTGTTTCTGGTTCCATAGTACAAGGGAAAACCTTAGTTTGGGACCAGGACAATATATGTGATGTTGTCTATTTATTTATTTATATTTATTTATTCCTACTAATCAATAGGACGCAAATCGCGACATACAATCCTGGGCTTTTTAGGCGGGCCTGAAACGGCATCTCAGCAGGCCTTCAGGGTGAGGATGACAGACTCAATAGGTGATTTGTTAGTTCTTTTGTGCCTGTCAACCTCATATTTGGATCTCACGGCCGCTTACCATCAGGCGGAGTTAGGTCATCTTGATTGTCCACAATATATGCATAATTAAAAAAACATTTGTGGGTGAGCAACTCTTCGGAATAAATGGACCGGCTCGACCGGAGTTATAACCACGCTACGCTGCGTTTCGTTGAGTGAGTGAGGGTACTGGAGGCCCAATTGGAGGGAAAGAGTGTTAAAGGTTGGTAACGTTATTAAGTGACTGTACTGGTGTTGCAGGTGTCTATGGGCGGTGGCAATCGCTCACCTTCGAATGTCCAGTCTGCTCGTTTGCCACCTATCACATAAAAAAATCCATCACCGTCTATTGCTGATTATTTTAAAATCTTCCATAAAAATGTCAGCTAGACCCGACCTGTGTCTATCTACTTTGTGACTCTAATACGCACACAAACTATGATTAAATTATACCTAACGTAGGTATAACGAGGGTCTATTTTATTTCCACTAAGTTCAAGCCTTCCATTTTTCTTTGGCAAAGCTAACCTTACGCAAGGCAAACGGCTTCAAATTAATTTTAATAAACCGCCCCTGGCTCCGACTGGGGTTAAGTAACCCCGGGCAGTAGGGTAACCAGGTCCTGGTATTTTGGATCCTATAGTATTTCCTGGATTTTGAGGATCGTCTCGTGAAGAAAGCATACCAGCAGGTTCCCGATTTCCGTGATTAAACTTGACCACTTAACTGAAACATGACTATTATTATTAAGTACCTATATACAGGAATTACTTACTATGCTGGCTCAGCGACGCGATGTGGATCTTGGCCTCCGACACGAGAATTCGCCACTCTGCTCTATTCTCTGCCACCTCTTGCCAATCCGGCCTAGGGAACGGATACGGGAATTAACGTGACGTTAATATTATGGGGCTATACGAATTAAACTAGCGCCGCCAATCTATTTAAACTGATTGTGGCGAAAATAAAATAATTTTTAAGAAAGCAAAACATTACAGACTTAGATAAAAGTAAATTGTTTTTTTCATAATGCAATACAATATATAAAACACGCGACAAGTAACAATAATGTCATTTATTGCTAAAAGTGGCCGGTTTTAGCAATAATTAATATGTTACTTGTCGCGTGTTAGAAATATTGTATTGCATCTTGAAAAATCCAATTTACTTGGATCTAAGTCTGTAATTTTTTATTTTCTTCAAAATATCGTATTTTCGTCACAATCAGTGTAAATAGGTTGGCGCTAGTTTCATTCGTATAGCCCGTTAAGCACATAATTATGTACTTACTGCTTGTCACCACGGCTGTTGTAACACAGCCAAAAGTGAAGCAGTAAGTACATACATAGGTAATTATGCTCTTAAAATTAACGTCGCTTTATATTTCAATGCGAAGATTTAAAGAATTAATTATGAAAAAACATGGTGGATATCGCGCTTAAATCAGGCATACTTACATAAAACGTTTTTGCGATTTAGATGCGATTTTATAAATATCAGAAGCGCGAGAATTGGGGGCAGGTATATTTATTAATTTTTTATAAACTGGTTATGTAATCTTTCCTATGAGTATGTATCTTTGTTCTTGTATGTACCATGCCTTTTTTATGTCTGTGCAATAAAGAATATCTATCGATTTATTTTTGTGGCGGGTGAACCAAACATTATTGTCACCCTACCGTAGAGGAAAACCGTTTTAAGATTTCGTTCAGAGAGCCTGTAGAGCAATTTTGAGGAACCACTTCACCTAGGGTTTGGAAATGAATATAACTGTAAATTATTCATTCTGACAGATGTTATACAGAAATCAAAAATCAGAAGTCTTTTGTAGAGTTAATGAGACGATCTTTGCCACGCTGACGGCTGCTTTTGGGATTGAGTCGAAGGTGATCGCATAGGATCTTTGTTTTTAAGATATAGGAAGGCAAACGAGCAAGCAGGTCACCTGATGGTCAGTGATCACCACCCCCCATGGACATCAGCTACACCAAAAAGAGTGTGGATGCGTTCTATGGTAGAAAAAGGGGTAATACTTACAACATTTGTTGTTTGACAGTTTCATTTATCGTTTTCTAGGCTTCATTTTTAATAAATACCGTTGAAACCATATTCATAGCGGAAATGATGTTTTGTTGATGACGTCAGTCATCTGATTGACAATACAAATATTGCTTACTAGCGGCCGCCCGCGACTACGCGTGGAGTTAATTATTGACACTTACCGTCAAATTTTGGACAATCCACACAATATATTTTTATAAATTGTAGCCTATGTGTTATTCTGATGTATAAGCTATATTGTGGTAAAGTTTCATTCAAATCCATTCAGTAGTTTTTACGTGAAAGAGTAACAAACATCCACACATCCATACATCCTTACAAACTTTCGCCTTTATAATAGTAGTAGGATATCAAAGTGACATTTTATGGCAGCGACAAATCGCGTAAAAGAATACACAGTGCACTACATGTATATAGATAGATAAATAAATACTCTTTATTGCACAACACATTACAGAACTTAATGCTAATAGTAATTTACAAATACAATATCGGCGGCCTTATCGCTAATAGCGATCTCTTCAGATAACCTTTGGTTAGAGGAATAATGCAGCGAATTAACAATATATGGATGAATATACTTTTTATTGCACACAAAACAGAGGATATATGTAGGTAGGTACACTACTACGTCTCGACGAATCGGCCATCACAAGCCAAAATATCGATAGGAGGACATTATTATCTCGTTTAAAACCTAAACTACCCAAATCCGGTCACGTCCCCTCTCTAGTGAAGATTAATTAGTGTTGCGTTTTAATTTAGTCCCGCCCGCACCCGGGCGAACCCGAGTGTAAAAGCATTGGTTTCATGCAGAGGGCGTTTGGATTAGAGAATTAAATTATACGTCTTATAAATATGGAGAGGGCCTAGCCGCAAAGCGTATTCGTAGGGATATAACCTTTTGTATGCGGTTTCATGTAGGAGTCCGTCATAGAAAAATAACCTTGTGCGACGTGAGTCTGCAACAGAATTCGGACGTTAACAGTTAATTTTTTTTATGTGATAGGTAGCAGACGAGCAGGCGGATCACCTGATGGTAAGCAATTGCCGCTGCCCATGGACACCTGAAACACCAGTAGAGTTACAAGTGCGCCGCCAACCTTTTATCCCCTTCCCTCCCGGGTGGGCCTCCGGTACCCTCACTCACTCGGCGAAACACAGCACTGGGGCTGCTTCACACCGGTTTTCTGTGAGGCAGTGGTATCACTCCGGTCGAGCCGGCCCATTCACGCCAAAGCGTGGCTCTCCCACAGTTAAAATTTCAATTCAATGCATCATTGCGTATTACATTACAATTACATAGGATGGAATAAATATTCAATGAATGTATACATGTAATGCCTTGTAAGAGCATAGCAATACATAGATAGATACTTTATTAAACACAAATCAAAACTTAAGAACTAGACATAAGGTCCCGGATTCGAGACGGCCTCGATAGCACAGTGGCCAAGGTGTTCGCCCGAAGCGCGAAAGGTCCCGGGTTCGATTCCCGGTCAAGTCATTTAGAAAAAACTAAATTTTCTAAGTTTTCTTGGGTCTGGGTGTTCTGTTGTCGCCTCCAGTTAGGTACTCATAGTACAGGGGTTGCCCTAGTTTGAGACGCGGGCGGTGATGCAAATGTTTTGTAAGCTGGTGCATCATAAATTCAACGAAGTAAATAAAGTGGGCGAGCCACGCTTCGGCATGAATAGGCCGGCTCGACCGGAGTGGCGGGTTAAAGATTGGTAGCGCACTTGTGACTCTAATGGTGTTGTAGTTGGTGGACTGTGGGCGGCGGCAGTCACTTACCATTTGTGTGATCTATCTGCTCGTCTGCCACCTATCACATGAAAAAATTTAGTTGTAATTATTTTACAATATTTATTTGCACTGACTCTTACTCATAAAAGCTAAATAGGTTATAATTAGAACAGTTGTAACAATGTTGTTACTATTATTAGACGATCTGTCCCCTATTTGTTACAGTTGTGACGAGTGAAGGACAGATTTGGGCGCGTACAGCTGCCGACAGATTTGGGTCAGCGGTTCGACGTTCATTCACTCATTCACTTTGCGGAGTTCAAATAAAAATGTTTTCATTCACTCATGCGTAATGTGAGCTTTGAGTGTTTTGTAAGAGTTTGAGTAAATGGCCTCTGTTTGTTATTATAACAAATTAGGCACATCTTGTTAAAAACACTTATAATTTCCAGAGTAATGGTAACTCAGTACCTACATAAGAACGCGTGAACAGTACAATATACCGCGACCCCCTGTCGCGCGGTCGGGGTTCGAATCCAAGCATGCAACAATGGATTTTTTAAATCCACGTGCTATAATTTAATTTTTCGACCCGGGAATCGAACCTGGGACCCCGAGATCACAGCCCGTGCTTAAACTACTACACATACATTCTCCTGGTCCCAAACTAAGGTATTCCCTTGTACTACGGAAACCAGAAACAACGAAAGAACCACAAACACCCAGACCCAACACAAATATCTGTTTCATCAACAGACATTTGTGTTGGTGGAATCGAACCCGCGACCCTTACGTCTCAACCGGCGCTCAAACCATTGCGCTAAACGGGTCGTCAATAATTCCCATCTATAACAATAATAGTTCAACAGATTAATTTCTAAATTATCAATCTGGTCCCGCATTCACTTTATACACACAAACTAACGAGTAACATCCAAAGGATTCCCCAAAAACTTCCGACTCTTTCCCATTTTTTTTGCGATTGCCCAGTGTGCCTTTTCCATTTTTTTGCGATTGCCCAGCCTGACTAAGGCAATGTGTACACAGGTGTTATGTTAAAGGCTAGTGTCCACGGCACTGCGGCGTGTCGGACAGCAAACGTTTGGCTTTCAATTTATTCATCAGGCTTCGGGCCACGTTAGCGCAGTGTTTTAAAATAACGCACAGCCGACATTTCGGCTATTTAGATAGATACATAGATTCAATATTTATTCGCATTTAGGTTGACACACAAAAAAGAAGAAAATAGAGTTACATTTGAAATTAAGGTAAGTATGCACAATACTTATCATAGTCCAAAAGCAGAAGAACACAAAGACACTCATATAACTAAAATATATGTTTAACTACTAGTGGAGTGGCGCGCCCTCACTTTGCCTCGGGACATTAGTTCCACTGTGAACCAGTAGATGGCATTATGTGTTGATTGCTTCATGCTAGTGTTTAGCCTTTTCGGTTTGTAGCTTGCTGGCTTAGACCCGGCAATGCATCTGTTTTGCCTCGGGTGTTGCAGATGTCCATGGGCAGCGATAACCGCATACCCTCAGACAAGCCGTCTACTCGATTGTCCGCTATAATGTAAAAAAAGAACAAAATAATGTCAGCGCTAGTAGACCGTACAGCAACCCAACGACATTTCAAAACTTAATTACTTGGTCACTTAAAATATTTGGGCAGTAACTCGAGCATTCCAGATAAGACGCCTTGTTAGAGCTATTTAATAAGCAGGACAAAGTATATTAATCGCCAGTCATCGCGCTGCCTTGCCCTTCCCTTATCAATCTTCATCCCGGGACGGCTGGATTATCCACGGGGCAATGCAGACACCTGTCCCCTGTCCCGCATTTGGGACTGGTCTGCTTCGGTTTACCTTGTAACTTTTTTTATGTGATAGCAGATGAGCAGACGCGCAAAACACCAGTAGAGTCACAAATGCGCTGCAGATTTTTTTTAACCTGCCGGGCTAAGATGCGCACCGCGACAAAATTTTGTCGACTCTCGTTCGCGAGAGCGTATCTTTCTATCCCGCTCCTCGCCCTGTCAGGTGAGCGAGAAGCAACTAGCGCTGACGCAATACGAGTGTCGACAAAATTATCTCGTGGTGCGCATCTTAGCCCGGTTGGTCTATATCACAGAAACCAAGTCGTCGCTACTATGATGGGATTAGGCTTCATTACCATACTTGCCTAATGCGGATTGGTGATGATCACAAACCCGAGCTATGTTCGAAAAATTCGAAACATTATTTTTGCTCGATCCGGGAATCGAACCCGGGACCCCGAGATCACGGCTCAGTATTTAAACAACTAGATCTAAAGGGTGTTGTACATACATATTATTATAATTATTATTATTTATTAGGAGTCCATCGTGTCCCACTACTGGGCAAAGACCTCCCTACCCATGTTGATATCAGACAACGAAACATTCATACGTTTTCGCTCTTATCGTTTTAATAATTTCATTGGTTTTAGTTCAAAATCTGGGGGGCAATTCTCGTGACCTAGATATTAAAGTCGAATTTAGAGATTTCATACATTCGTCCATATACATTTATAATTCGACTTCTATATCTAAATTGCTACCCTGTTATGTCGTTTTAAAAAATTTTCATAATTTCATTTTGTTTGTGTTTTTCGTTCAAAATCTGATGAATACTGTTTTCCCTATGTCTTATTAAGGGTCTCAAATTATACCAAAACAATGCGTATTCATTTCCATACCCCGAGCCCCGACCTTATCAATCTTCATCTCGGTGAGCCCTTAATCCTAGACCCTTGCCCTGACACATTTTCCATAATTGACACATTATCAGAACAGCTTTTAGTCGGGGCAAGAAATGTTTTCGATGGGTATGTTCCCTGAAAATTATTGCGAAATGTAATTTTTTAACATAGATGAAAAACGAGATGAGTCATCTCATTTTTATGTTTAGACTAGTGGCTTACCCTCACTTTGTTTCGGGACCCGCTCTTTTCTGCAGTAGTTCCAAACTGTACCCAATAGATGGCGCTGGGTGTCGATTGCATCGCGCCAGGGTTTCGTGTTTTCTGTTTACCTTATTTCAAAAAGTAGCAACGATCTACTTTTTTTGGAGCTTAGCGTACTTTTTCAAGTACTATCATTCAAGTATTTATTTGCACACTAAGTGTATAAAAGGTCTTACAGCTATATATACGTAGGTACTCGTAATATGTTCTTATAACTCGGAAATCGTCTATTCTCTGATTCATAATCATGTAAAGTAAACTGACAGATGTCAATGTGCCATCCCCATACATTTGACAGACACAAAATGTCAAAATGCATAGAAACTTTTCATTTTCATCTGTCAGTTTACTTTACATGATAATGAATCAGAGTACAGGTATTTCAAATGACTAGAGAGTTATCAAGATAAAAATAATTTCTTTCCACGCACTCTTAATTGGGCGGACTTCTTTAATAATACCAAAACAATGTGTATTAATTTCGACTTGCCCCGGGCTCGAGGGTCGTCCTTATCAGTCTTCACCCCGGTAAGCCCATAATCCTTGACCCATACTCACTGACACATTTCCATGATATGTTGTGCTGTTTCCACATTAACACCGTACGAGTTAAGTATAGAGGGGCAAGTATTGTAGCGTAGCGTAGAGGTTGCGGGGCGGATTCTTAACCTAAAAATCCCCTAAGTCTTTCTTGATGGCGAACCCAAGCTCTTCAGAAAGAAATGTCTTTGTCGGATTTTTTTGACCACAACTTTCAAATCTACCAAAAATAACCAGATTAAATAATTTTAATAATATTTGGCCGGCATCATCATCAGCCTGTTGCAGTCCACTGTTGGACGTTAGTCTCCCCAAATGCTCGCCACTTTGATCGATCTTCGGCTACTCGCATTCAGCTCCTATGTAGCTTGTGTCTATGGGCGGCGGTGTTCACTTACCACCATCAGGTGACCCGCTTGCTCGTTAAGACCCTCCCTATATAAAAAAAAAACTAGTGGCCCGCCCTCACCTCGCTTCGGGACTGTAATTCAGAAATGAACCTATAGATGACGCTGTGTCCAATTACATCGCGCAAGCGTTTCGTGTTTTCGGTTTACCTATAAGCCTTGTCGTTGTCTATAAAAGTTAATTTCTTTATAAATGGTATAGAAGATAATATTAGAAATACTTAGAAAAATATTCTTTATTCAAGTTAAGTCCATACAGAACATTTATGAATGTTAAATATTATCTAAGGTACCGCTGATTCGGAAAGTCGATTTCTACCGAGAAGAATCAGCAAGAAACTCAGTAGTGACTGTTACTTAGCTTAATTATTTGTTCACGGGACCTAGGGATCTTATGTTTAAGTTGAGTTAGCTTGTATTGTAATAAAAGTTGTGTTAGCTTGTATAGTATTGTAATCAATATGTGAGTATACAAACCCCGTAAGAATTCCGCGCGTTAAATAGGTCTCACATCTAAACTTCCAAGTTGGGCGCACGGTTGAAACTTCGCCAAGTCTCGGATTTTACTAATGCCTCCGGCTCGAGCCATCAGGCTTGTTAATTAGTTTGAGATTTTAATTCAATCGGGAGGTTTATACAAGGAGGAAGGTTTAATAAATTGGATACATACATTACTTTAAGTAAAGACATTTTGATTAGTTCCGAGTGTTTATTGCGTTTTTAACGTTTACTTAACTAAATGAGTAAATTATTATTATAATATAATTATTATTATAATCTTGTGTTTTGGATGTTTGAAACGAATGAATTAAAAAACCACTTGATTGTATATTTAACGTAAGTATATTTTATATTTGAAACTTTATTTTCTTTTTTTTTAACAACATCTCATACATTCTGGCCTGGAAGCTTTAATTAATCGACGGATGCCATTCGACAAACCAACCGATAGATTATATATGCCTGCTCCTTTGTGATAGCTTCTGAAACTTGTAACCACAATACTGGTCCGTTTCCTCTATTAAATGGTTGCGAAGGTCAGATGGCAGTCGCTTCATTTTAATTACCAGACTCCCCAAAACCTAAGTTATAGTCTAAACGTACCGCGGGATAGGAATTGAGAATTACACGTTTTGATGAAAGAAAAAAACACCCTGTTTGTACACTAGTGGCATGGTCTCTCTTCGTTTCGGAATTTAGTTTTGCTATTAGCTCCAATAGATGGCGCTGAGTGTCGATTACATCGTGTCAATGTTTCGTCAATAGAAGTTATCTCTTTATAAATACCTAGTATAAAAGATAGATACTCGTATGTGGAGTGTCAATGGATGAGCCTGGCAGAGGAACCGTAGGGAGTGGCCTATACTCAGAAGTGGGTCGATGTGGGCTGATTTGATGTTGATGATGATAATGTGTTACAAAAATTAAGCCTTACACTGTTTTTTTTACTTAAAATACATCGTGCTTTATAAACCATTTGGAGTATGTGAACTTAAAAGTTTATAAGAAAGTTCTAAAGCTCCCTTTATCAACCAAAGTTTCCATAATCAACAAAAATTTATTAACTTCAAACTTTCGCTCACAAAGCCACAACACCCAGTAACTAGGGTTTAATAAAAGCGACTAAGTTGAGCTAATTCTCGGGCGGCGCGCATAGTAAACCGATTTGGTCAGCGCTGAGACTAACTTTAAAAGTAGTTTAAGTTTTGTAACTTCTAAGTAAACCGCTTAGCAAGATTGAGAATAAGCAAGTGGGCTGTTGCTCTCAGAAAGTCTAAGGGAGACAGTTTTGGCTTTAAAAAACCTATCTATAATATAATCTCTGGATAAAATTCCATTTTTGAAAGCGTTTGAAAAAGTGATTCTATCTTGGTTCTAATCCAACAGCGCTGCCAATATAACAGTAGTTTAGTTTCACAGCTCTAAAGTCTAAAATTAAGTGTTGTAGGTAGGGGTATTTTATTTCCGACCTCCATGGTATATTCGAAATACAAAATATCAATAAAAAGTACATACATATTTTATTTTCGACTCTATTACAAAGTAGTTATTTTTAAATTCCCAAAATGCTAAATAGCGCTCTTTTGAGAACGGAGCCTTCATTGTCAGCACACACGCTAAAATTAAACGAAAACTAAATAGAATAAGGAAGAGCGGGGTCTCCAAACACAGGCTTGTCAGCTTAAATGGGGACTTCATCCACTTACTACTTAAGTTAAATATTAATAAAGAAATAAAATATTTTCATTTCATTTTAGCGCGTTCACGTTTTAACTTAGTGAATAAATAAATACTTACACCAGTGCAGTGGCATGGTGGTTTTGATGCTATCCCCTTTTCTTCCACGACTCTCATTCCTCAGGATGAAGTCTTAGTTCAAGAAGTAGAAGATTTAGTTCAGTCTTACTGATTTTTAACATTTCTACATAAAACATGTTATACCATTAAAACCATGTAATGAAGAATTATGTTTCTTAAAACTTCAGTTAGTATTTCTTGGTTTTAAATAATATATTTTGCCTTAACATTATTACATATCACACACTACAATTTCTAGCCAAGGCAGTTCCTGTTTTGTTCTTAGAAGTAAATAATTACTACACTTTATCATTGTAAGTCGGTTACTATAGTCAAAGTTGTAACAATAACCGTTTATTATCGTTTGCTTACGGTTCGATAGTCGCGGCTACTTGAAACATTTCTATAATTGTAACATGTAACGAAGTTAGATAATTATTACCGACTTGCTCATTATTTTCGTAATAATGACTCATAATATGTAATAAACATTACACTCTTCCGTCTAGGTCGTAAGACCGTTTCTACACGGACATTTATAAGGTCAGGCCTTTTGTTAATAATCATGTCAAATAGATAGGTATAGTTTTATTCATCAAAAATTCTGGTCTTAAATGAATGAAAATATAAATGAAGCAGCCGTTTAAAAATAAAACACATAAAATTAATTTGTTTTTAAATTTTGTCATCTGTCACTTAATGTCAAAATTAAAGTAGGTTATGGTATTTAAAAAAAAGGTTGTATTAAAAATAACCACTTGTTACATTGCAAAGCTGGCTGTAATTCTTGTAGAAAAATACGGTAGCAGCCATTAAAAAATAAATTGTATTTTTTCTTTTTATGTGTTCTTTAGTTGCCAGTTTTACCAGTTTTAAACAGAACTTTAAAAGTTTAATAAATTATTAATGTAATTTTTATAAAATAGGTACTAAGGAAAAAAAGATGGTTAACAAAAAACTGTATTTTTTACGATCGATTATTTTTTCTTATGATCGCTTGAAAAGAAATCTACCAAATTCTTTTATATATTTTTATCATTGTCCGATTGCCTTATCTTACTGTTATATTAAATAGTATATCCTGTTCTACAAGTCCGTTTGGCCGGCGGCTAATCCAGGTCCGTTGTCTAATGGCGGGTGGTATCGATTGCCCGCGGCCTAAGCCCGCTGAGCTCGCCGCTGATATACATATCACGTCTCAGATTGGTTCTGTGTGCCAGACGATTAATAAGATCGGACGATCGGTTCGTTGGACTGCCATCTTTATAGGTACTTTCTGCCACGCATCTCCTCATTGTGAAATCAACTTCCCGCAGCGGTATTTCCGAACAGGTACGACATTCAAATCTTCTAGAAACGAGCCTATACCTTCCTAAAAAGCCGGCAACGCATCCGCACTCCTTCTGGTGTAGCTGATGTCCATGGGCGGCGGTGTTCACTTACCATCAGGTGTCCCGCTTGCTCATTTGCCTTCCTATATTATAAAAAGAGTAGTATATCAGCTTATATACTATCCCACTGCAGGGCAAAGGCCTCTATTTTAGAAGTCAAGTCAATTACGATGGGATTAGGCTTAATCACCACGTTTGCCTAATGGGAATTAATGATCACAAACCTGTGGTATCTATGTTCGAAAAATTCAAAACATAGGTACTTTTTGCTGGACCCAGTAATGACAAATTTCTTTAATCAATTCCTACCGTAATATCAAATAGATTTGGTTGAAATTTGAAAGATTTTAGTTACCTGATGAGTTTGTCTGTAGTGTAATATTAATATTCTATTACCGATTCAGCTACAGCGGCCAATCTCATCAATCACCCAGGATATAACTATTATTTATTTATTTATGAACTATGGAAGACTCACAGCTAATTGCAGCGTTCATAAATAACAGAATAGTTAACTTAAAACCAGTCACATTTATTTTTTATGTGATAGGTAGCAGACAAGCGGACGGATCACCTGATGGTAAGCGATCGTCGCCGCCCAAAAAAACCTGCAAAACCAGTAGAGTCACAAGTACGTTGCCTTTAACCCCTTTTCCCCCCAATTTAGGCTCCGGTTGATTCGACGAAACACAGCCCAGGATGCCAATTCTTGGTTTTCGCCTTCTATGTTGAGTCGACTACATGGAACGCATAGACCAATAGGAGAACAAGATAAGGAATGTCGACTGTAATCTGTGTTACACAGAAAACCGAGAATTGTCCTCGCTGCTTAGCTACCGGTCTTCTGTTTTCGTGGTATAACTCCGGCCAAGTCGGCCCATTTATGGCGAAGCGTAGCTCTCCCACTTAGGTTAGTAGGTACTTAATATAGTATAGAAAACCATAACAGTAAATAAAGGGATTAAAGCCAGTCCAATTCGGAACTTTTATTTGCGTGTTGACAATTTACGACCAAATTAAATCAAAACGCACTAGTTAATATTTTTACGACCATACAAAACTGATTTGCGGTTATGTTTGTGAGGGGTACAATGGTTTATAGCATTCGAATGTTCCGCTAATAGGTTGAATGGGAGCAAAAAAAAAACTGAAACATTTGTATTTCGTGATTGTTAAAATTTTATTGTTACAAATTCTCTACATCGACCTATTTCAAGTGGAGCCGGAAATGTTCAATTCTTTGGTTCGTTTTGCTTATTTGAATTTAGATCAAAAGATAGTACTTTAGTACTACTTTAATTTCTTTAATTACTCTTGAAACTGCCTGGCACTAACAGTTGTGTCAAGGTTTTATTTTTCCATGAAAAATTATTTCCCTTGGTATTAATATAATTCTTAAATTAGAATAACCTTTAAGCCAAGTGTAGATCTCCCCATTGAACTTGACACCCATTTAGATATCACTTCTTTTGACGATGAACTCGAGAAAAGAAACTTATTAAATTTTTTAACTTGGCTCCCATTTTACATTAACGTTTTTGATAGAATATTTTTACAACTTTATCGTCTCCAAATTCAAAGGGGTTAATGCAAAGTTAATTTTAACAAACGCTGAGAAACAGCTAATCTAAGAGAGATTATAGTTAAAACTTCGTTATTCTGCTCCTTAATTACCTTCAAGTAATCCGATGATGAGCAAATCCAGCTGCAGAATAAAACTTTGCTGTGAACTGAATTTAAGCGAATTTTGGACAGCAGCAACACAGTTCACTCAAATATGACAGTGAGTATTTAGAACATTCACCCATATAAGTTTCCATTTCTTTTAAGTATTACTAGTTTTAAGTCCTTTTGTATAATATTAGTTGCTCCAAATAAATATTTTTCTAATATTATTACATAACCATGGGAGAGCCACGCTACGACATGAATGGGTCGGCTTAATCGAAGGGTTACCACCGGTTTCAACGACGAACAGCTTGAAGCAGCGCCTGCGCTGTGTTTCGTCACGTTGTTGAGGGTACCGGAGGCTCAATTGGGGGAAAGAAGGTTAATGTTTGGCAGCGCATTTGTGACTACACTGGTGTTGCAGGTGTCTACCATCACTTAAAACAAAATATCAACGTGTAATTCCCAGTTGTGTCCAAAGGTGTCGGTTTGGAGCCCGGGGTGCGCTTTGGGTTCAGCGTTTAGGGAGTCTGGTAATTGTAATGAAACGACTGCCGTTTGACCTTCGCAGCCCTTAAACGGGGCATTCAGACCAACTGAATCATGGTTTCCTACACGTTTGAGAAACGTGCGTTTTCCTCGATAATTATTTTAATCGTCATTTTTAATATCTTAAATACTACGCCTTTATTTCCCGACATTCCTCACCGCTTCCCATTTCACTGTGGCCGGGGAAAACGAGTCTGAGTGGCACCGCGTGCCTTTTATCCATCTCCCATTGCAAAACGAACCTTACACCATTCCTTCACGGTGTCTTTTTGCTTCTCCTGTATGTGTATCAAACCAGTTGACACTTCGAGCACCATCAGATCGTATAATATACCTTACACCGTTGTATTAAGGTTTGATTTTGAGTTTTCTTGTCTATGTATTTGACGTTGACACTTAGAATATTATCCGGTCTCAAAAGCTACCTTCAGTGTTTGTGTTAGGGTTGGTTTTTGGTTAATTTTTGTTTGTATCAGACGGGTTGACACTTTGAGCATAGGATTGAGTGGGGTGGATGATAATGCAGTCGGGACAGCTGTAATTAAAGGGCTTATTATTACAGACGTAAGCCCTCTGTTAGAGGTATGCGTGTTTTCTTTTGAATTTTTGAAAGAAAATTTAATTTGCATTTTATGTCTAATTCTATGATTATGAATCTTAGACTATTTGTACTTGTATTCTTTTTCTTAATATTGTAGGTTACGATGTTATCCCTCACTGCCAAGCTAATGGTAGAAATATGCACATTGAAAAGCCCAGTAGTACGACCTCCCGTATGGAAGGCGCTTTCTTATTCACTACTCATCACTGTGTTTGGTCGATTGAATGAGGGAGGGCCTATTCGGGAGAAAGGGGTTAAAGGGTGGCAGCGCACTTGTGACTCTACAGGTGTTGCAAGTGTCTATGGGCGGCGGGAATTTACCAACAGATGATCCGTCTGCTCGTCCTGCCACCTATCACATAAAAAAACTAAGCTACCATTTCCCTTAATTCCTTAATAAAACGTTTACTTCAAAAAATCTTACAAAGTAATCAGAAGAAAATTGTTTATAGAAGTATAAGTGAAAGAACATTGAAGATTAAACATTTTATCAAAACATCCCAAAGAAATTTCCTTCCTTTGCAACAGAAGGCCAATAAAGTTTGTTGGACTTACTTTAATCCGCGGAGAAAGAATTGGGTCACCGACCTAGCTGAAGGCATTAGCAACTCGAAGTCAGCCGATTTGCGGTGGATAAAAAAAATCAAATTATAGATAGAGTGCGCAATTCTTATACAGGGTGTAACAAAAAGGGGGTATCATCCCAAAGTGAACCGATTCTGACACACTTTACAAATCTCATATTAGAGTTTTTAACCTGCCAAGTTAATATTACGATTATTATTATTTGATTGAAATCCGATTCTTCGTGAAATCCATTTCAATTTGCACATCACTAATGAGCAATCAGCTGATAGAGATATCAACCTTTGACCGCTGTTTTTTCAACGGGGCAGGCCCAGAAAAAGATGTTGTGATGATTTGTAGGGATCTATGGAGGAACTTGGAGGAGGCCTTTGCCCAGCAGTGAGACTCTACACTCAGGTCAACTAAAAAAAAACATGGAAGGACTTCTCAGTTTACTAAATAAAAACCCTTGAAAAAGTTCTTGTGAGGGTAATTTTGCTAATGTCAAAAATGCAATTTGATAATGATTGCATTTTGACCGTGGAAGAGCCACGCTATGGCATGAATGAGCTGCTCGACCAGAATGCCAATAGATGGCGCTGGATGACAATTACAACCCCGCAAGTGTTTCGCGTTTTCGAGTTCCCATTTCCCATAAGCGACAACGTTGTTTATAAGAATTTACCTCTTTATAAAATGCATGATCTCTACGGATAACTAAAACACTGCAAGATTTAGCCAAGTTTGAAATGAAAAAAAAGGAGTGTTAATGGTGCGCCCAAGCTTTGTGTAACTGAAAACTTGAGAAGTAGGTAAGTTGAAAAATAATGTCATCAATAATGTTGTCCTCGAGGGATCTTTTCCCCAAAGCCGTTTGATTAATTAATTTATACTTTTCCTTCACAGAAAAAACATACTATATTTTATAAAGTTTGTTGTGTTTGTTCACAAGCATGTCATGCTATAGGTACTTCTTAAGTTTTTAGTTACACAAACCGGCAGCATGACTTCCATCGTTCTTTAATAAAATAATAATAAAATTTAGGAAAATCAAACGTTTACGTAGGGTCCTGGTATCGAATCCCATGTCGACCAAAGAGTACCTATGTTTCGAATTTTTCGAACATACTTCGGGTTTGTGATCACCAATCCGCATTAGGCAAACGTGGTGATTAAGCCTAGACCCATCATAGTAGTGATGACTTGATTTCTGTTATGGTGGCCTTTGCCCTGCAGTGGGACAGAATATAGGCTGATACTTTACTTTTTTAAGCAACTGAAAAACTGGTATCAGCGATGACTTAGGCAAACGTGGTGATTAAGCCTAGTCCCATCATAGCAGCGATGACTTGACTTCTATGATGGACGCCTTGCCCTGCAATGGGACAGTGTAATGATGCTGGTAGGTACTTTACTTTTTTAAGCAAATGAAAAACTGGTATCAGCGATAAGGATTATTTGGTAACAAATTACAGATATGTATGGGAGAAGATACCCTATTGTGCCGCCTCATACGGCTCAAAAACCGTGGGAAAATAGCAGGGTGAAAGCAATGAATCAAATTATTGAAGCATACGATGTCGTTGAGAAATTGGGAGCACTTATGTTTACACAAAGGGTGTATTATGTTCCCCATGGGATTACTTCGACCTGCGGGTCTTGAGGCGTCGGTTAAGCCTTCTTAACTCTTAACCTTATAGTAAAGAAGATGCCACTTGACACTTGAACTATTACTAACACCGTATCATACACACGCTTACTAGTCTAGGGACTAAGGCCGATTAATAGTGTGTTAATTAATTATTTAGGCCTCACCGTAAGTATGGGGCACTAATGTCGCAAATTAGTGCCCATTAGTGCCGGGGACAATATAAGATATATTAAAAAAAAACTTTTCTGTCACTAAAATATTGACCTTAATTTTAATAGAGATAAAAAGACTATCCGTAATTAGGATAGTGAGCATTAAGGTTAAATGACGTCTCTGAGTGCTCAGTTGACTCTGAGTTTATATCTATTAAGTTAGAGTACTCGAGATCCCGTTATAGATTAGATGCGACGCGACGCAACGCAGTAAAACGCACAAATGGGGCCTCACCTTAGCAAGATTTACACTACAACGATTTCATCTTATTTCGCATACAAATATCTTCAAAGCTCCAGAGACTACTACAATCATTCTTCATAAAGTCACAACACTTTTCATGCAATTTACTCACTCGTAAATAATTTCACGGGCGCTTAAGTATGGATCACGTTGCCTTTACACACGACGTAACTTCAAACATTATTCCATATTATTTGATCGCTCCGAAGAAACGAGCTCAATAAAGCGCCGTGGGCGTCTTGGATCCAATCAGAGCACTTTGCAAATAACCTTGGTGCGTGGGCGAGAAAATGAGGCAGAATCTTAAAGTACACAACCGATTTTAGGAAGTAGGAGTTGGGTAGAAGCAAAGTATTAAAAAAAGTTGTTGGTAAGTCGAATTGGCCAGGGGGACTTTAGCTACTTTTTGCAACCACGCACCCACGCACGAAGCGGAGAGTGTTGGAACAACCCCCCTCCTCCACACGCTCTTCAACATCTACAACTCAGTGACCACCAACTGGTACAACGGTACATACTGGATTAGAGCCACCACTGGAAGTGGCCGTACTCGTGTGAATACAAGAAAATCACCACCGCAGGATCACCTAATTATAAGCGATTGCCGCCGCCCATAGACACACATCGTAGTCACAGGTGCGCTGGCAATATTAAGACTCCCTTTTACCCGGATTGAATAGTTAATTGTGGGAGAGCCATGCTTCGGCATGAATGGGCCGGCTCGACCGGAGTGATACCACTGCCTCACAGAAAACCGGCGTGAAGCAGCTCCTGTGCTGTGTTTCGCCGAGTGAGTGAGGGTACCGGAGGCCCATCGGGGGGAAGGGGATAAAAGGTTAGCAGCGCACTTGTTGCATGTGTTCATGGGCGGCGGCAATTGCTTACCATCAGGTGATCCGCCTGCTCGTCTGCTACCTATCACATAAAAAAAAAATACACAGCGCTGCTTGACGCCGGTTGTCTGTGAGACCGTCGTATTACTGCGGTCAACCCGCCCCATTACCTTCGCCCCCGAAGCGTGGCTCTCCCATTTGTATCACACCTCAACACCTTTGCAACTTTAAAGCCGTGACCAAACTATTAGTTGAGGAGTTGCTAAGCATCCCGAAGCTAAGCGATAGCCGCTACGTGCCCCGGGCAATCGCGGTTTGTATTCATTAGCCGCGGCAGCCCTGTTGATCTAACAAACATACACCCACTCCCGGGAGGACGAACGAACGACCAAAGCCACGGCTTTTTTAATTATACAGGGAGTATCAGTGAACATTTGCATACCTTTAACCACGTCTTCTATTAATCCTTTTGAACAACAAGAAATATTTCTTCTACGATTTTTGAAAATTCGTCAAAACCACCTACATCATCAGTATATGCAAATATTTTATTTATCTTGTTTTGTACTAATCTGCCTACGCTGTATTTCAGTCGAGTGAGTAAGGGTACCGGAGGCCCATTTGGGGGAAAGGGATTAAAGATTGGCAGCGCACTTGGGACTCTACTGGTGTTGCAGGTGTCTATGGGCGGCGGCAATCGCTTAACATCAGGTGACCGGTCTGCTCGTCTGCCACCTATCACATAAAATAAAATTACTTCGTTCGGACCACTTCTACGATATATATAGCTTAAGCACGGATTAGTTCCATCAAGCACCAGTTTTTGAAGACCATTGATTTCTTTCCTGTATTTAATTGCTTTAGCACTAAACGACTAAACGTTACTTTGTAAGGGTTAATTGCCATTCTTCATGGCTGTAAGTCACCGGCGAGGGTCACTGGCGCTTAGGGTTGTCAATCAAAAGAACAGTAATATACCGTCATCATCATCTCCTACCGTGTTCTCAGGTTTACTTTCTTTAAAGAGGTCGGCGCAGTAAGTTTTCTTCTTCAATTCGTCCCTGTCATTCGTCATCGTATCGTCCACCTCCTTTTTAGTCATTTTATTTTCTACACAACACAACAAAACAGTAATAGACATAAAATATGCATCCCTAGATTGTTGCATCCTTATGTAAACCTTCCTGTTATTTGAAACTAAAATTCCATAACGTCGTAACGGCCCAGACAGCAGACACATTGGAAAATCAATTGTTTTATCGCTTTTAAAAGGCTTTTGGGTCTTACGACGCGGCGACGTTGATCCAAATTTTTATCTTAGTGCCTATGACTATTAAGGTCAACTCCGTTTTGTCCATTGCTCAACAAAACCCCGCTTAATTACTCAAAATGATCTAAAACCCCATTTTCTCAAAACAAAATCTACTGGTTATTTTTCTAAATAAACAACCCTGCATTTGCCACCCCTGGACCGTCCCTCCCACTTCGCCTTCCTGCCCTTAAATTACCTGTTTCAGGTTTAAAAGAAAATTTTCACAGTACATTTGAATGATTTGATAAAGTTCCACAGCTTTCGTCGCGGGACGAGGTTACGGGAACTGATTGCTGACTTTTATGAGGTTTTAGAAGAAAAATTAGTTTATTTTTCAAGCCTTGTGAAATTAAAAAAGAAATTGCGTAGGTTATTAATTGTACCGCTCAATTTTAGATTAATACTATTCATAATGAGATAAACTTTTATAGACAACGACAAGGCTTATAGGTAAACCGAAAACACGAAACGCTTGCGCGATGTAATTGGACACAACGCCATCTATTGGTTCGTTTCTGAATTACGGTCCCGAAGCGAAGTGAGGGCCGGGCCACTAGTTAGTTGATAAAGGCGCGGTCACTGCGTATTTTTGAGGAGGTCACTAACATTTATGACTGGCCTGATTTCGCATTTGGTAGTGACCCTGCCTCATACGCCACAGGTCGTGGGTTCGATCCCCACTCTGGACAAACATCCGTGTGATGAACACTTGTGTTTGTTCAGTGTCTTTAATAAAATGGTCTATGGACGTGATCCTCTGTTGTCTGATATTATGTAAAGCACTTAATACGCAGTCAGGACAATATATACAGGGTGTATCTGTGAACATTTACATCACTTTAATCACGTGTTCTACCAAACATTCTGAACAACATTTGTTCTATGACTTTTGAAAATTCGCATAAAAAATTTTCATCTTTCCATACAAAGTCGGTCACGTGACTTGGTCATTTTGTATGGGGAGTCGAAAAATTTTTCGAAGAATTCGGAAAAGTTGTTGAACAAATGTTGTTCAGAATGGTTGATAGAGCACGTGGTTAAAGGGATGTAAATGTTCACAGATACACCCTGTATGTAAGATGTTGTGTGATTTTTTACACACACACACACATGTCACATGTTTACTTTTATCAATTTATTTATTTGTAACATCTTGATGTAATGTGACTTGCAATAAACTATTTGAATTTGAATTATTATTATTAAAATATTACAATCTTATCTCAGGATATAATTCCAGCTTGCGTCTAAAGCTATCTAAGCAAGATTTGGATTTGGGGTTAATAAAACGATATCATTTGTGATAGTTGTCGTCATATACATTATACATACAATGTTTTTTAAGTTTTAGTCACGTTTCAGGCGTCATAAAGTCGCTGTCCGTGACTGTGCATAACTTAAGGCAGAGACGTCGATGTTGATTCAATCGGATTACTTAAGTAAAGTCAGTTGAAAAACCCTATTTTAGAAATATGTTTAACTAGCCTTTGCCCGCGACTTCGTTCGCGTGGACTTCAGGTTTGTAGCCTATGTGTTATTCTGCTGTATAAGCTAGATTGTGGTAAAGTTTCATTCAAATCCATTCAGTAGTTTTTACGTGAAAGAGTAAAAACATCCATACATACATACTTACAAACTTTCGCCTTTATAATAGTAGTAGGATTTGAGAACACGGATGAGTAGAGAAATAAGTAGGTATACAAGATAATAGCGGCTGCAATCATTACAGGCAGCATCGAAATGATCTTAGACTTCAAACCTAGCAAAATTGACAATTGTTGGTAACCTAAGTAGCTAAAGGATCTAAAATGAATGAATGTATAGATAATAAAAAAAATGTATATTTTATAAATTGCTATGCCCTTACATTACAGGGCGTTACATTGCACTGTTTACACCCTTGTAGTACATTACTTGCTATGTAATTAAGATGCTTTGTACCAATGGAGCATGCAACAAAGAATTGAATTGAATTGAATGAACCGGAAGTTACAACAGAACCTTTTTCCCTCCCTTTCATAAGCGCTGTGTCCCCTTTGTTTGAATGCGACAGGTATAGTCACATTCGTTACGAGACGGCTTCGTTATACACTACCAGATGTTGTATATCTGCACTAATCTGTTGTATCTTTCAATATTATAGATATTGAAAAACACGCTGTATAAAATAGGGCTTAAGGCTGTAAGCAATGGCTCATCTCAAGGGCTATTATATTCCCAGAGCGCCTTAATTTTAATACTGTAAGCCAGACGCGATTGTTGTAATATTATTAGCCTTTTAAGAGTCTTAGTAAAAATATCTTGCAGCATCAAAAAGGATTTATTAAGTTTGAAGAAGATTGAAGGGCTATTGAAATGGTTTTTACAAAATTATTTTCTTATTAGCTTTCGCCCACGGCTTCGCTCGCGCCCCCCACTTTCCTAAAATGGGGGGTAAGAAAGGGGCAAAAAGTAGCCTATGTTACTCTCCATCCCTTCAACTATCTCCACTTAAAAATCACGTCAATTCGTCGCTCCGTTTTGCCGTGAAAGGAAGACACTTGGATGGATTGGTTTAAGTTTAGACATACCACTCACTCGTACAATGGACCGTGTAGGAAGTCTAAGTACGGAAACAGGAGTCTACTTTACATTACATACCATTCACTCTAGGTCCGTGCTTTTGTTGCTAGTAAGTAACTTACAAAGTGTATGTGTGTGACCATTTACAACCCTTTAACCACGTTTTTTACCAACCATTCTGAAAAAGCAAATTTCGGGTGTTTGTCCGGAGCGCGAAAGGTCCCGGATTCCATTCCCTGTCAAGTCAATTTAGAGAACCACATTTTTTAAGTTGTCTTGGGTCTGGGTGTTATGGGTTACGCCCCTAGTTAATTATCGTCATCTGGTACTCATAGTGATAGTATCGATGATAGTATCGTAACGTGAGCGCCGGCCATCCTCAGATTATGCAACTAATTTATTCAATACATTTTGGAAGGAAATGATAATGATACGTCATCGAAAGTACATCCTCTGAGTACTGGCGTAATCTTAGAATGGTCAAAATACTGTTACGACTATGTGCCCCTGCATACGGAAATAGAGCTTGTCTCAAATGAGTAAGGTCTATTATTCCGTTGTGCACTACGTTACACACGCATAGTCGCCCCCAAACCTACGCATTCGGAATAGAAAATTATCGAACGTTCGAGAAGCTACGAGAAAGATCGGGAACTATGTAGAAATCTCTCGAAGCTCTAATACGTAGCAACATGTCCGATGTCTACAAAGTCTCCATCGAAGTTACGAGAAAAAATATCGAGAATATTCTATTCCATTCTAGTATGGTCTCGCCCGCGCCTGTGCTAGTATAAAAGCGGGACGGGCGAGCCGACGAGTCAGTTCTGATTTGGGAAGCGAACGAGTGAGTTCTGATTTGGAAAGCGAAGAAGTGAGTTCCAATTTGGAAAGCGATTATTCTCCTGCGAACTAAGAGTGATCTTGTGTATTACCTGCGAAGTGTTTAAGGAAGATTTTAGTGTTTTAGTGCGTTTAAGTGTGATTTAGTGTTTTAATTGTGTTTTTGTTACTCGTCGAATAAATTAATTGTCTTTTTGTGACTTTGGCATTTTACTTGAATCTTACGTACCCCGTACCCGCAACAATTGGTGTCAGAAGCGGGATTCAAGATGCCACTTACACCACGAGAAGACAGTGAGGGTCGAGTAACGAGGAGTCAAGCTGCGGCCCTGCAAGAGGGTGAAGGGTCTTCAACGGAGGGATCAGTACCACCACCAATAGGGCCTGCGGATATTGTTAAAATATTCAAAATACTGGAGGATCAAGGCCGCCGCCAGTCGGAGCAAGGTAACATGCTAGTGGAATTGAAGAAAGAGCAAGTCAGACTGCTAGCTGATCTCAAGGAGGATCAAGCCCGCCGTCAGGAAGAGCTAGGCAAGAGCTTGTTGGGCGCTATCGAGAAGAAGCACGAAGTATTAGAAAAGCAGATCGATGCTCTTAAGGATGACGTGCTAAGCATCAAGACCCAACACGAAGATCGACTTACCCAACATGAAGATCGACTCACCCAACATGAAGATCGATTCACCCAACATGAAGATCGATTCATCCAACACGAGGATCGACTGTGCCAGATGGATACGGAGATGCAACAGTTGCATACCAAGATGGCTAGAGTGGAGACCCGGGGTGTTTCAGTAGTATCGGATTCCCCGAAAGTCGAAGTACCCCACTTCGATGGAACGACGTCTTGGGCAGCGTTCTGGTATCAGTTCGAATCGGTGGCTAAAGGAAAGGGGTGGAACGAAGAAGAATCAATGTTAGCTTTGACTCTTGCTCTTCGTGGGGATGCCCTGCTTACATTGGAGAACCTGCCTTCGGATAACAGAACTTTAGGTGCTCTCCAAAGAGCACTAGAGGGCAGGTACAGCGACAAACACCTGGAACACGCGTATAGAGCACAACTCCGCGATCGACAACAGAAACCTGGTGAGAGCCTACAGCAATGGGCGGCGGAAATCGAGAGGCTAGTCCGACGTGCATACGTGTCATGCCCGACGATGGTGGAATCAATGATCCCGCAAGCTTTCTATGATGGCATTAGGGACGAAGATGTCAGACATGCCGTGAAGCTGGGACATCATCAGACCTTGCAGGAAGCTCTAGCCCATGCCTTGGAGGTGGAAGCCGTGCATCAGGACTCTAGAAAACATCGAATTCGGGAGGTTGTGGCAAAGGAAAACCCCTCTTTGGGTCCAATGTGCTATGGCTGCGGCGAGAGGGGCCATATTCGGAGTAGTTGCCCCAAGCGAAAATGGCCCGCGTAAAACGACAGTAGCGTCCTCTACACAGGTGGACGCAGAAGAGCTGTCGTTAAACTAAAGGGAGCCAGGGCCGCGGGGCGGGCGCTGGCTGGTCAACATCGAGCCCCTACCGTCACTGTTTCACAGATTGGCAATGGGAACAACCTTACAGTGGTTGGACAGCTGAACAGCATAACGTGTCACTTTACTATTGACACCGGTGCTTCAAGAACAATAGTGCGTCCAGAACTACTGAAAAGGACTATTATGTGGAATCGCAGACCAACCGTTCAGCTTCAAACAGCAACAGGCCAGCCAGTTACCGTCTTCGGTGAGACGATGGCGAAGATAACCCTTGGAGAACAGGCCTTTGAATACAATGTGCTCATAGCAGATATCACTGACGATTGCATCATCGGATTGGACTTTTTAAGAGACCAGAAGTGTGTGGTAGACGTCTCTAAAGGAGTACTTAGTTTCCCGGAACAAGAAGTATTCCTAGAGGGAGCGAGATCATGCGCAGTTTACTGCCTAAAAACCACGACCCTACCGCCGAGGTCTGAAACTCTGGTCAAAGTTAGATTTCCTCACAATGTGTGTCAAGGACGAAGCGTCGTTATAGAAAACTGCGGCGACCATCCAAGTTGGATCACAGCAAGAACGCTGGCAATGACCGGAAAAGGAGCGCTAGTGCGAGTCATCAATCTTAGCGGAGATGAAGTGCAGCTACGAAGAGACTGTGTCATTGGACGGTGCGACGCAGGTCAATCAATAAGGAGACTGAAAACAGCCCGGGAACCGAAATCCTGTCAACGAGATGACGTCACGCCGCTCCTAGCACATTGTAAGGACAAGCTCTCTGAACGGGAACTTCAGCAAGCTAAAAGGTTGTTACTCGATTTTAACGACATATTTTCAAAGGGTGACCATGATTTGGGAAGGACAGGTCTCGTTAAACACCGCATAGATACGGGTGACGCACCACCAATTAAGCAGCGGCCTAGACGCCTTCCATTTGCCAAAGAAAAGGAGGTAGCGGACATGATTGCTGAGATGCAGAAGAACCGCATCATAGAACCTTCAACAAGCCCGTGGTCTTCGCCAGTAGTCCTGGTAAAGAAGAAAGACGGCAGCACCAGGTTTTGTGTGGACTACCGGATGTTGAATAATGCAACTAAAAAGGACAGCTACCCTTTGCCCCGTATAGACGACACCCCTGGACATGCTGAGCGGCATGAAGTGGTTCTCAACAGTGGACCTTAAGAGTGGTTACTGGCAAGTAGATATCCATCCAGTAGACAAAGAGAAGACGGCATTTACGACCGGAACTAGGAATGGACTGTGGCAGTTCAACGTCATGCCCTTTGGACTTTGTAACGCTCCGGCGACATTCGAGCGGTTAATGGAAAGGGTGCTGGTTGGACTACTGGGAGATGCATGCCTGGTCTATCTGGATGACATCATCGTCATGGGACGAAATTTCACGGAGCATGTTAGTAACCTAAGGAAGGTTTTCACCAGAATACGAGAAGCAAACTTAAAACTCAGCCCAAAGAAATGCACGTTTTTCAAGGAAGAAGTCGCCTACTTAGGACACATTATCTCATCGAATGGTGTAAGGACCGACCCAGAGAAGATAAAAGCTGTCCCAAGAGTGGCCTATACCAGCTAACAAGACCGACGTGAGATCATTTTTGGGCTTATGCGCATACTACCGGCGTTTCGTAAAGAACTTCTCCGACATCGCTAAACCACTCCATCGGCTCACGGAAGATAAACGAATATTTGCGTGGGACTCGGAATGCGATCAAGCTTTTACCAGATTAAAAGAACACCTCTGCACCAGTCCTATACTTGGCTACCCCAACAGAGAAGGAAGGTTTATCGTGGACACCGACGCCAGCAACACTGGCATAGGCGGAGTTCTGTCGCAAGAACAAGGTGAACGGGAAGTGGTGATCGCCTATTTCAGTAAGTCACTTTCGAAACCCGAAAGGAACTATTGTGTGACTCGTAAGGAACTGTTGGCGGTAGTGAAGACTCTACAACATTTCAACAAGTATCTCGTTGGAAGGCAGTTCACCTTGCGGACAGATCACGCTGCGTTAAAATGGCTCTTGCAGTTTAAGAACCCTGAAGGACAAGTGGCACGGTGGCTAGAACAACTACAGGAGTATAACTTTACAACAGAACATCGGAGTGGTCGAACGCATTTGAATGCCGACGCTCTTTCAAGAAGACCTTGTCCAGAGGCTTGCAGTCACTGCGCCAGGAAGGAAACCAAAGAAGAAGTCCGGATGATAACCATCCAGGGACTTGATAATGAATGGAGCGAAGGACGCTATCAAAAAGGCTCAAAAAGAGGATAGAGACCTAAGGAAAATATTTGAATGGAAAGAAGTAGGTCAGAAACCTTCTTGGAGCCAAGTAGCATCTTCAAGCCCCATTACGAAAAGTTACTGGGCGCAATGGGACAGTTTGGAGATTAAGGATGGAGTACTCTTCAGGAAATGGGAAACACCTAAAGGGGACCAAACAACATTACAGCTGATTGTACCCCGTAAACAAGTTGCTTCCTTACTGAGATACATACACGATGGGGTATCCGGAGGACATTTAGGCGTGAAGAAGACCCTTAGAGAAGCTGAGACAGAGATTCTACTGGATACACTGTCGGGAGGACGTCGAAGACTGGTGCAAGAAATGTACGACTTGTGCGTCAGTAAAGGGCCCACAAACCAGGAGTAAGGGCAAACTCAAGCTGTACAACGTCGGCGCTCCATGGGAAAGAATCGCAGTTGATGTAGCTGGCCCCTTTCCAGAATCCGATGAAGGAAACAAATACATCATTGTGGTCCAAGATTACTTCACTAAGTGGCCCGAAGTCTTCGCTACGCCTAATCAGGAAGCAAAGACGGTCGCTAAGAAGTTAGTCCACGAGGTTGATTTGCCGATTTGGTTGTACCCCTAGAGATACATTCAGACCAAGGAAGAAACTTCGAGTCAGCACTGTTTCAGGAGGTCTGTCAACTGTTGGGTATGCATAAGACCCGTACTACTCCAGCACACCCGCAATCCGATGGCTATGGTCGAGAGATTCAACCAAACGTTGGAAAACCACTTGGCCAAAGTTGTCGACGAGCATCAACGAGACTGGGACCAGTACATACCGCTATTTCTACTGTCCTACCGATCTGCGATCCACGATAGTACCAGCGCTACCCCAGCAATGGTAAACTTCGGTCGAGAAATGCGGCTTCCGGTAGATGCATTGACTGGGACACCGCCAGAAGCTCCAAAACCAGTAACCGATTATGCGGCTGACCTACAGAAGCGCCTGGACGAAGTACATGCTCTCGTTAGAGACTGTAGTCTAAAGTCCAGCGAAAGAATGAAGACCCGTTATGACCGCAAAGCCAACACCGACGGTTTCGAAGAAGGGAGTCTGGTATGGTACATAACCCACTCAGGAAGAAAGGCAAATCTCCGAAGTTCCAGCCAAGGTGGGAAGGGCCATACAAGATTATTACTAGACTGAACGACTTAACCTATCGGATCAAACAAGGAACAAGAGGAAAACCCTAAAATTGTTCACATTGATCGGTTGGCTCGTTACCATGGGTCCAATGATGCTCGGGACGAGCATGACTAAGAGGGGGGTAATGTTACGACTATGTGCCCCCTGCATACGGAAATAGAGCTTATCAACAGAGCAGCACTAAAATAGCTGTCAGTCCGCCATTTTATGTTCTAAACCGGCACGTTTTTTTTGTAGGTATTTCTGCTCTATATATATAACTCATTGGGACAGACAGACACACTTGGATGGATTGGTTTAGGTGTATACATACCACTCACACGTACAAAGGTCCATGTATGAGTCTAAGTGCGGAAACAGGAGTCTACTTTACATTACATACCACTCACTCTAGGTCCGTGCTTTTGTTGCTAGTATGTGTGTGACCATTTACAACCCTTTAACCACGTCTTTTACCAACCGCGAAAGGTCCCGGGTTCCATTCCCGGTCAAGTCAATTTAGAAAACCACATTTTCTAAGTTTTCTTGGGTCTGGGTGTTCTGGGTTACGCCCCCAGTTAATTATCGTCATCTGGTACACATAGTACAGGGGTTGCCCTAGTTTGGGACCAGGTTGATCGGTGTGATTGTCTGGCGCATTCATTTATCTATTAACTTAAAGACACTGTCACTAGTCTAAGCTTAATAATTGCTGACCAAAACTAAGTAACATAATCTATTTAAGATTTATCTTTTAACTATCATACATATTGTGGGTAAACCTTCAAAAAAGAGCGATTCTTTTTAAAAAGGCCGGCGGCACACCTGCGACTAGGCTGGTGTTGCAGATGTCCATTAGCGGCGATAATTGCTTACCATCAGGTGATCCGTTTTACTCGTCTGCCTCCTATCTTACCAAAAATAAGCAGGTTTAATCATTCTCTCGCCCCTTTAACAAAACGGAGATTAAAATTATTCATGGTTTCTAAATGATGCTGTTGCTGCTTTGTCTTACATCGTCGATCCTGTAGGCTTAGCATGAATTTTTCACAGAAATCGTAAACAATTTGTATCAAAATTTAAGAGCTCCCTCTATCGTACGTAAACGGAACTAAAATTTACCGCACAAATGTCAGAAATGAATAGTATCGTAACGTGAGCGCCCGTCCATAGATTTTGCAACTAACTTATTCAATACCTACATCTTTGAAGGGAATGATACAATATGATGTCATCGAAGGTGCGCCCTCTGAGTACTGGCGTAATCTTAGAATGGTCAAAATACTGTTAATGTTACAATTTCTTGAAAAGTCCGTGCTAGCCCTGCGTCCAGCTGACTTCGCCCATTATCCCGCTCAAAAATTATCCACCGCTAAACTTTAAGTTATTCGAATCACACCGTCCCTTTGTCAGTATCTCTTTAAAATTCTATAAGGGTAATTTATACCCTTTATCTCCCGCAAACCGCCGGCATAATAATCACATAACCTGTACAACCTGCCACCTAACGACGTCATTATGCGATAAACACTTTGTGGGATATAAAAATGGGAATGTAAGGGCTAGGGCTTAGGGTGGTGGATTCTGTACCCACGTGGAATTGCCCTTTTGGGACTTACAACTGTCCTAATACACAACCACGTATGTATATCTTGACTTGACGCAGTATTTAAAGAAAAGCTTTAATAAGGATTGATCCTGTTTCTATTAGCTAAAAAATAAATAAATCTTTATTGAAAAATCGTCAGAACAAGAGTAATTTTTACTCGGAGTATCGTAGGACCGCATCAGAAATGATGTAATCCGACAGAGAACCAGAGTCACCGACATAGCCCACCGAATTAGCAAACTGAAGTTGCAGTGGGCTGGTCACATTAGCCGCAGAACTGACAACCGTTGGAGCCATAAAGTCCTTGAGTGGAGACCGCGACTCGGTAAACGTAGTGTTGGACGCCCTGCTACAAGATGGGATGACGACATTCGAAGGCTGGCTGGAGTGAGCTGGATGAGAGTGGCCGAAAATCGGGAGCGGTGGCGTGCATTGGGGGAGACCTATGACTAGGAGTATCCTGTATCTCATTATACACGTTTGTAGGTGGAAAAGATCTTTCTCTGTCAAATCGTTCTTTACATTACGTTGCATTGTAACTATTATTATTATAGACGCGTTATAAAGCGTTGAATTCCGTCTATAATAAAAATAGTTCACTGTCAAATTATTTTGAGACTTGACTGACTTATTTTGGGACTACCTTAAGTACAGACAGGCACATATCCGGTTACCACAACCTGTCAAATATGTGTTTGATAGTAAGATGAGAGTCGATTGAAGAAATTTGATAGTGTTGTATACCTTGATATGTGTAAACTGGTATTGTAAACTGGGTAAACCCAATCATCGTGTATTTTCCATTTAATTCCAGTTGCGCGTAACCCTAAAGATATTTTACTCGTAAAAAAGGTTGTCGTAATGATTTTACGCGGCGCCTCAGCACAACAGCGCCGCCTCGCGGAACGCCGCAGATTCAATTAATTCTATCTCGTGCCGTAAATTAGTTAGGGGGAACTTCGGGCCAAGCGAGAGGAGAGCTCGGGAAGTACCGTTTGCGGGGTTTTCTTAAATATCAAGAGTTGTAAGTCAACGTTTAACAAACACCTTAAGGTTTTCACGATCATTTTATCGGTCTAGACGTAAACTAAATGTGTGGTGTCCACTCAAATGGAATACACACTAGAACTAGATTTCTCTAACGATTTCACTAGTGTCACTTCCGCTTTCCGGTTTTAGACCGGAATAACCGCGCGATAGTGTTCGATTAGGTTCTTACTCGCATTTTGACACGTCGTCAGTTAATGTTCTGGCACGGTCATTCAGAAAACGTGATACAATTTTGGCTGAACGTTCAACTGACTGCAGTGCTGGCCAATCTGAACACGTCTTCTTTCTTTTCATCTTTCATCTTTCTTCACATCAATGTAGGAATATTTTATTAAAGCTGCATTAAAATAATCAATGGATGAAAAAGGGAGCAAAGAGAGAGAGAGTAGATAGTTTGCACAAATCATTGCATGTAAAACTCTTCTTTCAACATACACACACATGCGTCACATTTATTTAAAAAATCCTAAAAGAGGTCCAACTTCAGCAAATTATTTCTAAAGTTAGTCCAAACTGAGATTTTAATGTGTTTTCAACTAAAAGAT
This sequence comes from Cnaphalocrocis medinalis, assembly GCA_014851415.1. Lineage (NCBI taxonomy): Eukaryota > Metazoa > Arthropoda > Insecta > Lepidoptera > Crambidae > Cnaphalocrocis > Cnaphalocrocis medinalis. The sequence goes on along the minus strand of CM026284.1, from coordinate 15,933,970 downwards.
AAGTTTATTACTTAAACCATTAGTAAAACAAACTCTAACAACCCTATCTACCCAGGTGATAGAAACTGAAGAATTAATTAGTCAAAAATGTGGACGACGCCTGCTGCGCCCCTTCAAACGCGTGTTCCCTTTGTAGAAGGGGTTCCCATACCAATATTTTGTCTGCTCCAAAGAATAAAGTCCGTTCTGCAATGTATTTATATAGCAGATCGGCTTTGTTACAATTTGATACAACATCACATATTGTCCTAGTCCTTAACACAATAATTTAGGAGATAAAATCATCCCCACTACGTGGATCGGACACGCGGTGAGAATGGGAGAGGATCGCGCGGCTAGAAGAGTCTATCTGGGACGACCAACGGGACGCCGTTCTATGGGGCGTGCGAGATATCGCTGGAGGGACGAAGTCGCCAAGGACCTTAAAGCAGTAAACGTGCATGATTGGTCGGAATTGGCACAGGGTCAAACAATATGGTGAAGTTTAACGTCGGAGGCCAAGACCCATCTAGGATTGCTGAGCCAGCGTAGTAAGTAAGTAATTAACACAATTTTCCAGAGAAGTGAAAGGTCTACTTAGCCAATAAAATTTCTGAGTCGTTCCGAAAATGGGGACTTTTTTGCGTCCTTTCTGTAACGTCGCACCGCTGTAGTGAATTCCGAAATGCGATGTGTTCCACGATTGTCTATTTGTAGCGAAAAATTCAAGCTATCTATCACTCTTAAAAATCATTCGTCCAGCCCCTAGTCTATAACCTACATGAAGCGATGCTGTTAATTAGAGTGAATATTAGTCGTATAGTTTCAAATGCGGCAATCTTCCATACAAATTGTAATACAACTCATATGAATGACTTTACGAATAGCAAAAATATATAATCGAGGAAAAAAAACATTTGTAACTAAATCATGCGACCAGCTCCTAGTCTACAACCTACGTAGTGCGAATGGTGTTAATTAGAGTACCGTCGCACCGTATTGACTTCCGATACGCGAATTCGCTCCCGGGTTTGCCGCCGATAACCGAGCTCAAATTAGGTAGTAGCTTTATGTAGCAAATGACGAGCTGCTCTCATAATTATTCTTAATTGATAAAAAGAGCAACTGGCGAGTTTCTTGCCGGATCTTCTCGTCAAAATCAACTTTCCGATACCGGTGGTAGAATCGCATTATGTCTATTTATTTTTCATATAAATTATATACATTATTTTTAAATAGTTTTAAATATTTTCTTTATGTATGACGATTTGTAAGTGCTGTGTACAAGCCTATGCAAATAAAGAATCTTTTGACTTTGACTTTGACTATCATAATCATCACCAATTAAAGACGTCCACTGCTGGACATAGACTTCCCCCAATGTTCTCCACACAGACCGGCCATCATCCGCATCCAAAGAATTCCCGTGACCGTCACTAGACCGTCAAGCAGACCTGCTTTGTGGGGGACCTGCCACGGCTGCGACTTCTTGTACCTGCATGACCTCCACTCAAGGACCTTTCCACCCCAACGGCCGTCTGTTCTCCTCGCAATGTGCCCTGCCCATTGACACTTGGGCCATGCAATTCTTTGGGCTATCTTTGCGACCTTAGATCGCATACGGATCTTACAATTTCCAAAAGTCGTGGCACAAATTTTGTTGGTAGAACACATCAAAGGGATGTAAATGTTAGCATACAACCTTTATAAATGGCATGTAGGTATATGACGCACCTTCGATACCATTTCTGAAGCAAAAGTAAATCAAGTGAATGTTGCCACAAAACAAAATCCGGTAACCGAGAAACCCACAGCAAACTCAAGCAAAGGTAATCGTAATGAAGGAACCGAGGACAGTTCAAATATTTACCTACCCCCAATCTCAATCCCGGCTGATTGCGACTAGTGATGTGCCTCTAATGCGAAAGTACTAATAGGGACAATTAAGGGCCACTGTCCCTTAAACAAACACCTCGTCCATACTTCGAGATTAAATTTTCGTGGCAGACATTATTATTTCCTCCGAAATTCACATAAGATTTTTTTTATTGATAGGTGGCCAAACGAGCAGATGGATAACCTGATGGCAAGTGATTGCCGCTGCCCATAGACACCTGTAACACCAGAAGTCAACCAGCCTTTAACCCCCTTTCCCCCCAATTTGGCCTCCGGGAACTCACTCACTCGACAAAACACAGCGCAGGTGCTACTTCGGTCTTCTGTGAGGCCGTGGTATTACTCCGGTCGAGCCGGCCCACTCATGCCGATGCTTGTTTCTCTCACGGTTATAAATGGAACATAATAGTATTGCTCATGTCCATAAACAGCGGTTATCACTTACCATTAGGAGACACGCTTGCTCGTTTTCTAATACAGAAAGTAGCCTATGAGAGGAGAAGGCTTAATCATCACGCTAGCCTAATGCGGATTGGTGATCACAGAACCCAATATAAAATCTCAAGTCCTCTTGTAACTCCTGTAAATCTAGTTTTAAGTTTTATACCTAGCAGTTTTGTATGCAATAAAACGTATAGGTATTCATTAATTAATTCATTCATTCAAGTAAATTGAAGTCGCACGCATCACTAATTGCGAAGCCCAACTCATCTCGAGTTGACAAGTGTTCCCGAATTATTCCCGCTTTGTCCCGAGTTTGTGTTAACAGCTTAATGTGTTTGGGAATCGACCGAGCATTGCTCACTCGCTCTTCTAATCTGAAAAGTTCGCTCACAATATGTTCAGTCCACATTGTTGACGAAGTTTTATAAACAGATGGCAATTGGGTCAATATTACAAAGAGGAAAGGTTTCTGATTTGGACAATACGAGTACTAAGAGATTGTCCAGATGGCGCGTGTAAGTCGCGCGTTTTACACGCGATTTGTTTGGAGCTGCAGGCGCCCAATGGCTGCGGTAGTTGCTAACCATCAAGCCAGCCGCACCCTTGTTTGCCACCAACGTTGTGTAAATAAAGTATCATCCTATATACTGTCCCACTGCAGGGCAAAGGCCTTTTTTTTTTTTTTTTTTTTTGGTGACCCAGGAGAAATGCGTTACGCATACCCATCCGTCTGTAAACAGATGGGTTATGTCGGACTCCCCCCCGCAGAAGGCGGGGGTATACCGACTAAAACTCCTGGGACTCTCCCTCATCGTCCTTAAGTGGAAGAGGATCGTGGGGCGTGGTACGGAACCTTACTCCACGATCCTCCCCCGGACGGCAGCCCGCCTTACACGGCGGGCCTAGGCGCTTCCTCCCCCGGGTCCGGGGGAGGGAGAGGGGACAGCCGAGAGAGTATCGAGCCGTCCCCTCCAGGCGTAGGAGGTGATCCGTGCAATGCCGGTGATGGGGTTACAGCCCCGCGCACCAGCGGACCCCCTCCTCGGAGAGGGAGGAGACGCACATATTGGCGTCGTCTCCTCCCCCTCCGTGCCCTGCGGAGCGCGGGAGCAAGAGGGTCTGCCTCTCGCTCGCGCTCCGCCGCCTCCTTCGCGACCATCACCTGCTCGCAGAAGGCGGCGAATGCCTTCCAGGCCCCATCGCTAGCCAGCATAGCTCTCACTATACTGGCCAGAGAGAGGTCCTGGCCGACCTCCGCCACCAGTGCGTAGCGCTGCGGGGCCCACGACGCACATACCGCCAGGGTGTGCTGCGCCGTGTCCTCCACAGCGCCGCAGGCGTGGCACGAAGGCGTCTCCTCCCGGCCAATCTTGTGCAGGTAATAACCGAAGCATCCATGCCCGGTCATCACCTGCACCATCCGGAAGGAGACAACGCCGTGTGCACGCTCCAGCCACCGGTCTAGGACCGGGGCGAGCGCGTCGAGCGTTCTCCGGCCGTAGCGGGTAAGAGCGAGGTGCTCAGACCATCGCCCCCGGAGGACCTGACGGGCCTCCGTCCGCACGGCCTCCCGCTCGACGGGGCAGAAGGGATCCCCTGCTGCCCTTTTCTCCGCCGTGAAATCGTACACGGCGGAGAGCACAACGGCGTCCGACTCCCATGGAGGGGTCTCAGCAAGCAAGCAGGCCACATCGAAGCTTACCGTTCGGTAAGCCCGAGCGACCCGCTGCGCCATCACTCGCTGAGGCCCCCGCAAGAAGGGAAGGTTTTCCCCTCTCGCTAGGGAGTCCGCCCAGACTGGCGCTCCGTAGAGCGCCATACTTCGCAGGATGCCAGCGTATAGTTGCCGGCACCTGGAGCCTGGGCCGCCCAGGTTGGGCAGCAGCCACGACAATGTGTCTGCTGCCCTGAGGAGCCGCGGTGACATCCTGCTAAAGTGCAGGCCAAAATGCCACCGCGGGTCCAGGGTGAGGCCGAGATAGCGCATCTCGGCCCTCACCGCAACCTGGGTCCCTCCGACAACAATGTGTTTGCCGGAGGGAAACCTCTCGTGGGAAGACCGAGGGAAGTAGATCGCCTCGGTCTTCTCCACGGCCACTTCCAGGCCTAAGCGCCGCACCCTTGCGACGACTGAGTCCGATGCGCGCGACGCTCTAGCTGCAGCGCCGCGCGGCCCGTCAAAAGTCTTCCCCCGGGCAGCAATAAGCGTGTCATCTGCATAGCAGATGACTTTGCTGCCCTGGGGGAGACGGCCGCGCAGGACCCAGTCGTACCCCAGGTTCCACAGGAGTGGACCAAGAACCGACCCCTGCGGAACCCCCGTCTCTACGGTGCGGCGCACCATTTGGCCTGACCGGTCCACGAAGACTACCTCCCGATCGCTAAGGTAATCCTCGATGAGGACCGTGAGGTATTGAGGCACTCTGAAAAACTTGAGTGCCTCAAGAATCGTGGCGTGGGGGAGGGAGTTGAAAGCGTTTTTTATGTCTATCGACACCGCAACAACTCCCTTCCCCTCCAGAGCGGCCTGTTCGCACTCCCTTTGGAGGAGCTTCAGAGCGTCTATGGTCGACCGACCAGCCCTGAAGCCATACTGGGCGCCTGACAAATTTGGCCCTGTCTCTTCAAGGTGCTGGATGAGGCGGGAAGCGAGAATCTTCTCGAAAAACTTCCCAACCTCATCCAGCAGCACAATCGGCCTATAGGCCGACGGCGAGTCCGCCGGCCTGCCCTCTTTGTGGAGCAAGACCAGAAGGCCCTGCTTCCACAGCTTAGGGAACCTCCCGACCGCCAGACAACGGTCTAGGAGGTCCCTAACGCGGCCCTCCAGCTCGCTCAGCGAGAGGGCCAAAACTCGGGCCGGGATCCCGTCCGGGCCGGGGGCAGTCCTTTTGGCGCGGAGACGGAGCTCCGCCGCGCCGAACTCCTCAGTGGAGATAAGTGGGACCTCATTTGCCACCGGGACCGCCCCTACTGGCGGGGGCATCCTTGGAGGGGTGAAATCGGTGCGGACTGGAAAAAGCGTCCGCACTACTCTCTCAAGGAGCTCCGGCTGGAGGGTCTCCGTGACCGGGGGACCGATGGGTCGCAGCTTATTGCGGGCCGCCTTGTACGGCCGCCCCCATGGATCCCGGTCTAAACCCTCCAGCATCTCGGCCCTGGCGGCGTCCTTTGCCTGGCCGACGGCGTGCTTCAGGGAGTCCCTCAACTCCCTGTAAGCCTGCAAGAGGAGAGCCTCGTTAGCTGGGTCCCTCCTGCGGCGTCTGCTGGCCCGCTGCAGGGCCCTGCGCGCCCTCCGGCAGGCCGCCGAGAGGTCCTCCAGCTCGACCGACCACCAATAGACCGAGTGGCGCGGGCCCGGGCGGCGTGACCGAGGCATGCTTGCATCGCATACCTCGGTCAGCGACGTGCGGAGCGTGGACGCGAACGCGTCCACGTCATTTTCGTCCAGGACTGGGAAGAACCAGTCCTGGACAAACGCCGCCTCCTTGGCCTTCTCCTTGTTGAGCTTCGATAAAGCCCAACGAGGGAAAGGAGAAGGTCTATTATGGGGTACTTCAGACCCCGCCGCCCGCCCGACCCCGAACTTTATATACCGGTGGTCGGACAGGGTCTCCTCAAGCCGCACCTCCCAGCCGGCGGTGCGTACGGCTATGGATGGGGTGGCGAAAGTGATGTCCACCACCGATCCGCCATTGTGCCGTACGCACGTATGGGTCGAGCCGTTGTTGAGGAGCGTGAGGCTACATGCCACCGCCCACTCTTGTAAGGCCCGACCCCTCGGGTTAGTTGCCGGGTTCCCCCATGCGGTAGATTTCGCATTGAGGTCCCCGGCAACTATCACTGGGCGCGGTGCCAGACGGCCCAAAACTGCGCCCAGGGTGACCAAAAAGGCCTCGAACTCGACAAGGGGCCGGTTGGGTGAAAAATAGACCGCAACCACGGCCAGCTCTTCCCAACCAGCGGCTACAAAACCAGACCCCCTCTCCATGAATGAGAGGGGGGGAAAGGCGGAGGAACGCCGACCAAAAATGGCGGCCACCCCATCTGTGTCGCCGAACCATCCGTCAGGGATGTAGTATGGCTCGGCGACTACCACCACGTCCGACTGCCACTCGGCCACCCGCTGGAATAGCAGGTCCTGGGCCGAGCGGCAGTGGTTCAGGTTCGCCTGGAGGAAGGTGCGTTGTCCAAACTGCGGCATCATTCGGACATCGCACCCTCCTCAGCCTGCGCCGCCGGGGGAACCCCAGCCGCAGTGGTGGCAGCAGCGGCAGGTTGCTGCTTTCCCTTCTTGGGGGGAGGGCGGCAGCGCCTCCCCCTCATTGAGTGCTCCGCTGGCCGGCCTGCAGCGGCACAAACGGCGCAGCAGGGCACTTTCGCCGAGCAGTCCTTGGCCTGGTGTCCCTCTTGTCCGCACCTGTAACACAGGCTTGAGCGGACAACTTCGGAGGGACACAAGGACACGGTGTGGCCGGTGCATAGGCACTTATAGCACCGAAGGGGTTCTTCCTCCAGGGCTTTCACACCAGCCGAGCTCCAGCCTACCAGCAGGCGACCCGCCCTCAGGACCACCTTAGCTGCCGTGATGGGCAGCTGTAAGCGGACCTGGCCCAGGCCCCAGCGGCCGCGGCGAACCTCTCCACACTTAACGGCAGCTGCATCGCAGCCGCCGACTTCCGCCGCCTTGGCCGCCACCTCCTCCTTGGTGATCGAGTCATCTAGCTCGGTCACCAGGAGGGTGGCGCATCGCACCGGGCGCCTGACGTGCGCCACATCCGCCACTGCCTCGCGTAGCCTGGCTGCAAAGGCGTCCGCGGCAGGACCACTTGCTGCGCCGGGGAGCTCAAATTTCCGAGCCCCCGTGGCGGTATGCCGGCAGCGGAGCCGGGCGATGCCTAACGAAGCGGCGTCACCGATGGTCTGGCGGGCCCGGGTGAGGACCTTGTCGTAGGTCTCACCCTTCTCCACAGCTTCGGCCGTCAGGGTCACAATGACTGCCGACGACCTTGGGGCCACGAGCCTTTTAGCGGAGGAGGCCGCATTCGAGGGAGGTGAGGAGGGCTTCTTCCTCCTCCCGCCCTTTTTGGCCCTCTTGCCGCCTGTCAGGCCGATCTGATCGGGAGGGGCATTTGGGGTAGCAGCGGCTGCTTTCGTTGTCTGCCCCTTCTTCTTCTCTTTGGTGGGCCTCCTGCCGACTGTCTGCCACCCCTCATTGGCAGGGGTGCTGGCTGGCAGGAGGGGGTCTTCCGCCCAGGAGGTGGAGGCCACGGGTTCTCTGGGCTGCGGCCGGTTGGGCTGATTCTCCGGCCCGCGGGGCGTCGCATTTGTCGCCGCAGCGGCGGCGAAGCTCCTGGCGCGAGTTACGGGCGCGGGGAGCGTCGCTATCGTGGCTTTCGCCGACGATTTTCCCACTCCTTTGCCCTTCTTTGACTGAGGAAGGAGAGGAGTGGGTGCGGAGGCTACCTCAGCGGCCGCAGCTTCGCGCTGCTTGTCTGCAGCGAGCGGAGGGCGGATTCTTGGCTCCGGGAGGAGACGACCCTCTAGACCCTCGAAAAGGGAGCGGACAAAGTTCCGCTCCTGAAGGGTCTGCTCGTGCAGCCGAGATTCTATGATGGCGGCTATGCGCGCCTCCAGATCATGACCCTGAGGCGCAGCCTTTTTGGCTGCCGCCTTTAGGGGTCGACTTCGCTTTTGGGGGAGGGGGAGGAGGGCAAAGTAAAGCCTCACTCGCCATCGGCGACATGGCAGTCGCCAGGGCCCGTTCCTCGCGGAGAGCCTGCAGCTCGCCTCGGACCGCCGCCAGTTCTGCTGACAAGCGACGCACTGTCGCCTGGAGGGCAGCGGTCTCTTCCGACACCGAGCGCTTGGCCATCTCCCCCGTCACTGCGAGCAAGGACAGCGTACGGTCCTTTAGGGCCTTTTGCATTGGTCCCTGCAGATTTTTAGATTTACGGGACACCCCCAGGATCTGAGAGGCGTCCTCTTCTGCAGTCTGGACCAAGTCCGCGACCGACATCTCCGTGTAATTTAGAGCGGGAGCGACGCCATAACCATGCTTGGCACGGAACTCGCGCGTTTGGCGCTCCAGCTCTTGCACCTCCAGTTCTTCCTGGGCCTTCGCTTCGGCCTTCAAGGCCTCAGCCGCAGCCCTCCTCGACTCGGCCAGTGCGATGAACTGGCCGGAGGTTGCGGGGCGTCCTGGCCCAGCGCGCTTTTTGACCTTTCGGGCCGACTTCGAGCTCTTGTCGGAGCCAGACCCCTCCGACTTCGACCCGTCGGTCGCCGCGCGCTTACGAGCAGAAGCCCGCGTCTTCATGTATGCCTCCCGGGTGTTGGAGGAGGCGTCACTCATCGCCGAGAGGTCGGTGTCGGAGCCCTTGAGCGTCTCCGCGTCGGAGTCCGAAACCTCAAAATCATCCGGCCGGAAGAACAAGCTTCCGCCGGGAGTCTTCTTTCCGGTCTTCGAGCCGGTAGCTTTGATAAGCTCCTGCTTTACGCCCTTGGAGGGCTCCGCCTTGTGGATAACCACGCTGTCTTGCGCGTTATCCGCGTTCTGCTCGAGTTCGAGCTCCAGTTCCTTCGGATCGTCCAGGACGATCGTCTCCATTTCCATGGTCGGTTCAATAGTGGTGGCGTCGACCATCTGGGTCGTCGTCTCCACTGCCAATTCGTCAGCTACCAAATCGTTTGCATTTTCCGAGTCCGTATCAGAGAAAGCCATTAAGTCGTTTAATTGTGGATCAGTCCGGGTTTTTGTGGTTTTAGTTTTGCAAGCCATAAAAGTCCCACGAGTAGTCTCTGAAGTACACGTCCACCGCAGCAGAGCAGGATTACTGCGGCAACCCAGATACACCAGGGGGTCGGGAGTTCCCCCTGGGATGGCCACTAGCAGGCTGGGTATCCCCCCAGCCACCCGAAGGCGACCGACGCCGTGCAAGGCCCCGAAGGGCGCCCCAACGCCGGTCATTTAGGGATTTTTTATTGTGGTTGTCTCCACTCGGGCCGACCAATTAAGGCGAGCCCCCTACACCCACCGCACTGCCCGCGAGACATGACCACAGCCAGCCAGTGTGCGCAGTTTGCCCGACGGGGGCCAGTCATACTGGATCCCTAACCCCGAGCCGCCACTCGCGACCCGGGGCCCGCCGCGCAAGGGAAGGCTCTTTCGAGCCGTCCACCATCGCTCAGAAGCGACAAAAGCAACGGAAGACAAAACTCCCGCTGCCGCCCACTCTCAGTGATTTTTTAGAGAGGTTTTCTTCCTCGTAGCCCACTCTCAGTGAGCGGGCCCCCGGCCTCCTCTCAATGAGGAGGTTACGGTGTGCCGGTTTTGGTCCGCGCCGGCCGAAGCCGGTACCCCCCATATCTGGGGGGCGTTCCCCTATCCGCCACCGGGGGACGCGTCCGATAGCTGAACCCGGAAACAGCCACGGAGCAGGGCAAAGGCCTCCATCATAGAAATTAAGTCATCGCATCATAGTAGCGATGACTTGATTTCTATGACAGTTACATACTACATAGGTATACTGTGTTGTCTATAATTACCCCTCACCGCTGAGCTAACGGTATATAGATTCACTAGCTTTTCACTAGCTTTTGCCCGCGTCATCGATCGTGCCCCCACTTCCCAAAAATAGGGAGTTGGAAAGGGGCAAAAAGTAGCCTATGTTACTCTCCATCCCTTTAACTATCTCCACTTAAAAATCACGTCAATTCGCCGCTCCGTTTTGCCGTGAAAGAAAGACAAACATACAAACTGACAGACAGACAGACACACTTTCCCAGTTATAATATTAAGTATGGATGGATACGAATGCCGGTTTTACGATGTACAAGACAATCAATTACTTTGCCCAAGTTTTCACCACACCCACCTCTAATGTATGTTCCCAAACTCCTGTTTGTTTCAACTGGTTAATGCGACGGAAAAACAACCACGGAAGGGGGCAACTTGGGCAAAGGGCAATAACACGGGGGAGGAATAATTATTCTAATGATGGGCACGTGTAAACTGGGAAATAGCAAATTGAATTACTGTTGGCCGGTTCAAGGTTTGGGGTAACTCGTCACTAAGGAACGATGGTAAATAGCTTATTGGAAGAAATTAAGTGCGAATCTTTGAGCATGCATTTTTGTTATTACATGCTTATGTTTTTATGTGATAGGCAGATGAGCAGAGGGATCACCTGATGGTAAGCGATTGCCGCCGCCCATAGACACCTGCAACACCAGTAAAGTCACAATTGCGTTGTCAACCTTTAATCCTTACACACTCGACTAAACACAGCACAGGCACTGCTTCATGCGGCCTTCGTAGTTGTAAATCTATGAAGTATTTCGGAAGTTTAAGAGTAAAAGTTATTCGTCAATAAATCATTAGCCGCCGCTAGATGGCGTAATGTAGAACTGAGGTCCACGCGATGATTGTTTATTTCTATACCACTACCATGAGTTTGAAATACTATCCTCGCTATCGAAAACTATCGCTTTGTCTCATTCATTGTGATGCATTTGAAAGAGACAGAGCAATAGTTTACATTATGTCAGTTTTTGATATCAACTCATGGTAGCGCTACTGATATGAGATATTTTTTTTTATATGTCGACCAACCCCCTGTTATGCACCTGTTCCATTGGTACTGCTTTTCTTTTAATTTTCTTCCTTTTTCTTTTTAAAAGAGGCACTGCAATGGAACAGGTGCATAATAGTACTACAAGGTAGCCGCTGAAAACCAGCGTCGGGGCAGGTCACTCGGACCTGCCCCGATTTTTACTTATGTACCAAAATAACTAAAAGATCTCACCAGCTATAGTTAAATCAGAAAACGCTAGTGATTTTGTGTGTAACAAGTAAGGGTCATGTCCCGAAGTTTTCATTATGATAGGATGTTTTGCGCCGTAAACTTCGACGGTTCATGAAAGTCAATGAAATATTGCGTACACAAAATAATAGCTTGGAGCAATGTTTTCTTACCTAAGGTCAGTAGGTACCTAGTCAGTTTTAGAAAGCACTGAGGGGCTATTTTCGTGCCTTCGACGCCCAAGTCTAATTTAGAGATTTCATACATTCGTCCATACAAATTTCTATTTCAATGTCGAATATACGTGAATTACTCCAGTAGTAGCTCAGTACACAAGAGT